>OX419584.1:17153286-17316354 GCA_948473455.1 Teleiodes luculella
ATCGCATGTGATGCCTTCATCGTCGTCCTTTAATTCAATTCGTTAAACATTATTCTCAGTCTAACATAATTTCATAAATAACTACAAGTTATACGTGAACAGATTAAAACATATTTACGTTAAAGTTCAAGCTACCAAGAAAGGTCTAGGCTATTATAATACACAGGTCTAGAAGTTCAGGACGCAGGCTTCATTAGTGCACAGATTTATAAATAAGTGTTTACGTCGAAGTCAGGCAGCTAAGAAAGATGTAGGCTATATCGCGTCAAGGTGAAGAAGTTGAAGAGTTCAGGACGCAGGCTTCAGGCGGGGGGACATCGATCGACACTGCAGGCGTCCATTCTTGACTCTTCCTTGGTTATTTATTACTATACACACATACTCCATGCTTATATTTTAATTTTGATACTAAAACTGTGTTGTCAAAATCTCAGCCTTAAGGTACCGTAAAAGCTCCGAAAGTAAATAAATAAATATGTACTTTGAATTTGATCCTTGTACTTTTGTGACCTTAGTTAAAAAAAAGTATCCTCTATCACAGCATGGCGATCCCGGGGAAGCACAATAGGCCACTGGCGCAGAAAGTATCCCATTTTCACGGGAAAAATAATAGCGCCTGAAAAATCTCCTAAAAAATTTATTCAAATGCCCACAGCCGTTTCATTATGGAAGCATAATAACACAAATGGAGACAACCGACCAAATAACTTTCTGTTTTATGTGTCAAGTAAACACATTTAGTTGCAGTGTTGTGTTGTGTTGGATATCCTCTATTCGGCCCGACCGCGGCTCACATTTAGCTCAGTAATACCAGCACCACATACATTGCAAATCACGACGCCGCCGTGTTGAAGTATTTAACAGTTATTTTCGTAGGTATTAAGATTAAACTGAATTGCCAAAACTTTGTGTTTAAATAACAACACGACATTAGGAAACAAGCCGTGTCACATTTGTATATTAAGTGTTGTATTGTATTGCTATCTAGATCTATATCTAGATATAATCTCATTAGTAATTACAGATTACTCTTACGGCTGGAATTAAACTGAAAATTTCGCATGAGTGAGGTCGACTAACCCGCAATGAAGTATGGTTTGTGGTATGGTGGTTGGCTAATACTTTTTTTAGCTTTTTTTACTTTGTTAAGCGAGCTATTGCTATTCTGGTCCTTTTGTGAAGTTCAAAAATAAATCAATAAAGAACGTATGGACTGACATCAAACTAGGGAAACTCAACCCTGTATCTAATCTATATTTTTTTTTTATTGTATTTTTTTTATATTTGTGTCTAGTCTTATGGATATTAGGCGATTGATTAAAATACATTAGTGCTACTGCTTATAGTAAAATGACCACAATAAACACAGAAATTACTATATGCGTGTACCAAACTAAATGCCAATGTAATGCAATGTTAACTTAGGGCGCGATTCAAAGATGCGTAGTAACATAACAACCCAATTACGGGTCCACAGGTTACTATTAGCTGATAACAACTAATGATAAACTGTACTTATATTTATAGACAACGCAGGAAAATTGCTGCTCTTTAAAATCAGCTTAGAAATGTCTCCTTTCTTAATATAAGATAACCAAATTTTATACTTTACGCTCCACAAAGAAATCCTCAATTTCCCACAACAGCCACGTCAATATACGTAAACCAGCGACGCACCGAGAAACACAAAACCTCAAAGCAACTAGTGTTCAGTGAGTTGTGAACACAGTGTCCGCTAGCGCACCTGCGTGAACAACTTGTTGTATCCTGGGTGGTGGTTGTAGCCCATGACGTCACGGCATGGCGGCAGGCGGCCGCTGCGGACCACCAGCGGGAGCGCCTGGTCGTCCGTGGTGCACTCGCGGCGCGCGACGGCCCGCGCCGAACAAACCCCGCTTAGCCCCGCTACCACCGCTACGCCTCGATAACACCCCGCGCCCCCGCTCCCGCCACCGCCCCCGCTCCCGCACCACTAGGGCTGCCGCCTGTCAAGCGTGCTTCTATCCGCTCCCAATACTTCCAATGCGATGATGAGATTACTAACGCTTCATTAGGTCCAGTAGTCCAGTACATTCCCGCGACAAGATTGTAAAAACGCAATATAGTGACAGAGTCATAATACAATAAATGCTATCTAACACTATGTCACGTTTTGACACCTTCTCGAGCTTCTCGTGTAATGGCTACTGGGCCTGCAGATAATAATGACCGCACCCGCCGAAGACGCGGCGCGGCGTGTAAATGTCTGTTATCGAATAAAAAAACCACTTCGGGTGTCATCTTCGTAACAGGTCTCCCCAATCCCATTCATTAGACCGAAGATTGTGATCGTCTCACTCGGTTAGGTTCTTTAGAAATAATATTATGCTAGTTAAGTAGGGGTACGAATGGTACGATGGACTTTACGACACAAGCGGACGACAGTTAGAAAATATGGCTGTCGTGTGCGTGTATTTACAAACCGAACTTTTGCGGCCACCATTTAGATAAATTTTACCACATATTACAAATTATTTGAAAAATGTACGATTTTTCTCCAAATACCAGGCAGCCCTACCCCCCCGCCCTTCCAGCTGGTGAATGAGCTGCGCGCGCACCGCTCCGCTCCGAGATTAGCGATTGCACACAATTGGGTCACCTCACCTCCGCCGCTGATTGACACCCCGCCACGTGACTAAACTTCCAGCAATGTTGTGATGGACGGGTTTCCAAATATTTATGGCGGACGTGCGTTTGTTTGTCCCGTACTGTACTGCCCGCGGGCGACTAGACGGCTTCATGGAGTTCTTTGTCCATTAGGAAAGTCTTTGACCTCTCGGGGTCCTATTCTGGTAAAAACTATATCAAAAAGTTATTTTGAATTGAAAAAACAAAAGACAATTTTAACCCATTTATGAGACTGTGTCGTTTTCCTGGATTACTTTAGTCCAAAGAAATTCATGTTAGTCTGAGCAATTTTATTGACACTAGTAATTTAAAGTTGAATTTAAACCGCCAATTTAGTTTCAGGAAATGCTTATAAATACACCATTGATTGAGATGACCAGTAAGCTTGCGTGAGATGTACATTTAACTGAAAAAGCATTTTTATTATTAAAAAAAAAAATTAGTCCTCACCATGCGCCGCCACGCGCCGTTTACAATTAGTAAATTCAGTACCTATCCATATTAGTGTCATTAGAAGAGTAACGTAAGTAAAGTAGTAAACCACAAATCAAAAGTTTCTTTTATAAAATATAGTAAAATCGTGTAAATTGAAACAAAAGCTTACGCGTCGTAGTTGTCGTAGCGGTTTCGTAGCAAGGTGCCGCAGTGCGTAGCCGTAGCACCCCGCGTAGCAAGGAACTTGGCGCGTGTGGCCAAACGTTTGGCAGGTATTGTGGCACCCCTTTGAAATGGAGGGTGTCGCGTTCGGTTGGGTATGAATAATTTATTTTGACGTGCCGAGAAACATGTACCTAGTATTCACATGTCATGTTTTATAGTCTGGTGATGCCTTGTGATGAGGTGTTTAAGGTTAAACGTCATTGCCAGACCGCCATACTACGTCAAAAGATGGCGTTACTACTGCACTTAACGCGGTTTTTACACTAATTACAATAAAAGTATACAATTTTGAATATTGCGACAAACAACAACAAATATTTACTGCAGATAATAATATCAGCATAAAAATGTCTCCTTTTAAAAAAGGATTTTCGAGTATATGTCTACACAAATTTACGTTGTGCGGTTTTCATCGTTATACACGTCTTCTATTACGCACACATATACGAAGCAGATGGCAAATAGTGAACGCTGTTTTCACTAAGCTTATAACACTATGGTATAGCGCAATTGGTTAAACGCTGTGCATGGTACGGAAGGTCGGAGGGTCCAATCTCTTCGGTATTCTGGAATTTTTTTTTTACTTTTTAATACTTTTAGTTATTTAATTTGTCTGTAACTTGTGTTTTCTTTTTGTTATCTGATTAGTATATTTTACTGCTATTTCTATTTTCTTTAAAATGAAAAAAAAAAAGATGTTAAAATTTATAGAGTAGCATTGTCTAACATAGCTTGCAATTTTGGTTATAAATAGTATAGGTAAATGAAAAAAAAAATCATAGGAGCATAATATGTTTTTATTTCATTTTGGTTAGTAATATTGTAATAATATTTTCAATATCAATTCAAATTTTTGTGCAGATGCTGCTTCCTTTGTCTTTTTTTGTTTTCCTTTGCTTTTTTTCATCAATAAAAGTTTTCATTTTACACTTTTTTCTTTTACTTCTCTTATATTTTCTTATATCAGCGACTTGATTATTGTCATTGTTTCCATCTGAAACAAAAAATTTCATATCAGTTAGGCCTCAACGTCTAATGTCCTCTTCTGTACAGAAATACATATAATAAACAAATACCTAAATGTTATTTTTATTACTTACTTGGGCGGGTTCCAAACACTAAGCATTTTTGAAAAATGTGCATAGGATATTTTATTATTATAATAAATTATATTATTAATCAATCAAGATCAATCATTAATCAATGCATACGATATTTTTTTAGTTTTTTTTACTTTTAAATTTTCAATATTCGGCGACTTGATTATTGTCAGTTTCCATCTGAAACAAAACATATCATATCAGTTAGGCCTCACAGTGAGGTGCGGAAATACTTATAATACTTATATAAATTATATTTTTATTACTTTCTTCTGCAGGTTCCAAACACTTAGCATTTTGAGGGATGCGCCTCAGTATAATTTCGGGTAAAACAAACTTTTCAAAAAATATTTTTAGTTTTTCAACCATTCCTGAGATAAAGACATCATCTTTGAAGACCTCTATGACTGTAATAGGGTGCACTGCCGAAATGAAACAAACTAAGTAACATTTTGTCATTTTTGTTACTCGTAATTGTCCCTGCACCTGCAACAGAAATCATACTATTATTACAAAGAGGAAAGATTAGTATTTTTGTGTGTGTGTGTGTGTGTGTGTGTGTGTATGTTTGTAATGAATAAACTCAAAAACTACTGAACCGATTTCAAAAATTATTTTACCATTAGAAAGTTACATTCACCCTGAGTAACATAGGCTACCTTTTACCGCGGGAAAATGTCTCATTCCCACGGGAAAAACTGTTAACGCGGGCGGAGCTGCGGCGGAAAGCTAGTGTTTTATAAAGATGCATAACACAAAAATGCATACCTATACATTTACAATACAAAATAATAATAACAATAATTTTGATAGTCGTCTTATAATATCTGACAAAATTATAGCTTATCACATCATACCTGGTAGTAATAATTGTGTTTATCGTTCATTTGCAGCCTGTCATCTTTAAAACAAAGAGGAAAGTTTTTTCTCTCTTTTGCTGCTGTCTGTATATCTTGAGCACTCCGTGTTAGAGATGGAAATGTTTTTATTTCCACAATCGCATTTTCGCTTTCGATTACACCTAAAATAAGTTATATTTATGAATTGTTAAAGATTTATAAGTAAGAATAAAATTTTAATAACATAACTGTCAAAGAATGTTTACCATCAGGACTTGCTCCTAAGAATCCATATTCTTCATCTATGAAAAGGCCAGCTTTCCTTACTGTTTTGCTATATTTTTCAGCAAATATAGTTCTCGCAACTGATTCATTTTGTTGGCCATATGCTGTATCACTGGTAGAGAAGTTACTTTTATACAAAGTCTGCTTGACATGGTTGTGGCAAGGAGTGCTTCTCTTTTGTTTACATATCTGAAATTGTATATATAATATATAATAAATATAATTGAGCCTAGATAAAAATCAAATAATATCATATGTATGACATAGGTGATACTTACCATTCCGAACAGACTGGCAGTTAGCCGGTCTTTTCTATGCAGGTTGTACAGATCATTATCATGTTGGCGGTCCTTCAAAGTTCTTGAAGCATTGGTGCGGTGGGACGTCTTTTCCTTTCTTTTCATAGTACTGGCAATGAAAACAATACTTGTTTTTTATTCCAAAGAATAGACATTTTTTGGTTTCTTTACCAATTATGCAAGCCTGTAACACAAATAATATATAAATATAAAATAAACTAAATGAAATAACTAAACTCCATTTTATAATACTTACCATTCCTGAGGCGGATTTATAATTATGACCATATGATCGCTTTGGCCATCCACCATCAACACATACGGTCGTGAAAGGCACTCCATCATCATCTATATCGCCCTTGGCAATAGCGATAGCTTTCTCCATTTCACCAGCTTTTTCTATTTCTTCTGATAGATGTTCAAGCCAAATATCTCCTAACTGCTTTTCCATTTTTTGAAATGTGGCTGCATTCATAGTTGGAATAGGTATCCATAATGCCCAGCAAATGTTCTGTTTGTGTGTAGAAACTACCAGAAGTTATAGTTCCCCACACAAATGACTTATTGATTATGGATACTTCTTTTTTCTTATTATTTTCGCTACATTCTTTCCATTGCTATAATTATATGCATACAATATGCTACCTTGTACAAGGATCCATATTTTCAGACTCTTCTGATCTGTTAACAGGTTGACCCCACAACGACAAACGACTGAAATATAAAGTAGGTTTCATTTAGGTTATTTTTGTTTTATTCTCCGAACTAGGTTATGGAACTAGGTATTTCATTTGATTAGTGTAGACTAAAGCGTAATTTATCAAAAAAGATGCATCATAAGCAGAATAACATCGTAAACATACCTGTGATTTTCACTGCCATAGTACCTACCGATTTAGTTGTGCAGCTACTCTTTTTCTGTTCACTTTTCCGGAATATTTCCTTTTTTGATATTGTGCCTTAGAAGACATTTCAGTATGTTCAACTTTTGAGCATCAATCACGCTGATTATAACTGGCACGCTTAGGCAAAGAAAAATCCAAACAGCGACGAAGTTAACCTACCAAACAAAAGAAATAACAAAATAACTGACTGACTGACACACAAACGCACTGTTATGTTCATCTTTTGAGCATCAATTACGCTGATTATAACTGGCACGCTTACACAAAGAAAAATCCAAACAGCGACGAAGTTAACCTACCAAACAAAAGAAATTAACAAAATAAATAACTGACTGACTGACTGACACACAAACGCATGCGTCGTTGCCATTCCGTGCACCCCGCCGCCGCCGCCGCGCCGCCGCCGCCCGCCCGGCAACATCGCCTCGACTTCGACGGAGATACACACATAGAAAATCACTAACACAATAACAAATTTTAACACTGTACCGCGCACTACTACATACGAGTATAGATCGAAATTTCGCGAAATTTCTCAGGCTGAAATAAAATAACAAATGACATAAACATAAGATTTTGATTACATTAACGACAAATATCTTGCATAATTTCAATAATCACACTATAAAATTTAGAAATTAATACGTTGTTTATTAGAGTATGCTTAAAAACTTTTGTATGGAAATCTGCAGTGACGTTTAACCTTAAGTTGTGTTGGTTACTTATTACATATTACCGTTATTACCGTTTGGAATCAAAAAAGTTTACTTCGGTTATGGAATTACTAATAAATAGAGGATTATTTTACACTTTCCTTGATATTTGTATTTTTTTAAACATAAAAGTTTATCTCTTTTTCTCTCTCTATATATTTATATTGAAAACAACTTTACATGAGGCATCATTTCCACAACACATTATCTTCTTCTATCTATACTATAATAAAACTGAAGAATTGGTGTGACTGTACATTGACACAGAAGAAAATAATAGAACTAACCCAACATTGAATAAATCAGTTTGATCTGTTTTTCAAAAAACTGATTGCAGGTGATAAAGTGAGTGTAGCTGAACACAAAAATACAAGTTTAGAAAAAAAAATGACCGTCTGTCTGTTTGTACACGCTAATCTGTAGAACCGTTGGACCGATTTAAATGAAATTTTGCATGTATCTAAGATTTTGACCGGGGATATAAGGTACCTACCAACCTTATATCCCCGGTCAAAATCTTAGATACATTTTACCACGGAAAATATAAAAAATCAACGCGGGCTCTAATTTAGGTAAACTGAGTCACAAAAACTTTATTTAATCAAATACCTACATGTAATTTTTTCAACCTTACACAGAAGCTCAATAATGTTATTTTATTACAAGAACAAGTTCACAAGGCGTGGAATATAGCGCAGCGCAGTTGTATTTATTATGACGTGACGAGTTGGCGCCAACACGTGAATCTCCCATTAGACCATAACTTCCATAGTTACACCTAGCGGCTCGACCTTTGGCTAATAATAAACCAAACATTTCAACCTCATAGCTATTTTTATTTTTATTAAGGTGCATTGGGGTAATTCCGACAGAAATTTCTATGAGATGACTAGAGGTCTATGTGACAGTTAATTATTCAAAGTTATTTTTTATTTACTGTCATTATTGTTTAACCTATAGGTACTCAATAAGATGGTGTATTACTAATTAAAATTAGAATCTTAAACATGTTATTAGGTTCTTTAAATTAAGCATTTAAAATGTTAAGTCATATTTTTTTTGTATTGGGGTAATTACGAGCTATCTTGGGGTTATTCCGAAGTCATTCAAAAGTGATCCTTACTGCAAAACGACTTAAAGTTTACATTTATTTTTCAACCGTAATTACCCCTTACACAAAAAACCATCACATTTGTCATTAGTATAGCTAATCTAATTTTTTTCAACATTTTATTTCGGAATTACCCCGATAAAAGATTGTGGTTCTCAACATTTCAGTAAAATGACAAGGAGACGAGACCGTTTATTCCTGTTGTCCACCCCCCCTAATAATATAATAATAAAATAAACTTTGCTATAAAAATCGATATCTGAGGTTCCATGAGGTCTCTGAGATCGAATATGTTATAAAAGTGACCTAAGGTGGCCGCCATCTTGAACTTTAAGTTAAATAATGGATCGATTGCTTTGAAAATCGATATCTGAGGCTCCATAAGGTCATCTTAAGGCGGCCACTTTAGGTCACTTTAATAACATATTCGATCTCAGAAACCTCATGGAGCTTCAGATATCGATTTTCAAAGCAATCGATCCATTACTTAACTAAAAAGTTCAAGATGGCGGCCACTTTAGGTCAATTTTATAACATATTCGATCCCAAAGACCTCGGGGAGTCTCAGATATCGATTTTTATAGCAAATGTTCATTTCGCAACCATAATTAATGTCTTATCCTTTAGCAGAATCACCCGCTTATGGGGGTGGACAACTATTCCTGTTGGCCACCCCGTGGACATCGGAAATATTTGGCCACCCCCCGTGGACATTAAAGCTCTGCCTCATTTCATATAGGTCCTTCCTCTGATTTGGAATTTCTGAATAAAAATAAATCATTAAGGCGTAATCAACATTTATTTTAAAGAAATACTTAATACTTAACCGTTTTTGACTACTTGGTTAAGCACTTTTAGCACAAAATAATCTTTCTACATATAATTAAATCAGTACTTTTAAAACGTTACTTATCACCAAGATAGGAACTAACAGTCTCTTAAAAAATAATTCACAGTGAGAACTGACAAAAACTGGAGCTAAGCTCAATTATTTTTATCTACTTACTTTATGGCACGAACTTTTAATTAAACGCAGACTAGATAAAAAAAAACATGCTTAAGACATGGTCTAAAAGCCTTACTTAATTAATAAATTAAGCATATCACTTTGGTTTTTAATCAGTCAAAATAAATTGTATCTCCATCATTACATAAGTGATACTGTTTTTCATTATCTTTTTTTTGTATATCTATCTTCTTCACTATTAATGACTCGGTAACTACATCAATATCTTTTTTTTTTGTCATCATGAAGGTTAGCTGCTGCTGTGATCTCATCTTTTTTAAGAAGTTGATTGAAAAGCGCGTTTCTTCATGCATTGTTGTTACTGCTTCTATGAGCCCAATATAGTACCTCCATTTTTTTCTGATGAAATATCTGACAAGCACTGAATCATTCACTTTGTAAATTTCCTTCATGGTAGTGTCCTCTTCTTGAATTTCGTGTACTATGTCTTTATTTTCCAGGTCTTTTTCAATGTCGTCTCCGTTAGCTCTTACAATGTGTCGTATATCTGGTTTTTTTTTGTCTTCGTTATTCACTTGATTTTCTTTATCATTTAATTTGTAAACTTCCTTAAAGGCCAGGTCCACTTCTTGTTCATCTTGAACTATATCCATGCTTGTATGTTCTAGTGGCAATGGCTCATCCTTGTCATTTGTTGTTGAGTCTTGTCTTGTAGTCATATTTTTTCCTCTCATAAAAAGATCAACGCCGTCTTCGTTATCACTTTCATGACTTTTCTGTTCCTTTTCTTCGTCGTTTTTATTCGCTTTATTTTCTTTACCTTTACTTTTTTTGCCTACACCTTTACCTTTAGTAGAGAGGGGATTCGGATTTATGTTAGTCAGTATCTTGAGATCTGTTGAATTTTCATATCTTTTACTGTATTTCACATCTTTTGTCTTATTTTGTGACTTTTGTGTTTCTTGGTTTTCTTGAAAATATTCATCCATGGATTCTTCACAATCAAAAATATCAGAGTCACTGTGGTCGCTGATGATGTCTGATACACTAGTGATGCTTTCAAATGAAGGCTGGCGTTTTCTTTTCTTCTTATTATTTATGCCTGAGGGGCCTGGCTGGTCTTTTTGCGCTTGTGCTGTTCTATTTTTTTTGTTGATTGAACTCTCGTTTTTGGTTACTCTTGTCCCTTTTTTAAAATCATTTTTATTTGTTTTTGTTAGCTTTTTAGTCCCTTTGGTTTTTTCCCTTTCTTCCAAAATTTTTTTAGCCATGGTTGCAGTTATTACTTCAGCGCCTGTAGTAACACGTTTCCTTTTTGTCAAAGTAGTATCCTTTTTGTCCTGTTCGATTTTTCTTAGCACCAGTTCTTCAAATGTGCATGATCGTTGGGGTTGGGGTTGATTTAATGGTGCTTTGACGATGATTTGATTTGATATAATGTTTAATTTTGTTGAATTTTGTATTGACTTAGAATTCTTTAAACATGTGGGTAATTGAGTTGGCTGATTAGCTACAAATCTCAAAGTCTGGACATTGGACTTTGATATTTCAGACAGCAAGGTAACTTTGTCAGAGCTTGACTTGTCAAGAGCATCATAAGTCACCGTAAGATTGTTAAACAAATTTATACAAAAAGCAGTACAAATTTCTCTGAGTGACTTTGGGCTTACAGGGGCACGATGTGCTTCTGATATCTTTTTCTGGTATCTTTTATATGCATCTGGATCAAACTTTTCCACGGGTATCACTTGTGCATTGAATGGATAAATCCCAGCTTTTCTAAACCCGCTTTTGATTACATCGGGGCTTGTTTGTTGCCAAGTATCTGCTAGTGTTTGCGAGAAGATTTTTTTTGGCATTTTTGTGCCAACATTTCTACGCTGCCACTCTACCAGTTTGGCGTCCCATATAGATTTGAACGACTTAAATACTGCGAGGTCTAGAGGCTGCAGCAAATGAGACGTATGTGGCGGTAGTTTAAGTATCGTTATATTGTTTTCGATTGCTAGCTGCACAACTCCTATATTGACGTGGGTTGAGTGACCATCATAAATAACAAGGACCGGTCGCTCTTCTCCCAGATTTGGGATGAGTACATTTTTGAAATAATTTAAAAAAATTGTTGTTTCCATCCACCCTTTAGCACTGGTCGCATAAGCTACTTGAAAATCGTATTTAGCGGGGTCTTGCTCAGCCATCCATGTATCCCAAGTATCTTTCCCTTTGAAAACAATCAAAGGCGGCAACTTCTTGCCGCTGGCGTTTGCACCTGCCAACACGGTTGTGTTTTCCTTTCCACTTCCGTAAGTTGTTCTTGAACAAGGTTTGTTTATTTTACCAACAACTTTTGTTTTGGATGGATCCAGGCACATTGATGTTTCATCCAAGTTCCATATGGCCTGGGGTCTTTCAAAGAGATTCAAATCTTTTAAAGTATTTTGCAGTAAATCAAAATATTCAGCAATGACGAAAGGATCTGTCATTTTTTTTCTCACGTATTCTACAGACTGTGCTTTTTTGATAGACAATCCATGTCGTTTCCGAAAATTAATGAACCAGTCTGCACCTGGGACATTGTTTTTAAATGGCGTTGGAATTTCATTCAGCCGCACATATTCAGCGACAATCTCCATTATTTCAAGTCTTGAAAGTCCAAAACCCCATCTTTCCATGACTGTAATTGTTTCGGCTAATTTGTTTTCGTCTTCTAAAGGTAAAGCAGTTGGTCTACCTGCATTTGGCCTGAGATTTCCTGCACTTGCTTTAATGTGATCAAAAAGAGTCGTCATGGGAATATTGTACTGTTGCGCTGCACTATATTGCGTCATTTCGCCATTTTTTACTTTTTCGATGGCTTCAGCTAAATTTTGTGGAGTGTAGGTTTTAATCTTTGTTTTTACGTAAGTTCGGGGCATGGTGGGTCTGAAAAAAAAAACTTATTTTAATTATAAAGGGATAAATATCACTCCATAACTACACCACACCAAATTACTCAATATTATTTGCCAAAGATTACTTATAAGGTTTAGGTCACGCTTAAGTAAACTAAATCAGACATAATTTCAGTTTGTTTACATGTTGAGAACCAGTGCTAATTAGTATGAAAAAGCTATTTGGGGTAATTACGATATAAACGTAAATCGGAATAACCCCTGTGGGGTATTTCCGAAAAATAAATAAAACCACAGCTACGACGTTGTCTTCCTTTCACACATTCGCAAAAAACGATTATCTGTTATAAAAACAAACACTCATTTAAATAACTTACCAGAATTCCGAGAAAAATATGTTGGGGTTATTACGAATCAACGAAAATGGCGCGAAAAACACTTGCTTCAGAAAACTTGATGCTACGCACGTGTTGTTGACAATAATGACTCACGACAACTGACGCGGCCAGGACAATCAAGATGGCGGCTAGATTAGTGTTGCCAACAAGAAAATATCACTCAGAACGGTAGATTTTTTAAAATTTCGGAATATACCCGTTTTCAGAATTACCCCAATGCACCTTATCATAATTTCAGCCGAAAGACGTCCAAATCCTTTTTTTAACGAATACATTTAATTTGTCTTTTTATTATTATTCTTAGCTATGTCAATTATAAATTCTGTGTGCATAGTGTTATTATTTGAAATCCGTGTAAGCTGTAGGCTCTACTCGCTCCGTCAGGGAAAGAGTGTATCTTTATGTATGGTCACAGGTAATTGTTTGTATGTTTATAAAGCACAAATCAATGAAACGAATTCCCAGTTTAAATTTGGATGAACCCTTTCCCACTGGGCACGCACGTACTTCCTATTAATTGAAGACACACGCTCGCTCACCTACTACAGTTTTGACCTCCAATTCACCTACCAAACATAAGCCTTACCACAAATTTAAAATGGGATCCTTAGTAAAGTAGCTGTACTGTTATAGGCTATTGTAGTCCATAAGATGATATCAGTATCATGTGGTATCATCAAGGAGAACGTATGAATAAAAGATACTTCGTTTATATTAATGTTATTTACTACAGCGATTTCCCTTAAAAGGTTTACCCAGAAGCGCCTTCCAAAAGAATTTAACATCAAGGGACCTTGCTTCAAAGAAAAGTGAGGTAATGTACTTAACTAACGCTATAATGAAGCGTGCACTCTCAATAATTCAGTATTCGATGGTCTTTACAACTTTTAATACAAAACCACCCCTCACACGAAAGCACAGGGTTCAAAACGGGTTCAAACAACTTGAACGCACTTACATTGTCGGGTGTCAAAAGAGAATCAACTTTATATCTAACAAATAGAGGCGATAAACGTATTTGTTCACTAATCGCTCTGCGGTACACGAATTTGTTGTTACTACAAGGAAAAATAAGTGTTGCGCTATGGAGATAACGTTGAAAGTTGTGTTCAAAGGCCGGCGCACGCGCGTTGTGGCGATCGATGCGATGACCTACTTTGTCGGAAAACTCTCATTCACACTTTTCCGATCGCGTGAAAAATGTGGCATATTCCCGATATTTTAATGAAATTGTATCAATCATGTTATGACGCGCCTCGCAGGTTTCAGAAAAAATGATTTTATGAATTAAAGTACTTTCATTCATAAATTAAGTAGCTAGGTTTTGTTATTGAAATAATACTTGAATTATTAATAATGTCGATTGTTGAATATACTTCCTATAAAATTAATAAATTTAAATTACGTATCTGGGGGCACGGGAGTGCCCCCGCCAAGTCGAGCGCGAAGCAACACTGCCGTACCATCTTTACTGGAACCATTTCGCCGCATTTTCAGGCCCCTATTTCAGAACCTCTGGATAAGACCAGAACGCAGAAATTTTCGTCATCCACTAAGCTATGATCACATATTAAAAATCCAAAATTTCAAGTCTGTAGGTCATTTAGTTCCGAAGTTAAGCGAAAGCAAAGGTTCGCATTTTCGACACTCACTCATGATCATCAAAATAGAACTAGTACTTCCCATAAACTCAGCGACTTGAAATTTGGTACAGAGTTAGGGTTTAATGGCTACATAAAGGGAAAACTATAAAAACTAGGATAATCGAAGATCTGGAGTACCTGGTGACCCTGATTAGAAAACACAAGAGCCCAACTAAACTATTAGAGATCGAGACATACCGCCTTTACAAAAAATATTCAACTTGGTGGGCCGCTTCATTTGATGTCAAAAATCGAAGGCCTGAAGTATCTGATGAAGAACCCCCGGCTGGTTTCAGCTGTATTAGAGATATGGTACCTAACGCCCCCTTCTGCTATTGGTACTTTAAAAAATCGACTGTCATTGCAAAAATCCAGCATAGTGGAATAACACATCTTCTAATTTAATCCAGCCTATAGCGTCCCACTGCTGGGCGAATGTCTCCCCTTCTGCTTTTAATACGTATATAAATAAAATCAAAGGAAATTCTGGATAAGACTAGACTGGCTTTTATACTTATACTTAAAAGTTTACAAGAAGAAATAGATGAACGATTACCTTTATTCTACTCAAACATTACATAAATTAATTAAAGAAATTACTCTAAAATATTAATTCTAAAAATATGATGGAGGAGTGGAGGTGATACCCGCACACGTCGTTAGATGGCGCTGACTGTATTTTAAAACGCGCTTAAGAAAAAAAAGATTTGTAATAAAAAAACTATATGAAATAAGAAAATCTAATAAAATAAATCAATATACCCACGTTTCTACAAAAAGAAGTGAAATCTCACCAAAAACATTCTGTAAAAAACTAGCCAACTCTCGATGGAGCTGCTTGTTTATCTCTAAAAAGTAATGAAATCTAGACAAAGTCGTACCAAGTCTAAGGTTCATTACTGCGATTTCTTTATTATTATAGTTAATGTTGTATGACTTGGTCGTTGAAGGGTAGGTACACAAGGAGTTTTATAAACCAGGTGCTCCATGATACCATCAGGTGTAAACAAAACTGACTTGTAACCACTAACATATATATAAAGATTGTTCAACGGCCAGGTCACACAACATTAACTATAATAATAAAGAAATCGCAGTAATGAACCTTAGACTTGGTACGACTTTGTCTAGATTTCATTACTTTTTAGAGATAAACAAGCAGCTCCATCGAGAGTTGGCTAGTTTTTTACAGAATGTTTTTGGTGAGATACGTACTTATAAATTAATCATCAACTAACACCTCAATTACCTAATGATAAACCAAAGCCTTTTTCTTTTCATCTAAATCATTTTATACATATTCAAAATTTATTGTTATGATATCTCTATTATGAAATTTTAAACCTGTATTTTTGCTTTTATATGTCATTAAAGATTAATGTATTTATGTCCCCACTGAACCGCTTACTAATATTATAGAATATAATATATTGGACACCAGACCCTCTGACATGAACATGCTCGGTCCACGCGTGACAGACATAATTTTGTCGTGCGTATTCTCTTATCCTATTGGAGGATATTTCAATATGGCGGGTTTCTCGCTCGACAAACTTTTGTCATAGCACTGCATGTTACGGGTGCAGGAACGACAACCAATACAGTCCACAACGATTATACATCATCTTCCCGAATTGTTATTTTATTGGATTCAAACAACCTTGGAAAGGATAGAAGTGGGTTGAGAAGGGAATGGCCGCGGGGCGCCAGCCATGGTCATTCACCGCGAACTACAAACGCTACAGTAGGTACCACTAGAACTGAGTACCTTCGCTCGCACATAATATATTGTATGTTAATAGGCATGGTGTACTTCTCGCAAAAGACAATAGATAAAGTGGAGGAATCGAAAGATATTTTAATAACAACTTAGTAACGGAAAAAAGGCAAGCGCTTTAGCGAACGCGACAATAAAAAATCTACTGAAAGAAAAGAGAATAAACAACATTATCTGCGGGAATTCGGAAGGCCAGAATTATACTTATAAAATAGGTATGTATTTTTATTACTTGTATCAAATTAAATCCAATAATAAAAAATATAATCAATTGGTCACAATATATAACATGCCTTCTGTGCTGTCGCGTTGCCAATTTTTTGTATACAAATAGCAGGCCTCTGCCAGATTGAAAATGTTTCCATGGAAGGAGAAACTCGACCTTTGCCAAATTTAGTACCTACTTATATCAGTTGTGGTCAAATAATAATGATAGTTGAATAACAAATGTTTGACAACATGTTTTTACAAAATTGCTTGCTGTGTGTGGATTTTGAGGCCAACCTACCTCACAAACCCTTGTTTCAGAATTATTAAGCTGAAGTTCTCTCATGTACCGACTATTTCCGACGATGTATTCCGCTGAAGCACGGCTTTTTAACTTTCTTTTCGGACAATTAAGTGATTCGGCTTGCAAGCTCCTAAACAACAAAGTCTTGCAAAATGATATGTGTTCGCCCAATGCCCCACCGGGATTCGAACCTGGAACCTCTACCTGCTCGCCACACTTATTGAGCGTTTTACGCCTGGAGGCTGTTGACTTTATCAATTCAGGCCAATAATGACAAGGTCTTCCCACCCAAGTATTCTTCACGCACCGGAAGACGCAGATTAGGAGAGTGGAGTTGAAGGGGACCGACGATTGATGAACTACAATATTCGAGGTCATATCAATGAAAATATTTTACTTTTAATTTAATATAGACCTGAAAACGAGAAATGAGAAAGGAAAGCTAAGTAGATCTAGTCACGTGGAGAGAATGTACTTCAACGGACAGTGCCTAACAGATTTAAGAGGCCAGAGTGGATGGAGCGAAGGGGAAGGCCGAGGCGAGCGTTATACGATCCAATGTGGAGTGAAAAGCTTGGCTCGCTCGTTATAGTTATAAAGAAATGTTGATAACGATGTAAGTTATTAGCATTTTAAAATCTTTAGGGGTTATTTAAATACGTACGTTCGGAAAAATATCGAAGAAGCAAATCGAAGCAATGATGTCAATAAAGACGATTTTACCTGTTTCTTTATGTTGGATATCCTACACCGACCCGTACCGAATAGTCCGCGTAGGGAAACCCGCCTCTTTATATCTGCACCCTGAGTCTCGGAGAAAAGGCGTGATATTTGTATATGCGGTGTAAGTGATGTCACGTGATGTGGGCAAAGATCTAAGTATTGTTAATATGGAATAACCTTGAGTGTGGCTGTGTCTGTCTCTCTTTAATCACTATAACTTGCGTCAAGTGATTCGCTGACGTCATTCGAGGGATCAACCTTACGTAAAGGTTTTACAGTTAATTAAATTTAACTTGAAATTTTAACTTAGAGAGTATATTAATGGAGGAAAGGAGTAAAATGTTAAATGTTAAAATAAAGGATAGTATAGGTAGGTATGACACGTTTACGACACGTTTCGATCGGTTTTCAGTTTGAACCAGCACGGTTTTCTTAGAGGACGCTCTACGGTTACAAACCTGACTGTATTCAACGATTACCTTACTGATCAAATGAGTCATGGAAACCAGGTTGATGTTATATATACCGATTATGCTAAAGCCTTCGATCGTATCAATCATAACATTCTCCTTCGTAAATTAATGGATGTGGGAGTCGATGGACCGCTTCTTAGTTGGTTTAAATCGTATCTAACCGATAGGAGTCAGGCAGTAGTTTTGAACGATTACTGCTCTTCATGGAAAAATATAACCTCTGGCGTACCGCAGGGGTCCTTGCTCGGTCCTTTACTTTTTACGATTTTCATCAACGATATAGATTTATGTTTCAGAAATTCCAACTTCCTACTATTTGCCGATGATATGAAAATCTTTAGCGTTGTTAATAATTATTCGGATGCGGTTTTAATTCAGGATGATTTAAATAGGTTAGATCAATATTGCAATTCTAGTATGTTAGACCTTAATGTATCGAAATGTTTTTGTGTGAGTTTCACCCGCAAGAAAAATATCTATCACTTTTCTTATGCCATAAAAAACGAACAGTTGTCGCGGAATTGTGAGGCAAGGGACCTCGGAATATTGCACGATAGTAAACTCTCTTTTTTATCGCATATTGACACTATTATTAATAAAGCTTCAAAAGCCTTGGGTTTCATAATCCGAGCAACTAGACCCTTCAAAACTATGAAATCGCTTAAAATATTATTTTGCACTTTCGTGAGGAGCCACCTCGAATACGGGTCTCAGATATGGAACCCTTGTTATAATGATCACATTTGTAGGTATGAGAGGATCCAAAGGAAATTCACCCGCTACTTGGGCTTCAAATTTAAATTGCCTAAAGTGTCCTACGAGGAACGCTGTGCGCGGTTTCACCTACTGCCTTTGAAATCACGCAGAGATATCGCTGATGTTATACTGCTTATCAAAATTATTAGGGGTGTGATTGACTGTCCTACTCTCTTGGCCAAAATAGGGATAACAGCTCCAAGTAGGTCTCTAAGGAATCGACCAATATTTTTTGTTCCAGTTTGTCGCACTAACTATAGAAAGAACTTCTTTCTCATTAGAGCAGCTATTACATTCAATAAATTTCTAAGCGACGAGATTAGTATTGATGTATTTCACTCAAGTGTTACCTCGATCAAAAATCATTGGCAATTAATAAGTTTTCTTGTGAATAGTACTTACTTCTATCTTAGATGTTAATTTTACTCTTTACATGCAGGCATAGGCTCGGGAGTGAGCGGTGGTTTATATTGTCATCAAAGCTATTGTTTTACCTTTTTTTGTCATTCGTTAGATACTATAACGGTAAGACTTAGGTTCGTATATGCGGAAGCTTATTATTAGCCTCAGCTGTTTTTATATAAGTAGTCTATATGTGTAACTTTAGTGCTGTTAGCTTCCCAAAGATATTAAAATAAAATAAAATAAATAAAATGAACCACTAAATAAACATTCGACAGTGCATATATAGTGTAAGAAGGCTTTTAAGTTCGTTCAACTTGTACGCTGAAGAAACCGACAAGAATTTGGATGTAATTCAGTACAGGAGTAACATAAAGATTCCTCATTGCAGATATACTACCTATATTCTATCAAAAAACATATATTATGTATTAGCCAATTGAGGGTGTAAATTATATGACTAATGACGTAGGTACGTAAAATATGTGTAAAATACTAAACAAAGAGAGACAAAGAGATGTGCGAGTCCAGAAAAATCTTTAAATCACGTTTAAAGTGGTGTCAAAACCACGAGAACCAAATTAAAATGGACATTTTGGCCTCGCATCATTCTAATAATGATTTTCGCTCTTTCTGGAAGCATACAAACAGATTGCAATGCAAACCCAGTGTCCCTGTGAGCGTCAGCGGTGTGTGTGACCCAGCTAGCATTGCAAATAAATTTATGGAACACTTTTTTGTTAGATCTCCATTAGGCGGTTCGCAAACAGAACCGACTTTGGATACTGGGGCTGGCATGAATAGACAAATTAAATTCACTGTCTCAGATGTTGTAAAAACAATTAAATTAATGTCTAGAGGTAAATCGCCTGGCCATGACGGCCTCAGTATCGAACATCTCAAGTTTGCCGGCCCACACTTGCTGCGTGTGTTATGTATGTTATACAATCTGTGTATGGGACATGGTTATATGCCGAGTGATATGTTGCGGACTGTGGTGGTGCCTGTAATTAAAAATAAAACGGGCGATCTCGCGGACAAAAATAATTATCGGCCCATCTCTTTAGCAACTATCATTTCAAAAGTTTTCGATAGTATGCTTAATGCTCAATTAAACAAGTACATAATACCTCATGACAATCAGTTTGGGTTTAGACCGGGGTTGTCGACAGAGAGCGCAGTGCTAAGCCTTAAGCATACTATATCATACTATACGGAGCGTAAAACTCCAGTCTTCGCGTGCTTTCTCGACCTCTCAAAGGCTTTTGACCTGGTTTCGTACGATAAATTGTGGCAAAAGCTGGAAGAAGCTTCCCTACCTGCTGATATTATTAATATTTTTAAATATTGGTACAGGAACCAGGTCAATAATGTACGATGGGAGGGAGTGTTGTCTAGGTCGTACCGGTTGGAGTGCGGGGTGAGGCAGGGGGGCCTGAGCTCACCAACGCTCTTCAACTTGTACGTTAATGAGCTTATAGGCAAACTGAGCAGCACCAGGGTTGGTTGTTACATTGATGGAATCTGCGTAAACAACATCAGTTACGCAGACGACATGGTGTTGCTCAGTGCGTCTGTATGTGGCCTTAGGAAACTACTTGCGATATGTGAAGGTTACGCGGAGGCTTACGGACTGGCCTATAATGTTAAAAAAAGTCAAGTCATGGTCTTTGGGGTCGGAAGTAGAAGCCTGGATACAATCCCATCAGTTTACCTCGGCGGTTGTCCATTGCAAAGGGTATTCACTTTCAAATATCTAGGACATATACTTGCTTCTGACCTCAAGGATGATGCTGACATAGAGAGAGAACGGAGGGCGTTGTCAGTGAGAGCAAATATGCTCGCTCGCAGGTTTGCGCGTTGCTCCACAGAGGTAAAACTGACACTTTTCAGGGCCTATTGTACGTCTTTTTACACCTGCAGCCTGTGGGCAAGTTTCACAAAAAAGACCTACAACGCCATCCGGGTTCAGTATAATAACGCGTTCAGGGTGCTGTTGGGGTTGCCTCGTTACTGCAGCGCGTCAGGGATGTTTGCGGAGGCGCGGGTAGATTGCTTCTACGCAACTATGCGTAAGAGATGCGCCTCCCTGGTGCGAAGGGTACGGGGCGGTGCCAACAGCATCCTGAGGATGGTCGCGAGTAGGCTGGACTGCCGGTACATGAATCACTGCTGTGCTATCTCGGGTGGAGTGGCGCGGAGATGATTCGTGGGCCGTATTTCCCTTTCTTTATCCTTCTTTTTTTTTTTTTTTTTTTTTTTTTTTCTGTTCTTGTTTGTTAACTAACATAGGATAAGTTTTACTAACCAAATTGTATCAAATGGGTCTAGGTTACCTTAAATAAATAAATATTATATTATTATATATATTATATTATTATAAACAGTGGCGAAACTTATTTCACATCACGCACGATGACTTCATAATCTCCATTGATCCCCCAACTTTAACACGCGAAGGCCAAAGACACTGGAAAATGCAGGATGTAAACAAACGTACTTGCCCCAGATGAAAATAACAAGCGCTTTAAATAAAGTGAGGACATCGGTTTTATGGACAAAAAAAGACGTTTAAGAAAAATAATTGTCAGTGCTGCTATATTGAAATTACGCCAAACCACAGATTATCAATCAAACACTGATTTATTTTTACTACTTCAATTAGAAATATAGTGGTCGTCAGCGTACACGCCCAGAAAGAAGAAGACTGGAAGAATTTTACTTTTCACTATAAGGTAAATAACACTGTGCAAAGGCGCCTACAGAAATAAAGGCTGAAAAACTAGTATTGTGGTAATTCGTGCTCGTAAACAAAATAATTCTTAGAATTCACAGCCAATGGGTTCTAAAAGAGAATGTACGTACCATGTTGTTCTCAAATAAGGACAAGCCAACTCTGCCTTTATAGCCTATGTGATCTACAACGACTGTAATCCCCAACTTGCTTGCCAAGTAGGGGATTGTGAAATCACCAAGAGAGGCCTTAGTTTAGCATTGGACTATAAACAGCTGTTATAGGTATATTGCATTTAGCTTGTAAACAACACAAGTACCTATATGTACAGGTACCTATACCTAGGGCAATGTACCAGTAGGCGAGTGCAATGATAAGAGGATTGTCCCGCCATGCGCCAAAGCAAATCTATTATCTAATTTAATGTATATTATCAAATTGGTCACGTTTGGCTTCGTGTGTGTGGGCTGTGTTCAACAAAGTGAAAAACAAGTCACATCCATGTTATTGTTAGCACAGCTACAAATCTAGAAGTTCTACTACGCCTGTGTTGATTCCATACTTTTATAATAAGAATATAATTTTTACGGGGTGAAAAAAATTTTATATCATTATCACAGAAGAAAATAATAGTACTAAGCAAAAACCTTAGTTCAAGACGTCAATCCTATGAGGCAGTATCTCTGGCTGTTTTTTTTTTATTTACGTAATCTATAAATAATAGATATCGATTGTGGCATTTTTTTCCTTCATGGATTGTGGTATGATCGCAGATGACATGTTATCAGGTATAACTTTGCAAAAAAGAAGGTAGAAGGAAGAACCGAACACATTATTGTTATGAAAAATACACTTAACTCAATAATATCGTGGCTAAAGGAATGAAATTTGAAAATAAATGAAATAACTAGATTCAGTTCTATCCACATAAAGAATTACTGCTTAACTTCAATTTAAATATTGCATGCGAGTTGATGCGAGGCGACAAAATAGAGGACGTCCCGGAACATACCTTTTTGGGTGTATCCATAGATTCCAACTTAAATTGGAAAATACACATTTCGAATACTAAAACCAAAAAATCACAAAGCACTAATTTAAAAACTGCACGAATTGCAAATTTCGCTTACGTCGCGGCCGCGCTCAGGTACACGGAACTATTCTATGAGTGGCGTGCACACTTGCACAGATAAATTCAACAGGGTAGGCAAACTATTTTTAAGATGTTAAAAAAATAAACATATCATTTTTTATTAGTTGAGTGTTCGTGTTCTTGTGAACTTTTAAATATGTAGGTGATTCACCAGCTCAAACAACCAAGTTCTTGAAAACAGTGGGCAAGAGTACCTAACAGAAGACCAAAAAACTAGAAAAAGTAGAAACTTCTTTTACTTTTTTGAACAATTTCTTAGACTATGGGGAAATAGTCCGAGTACAGACGCCTAGACGCTCAAAGCTTGCTTGCAAAAAAAAAGTATTCGTAGTTAGTCAGCGGTGGCCTGCTGTAGCCCACATTTTATCAAGCAAAAGATACTTACCCTCTACCTATGGGGTCTATACATTTTAGGAACTGCTTTGTTTGTACGGCGTAACAATTCTACCAAATCAGAACTTAAGAACAAAGTACATTAATTATTATTATAGGCACGTAACACAAAAATGCAAATGCGGTTATTAAAATATAAAACGCCACCATTGAGAAATTACGAGTACCTACAACAGTAGTTCAATCAAAGCCACTAGCTTTCTGCCCCGCGGTTCATTACGAGTACCTACAACAGTAGTTCAATCAAAGCCACTAGCTTTCTGCCCCGCGGTTCATTACGAGTACCTACAACAGTAGTTCAATCAAAGCCACTAGCTTTCTGCCCCGCGGTTCATTACGAGTACCTACAACAGTAGTTCAATCAAAGCCACTAGCTTTCTGCCCCGCGGTTCATTACGAGTACCTACAACAGTAGTTCAATCAAAGCCACTAGCTTTCTGCCCCGCGGTTCATTACGAGTACCTACAACAGTAGTTCAATCAAAGCCACTAGCTTTCTGCCCCGCGGTTCATTACGAGTACCTACAACAGTAGTTCAATCAAAGCCACTAGCTTTCTGCCCCGCGGTTCATTACGAGTACCTACAACAGTAGTTCAATCAAAGCCACTAGCTTTCTGCCCCGCGGTTCATTACGAGTACCTACAACAGTAGTTCAATCAAAGCCACTAGCTTTCTGCCCCGCGGTTCATTACGAGTACCTACAACAGTAGTTCAATCAAAGCCACTAGCTTTCTGCCCCGCGGTTCATTACGAGTACCTACAACAGTAGTTCAATCAAAGCCACTAGCTTTCTGCCCCGCGGTTCATTACGAGTACCTACAACAGTAGTTCAATCAAAGCCACTAGCTTTATGCCCCGCGGTTCATTACGAGTACCTACAACAGTAGTTCAATCAAAGCCACTAGCTTTCTGCCCCGCGGTTCATTACGAGTACCTACAACAGTAGTTCAATCAAAGCCACTAGCTTTCTGCCCCGCGGTTCATTACGAGTACCTACAACAGTAGTTCAATCAAAGCCACTAGCTTTCTGCCCCGCGGTTCATTACGAGTACCTACAACAGTAGTTCAATCAAAGCCACTAGCTTTCTGCCCCGCGGTTCATTACGAGTACCTACAACAGTAGTTCAATCAAAGCCACTAGCTTTCTGCCCCGCGGTTCATTACGAGTACCTACAACAGTAGTTCAATCAAAGCCACTAGCTTTCTGCCCCGCGGTTCATTACGAGTACCTACAACAGTAGTTCAATCAAAGCCACTAGCTTTCTGCCCCGCGGTTCATTACGAGTACCTACAACAGTAGTTCAATCAAAGCCACTAGCTTTCTGCCCCGCGGTTCATTACGAGTACCTACAACAGTAGTTCAATCAAAGCCACTAGCTTTCTGCCCCGCGGTTCCGCCCGCGCTAACAGTTTTTCCCGTGGGGATGAGAAATTTTCCCTCGGTAAAAGGTAGCCTTTGTGTTATTATGATGTATAAGTTATATTATTGTAAAGTTTCATTGAAATCCATGCAGTAGTTTTTCCCGTAAGGATAACAAACATCCATACATCCAAACCTCTTACGTGTTTTTAATATTAGTAGGATAGAATATAAAGTATGAATCATCAAAACCTGTTTGCTGAAAATTACATTATATACAATAGGAAAATATAATAATAATATCATTATCTACCACTACCACTACCACTGACATAATATTGAGCCGACTGACAAAATATTTGGCCGCCCCCGACCACTTATTGGAAGATCCTTTGTACTCAGGAAATGATAGATTTATGTAAAAAATTGTAAACAATTATTAATTTATATTTTATTTTTACTCGGACATTTATTATTGTGAATTTATTAAATTATTTTCTCTTATTATTTATATTATCTGGACATAAGTATTATGATATTTTTTTTAATTTTTGACTTACATATTTTTTGTTTTTATTATTTCCTTGACGTTAATGATTTTTTAAAATATAATTTACATTTTTATACATACCCGTATCGACGAACATATTCGTACTACGGATGTCCTTTTTTATACTATTGTAAAAACGTGTGCAATCTTGTAGTATGTGATAAATAAAACTAAAGTAAACTACCACGTTAAAAAAAAATGGTGAATGGTTAGCTAAAGTACAAACAGACAAATTTTATATGATATTATGATGCTTTTTAGTTGACAAAAGTATTCCTGCTTTGACGCCCTTCGGCTGAAAATGCTGAAATTGTAAAATTTGAAGTAGGAAGAAGACTATAATGATGCCAATGCTGTTCCTCAGGTTCCTCTAGACGGTGCTCAATGATTCAGGGCAATCCAAACAGCTGTAAATAATTTAGCACCGCCATCTGGTGACTACTGTTTACCATACAATACCAAACATAAATCCTGCCTTTCGAATCTAAAATCACTAAAACTGAAGATTTGTGATGTTGTTAGTAAAGCGTAAGAGATGAACAGTGATTATTAGAAGGTAATTAACAGAAATAACCTAAAAACGCGACCTGAATTGATGGTAAACCGTACCCGTCTCTTGGCGAGCTTCATGCGTTGGATCCGCAGCCTGTCCATGGTGATCGCTAGCTCAGCCTTTGTCATAAAACACACATTTCACTGTTTGTGGCCACTGTCACTGGTTTCCACTACTCGGCCGAGGAAGTGCGAGCGCGGTGCATTGCGCGCGGGCGCGGGCGCGGGCGCGGGCGCGGGCGCATGGTGCGCGTACGCCGATCGCTGCCGCTAAAAATACTGGACGCGCCCGGAGGAGGGCCGCCCGCGCCGGCGGCGAACTATTCGGAACGCGTGTATTGCTGCTCACGTTCATTCTCAAAGACAAATTAGTCACATGAGAAAAATAATAAATCAAAGCTATAAATCCTCACTAAAGTGCAAAATGACTGTCTTTCTGTCTGCTAAGTTTTCACGGTAAAACGCATTGCGCAATCACGTTTTATTACGTATTATTACCTAGTACTGTTTATCTATTCTGTGGTATTATTTTTATTACAACGATGATCGTGACGTGAGACGCGTTTTTTTGTATTTTGAAATTGTGAACAAAACGCAGGTTACTGTTTACTGCAAGGAAGTACCTTATTACCGCAGGAAAAAATAAAAACGCTGGTGATATTGGGGGAAAGCTAGTTAATTAATAATATTTATAAGATTGACTTCTGAAATGTTAATTTATGTGGATATAACTGATTTTCTAAAATACTTATGAGAAAAGTTTGTCATAAAGTGGAGCCCTTTCATATAAATACTATTGTACTTACCGTAGTTGGTATTTATTTTCAGTTTCCTTTTATTGTTGTCACAAGGCTTATGGTTAATTCACGCACGTAGGGCTCCAAATGTAGGAAACGATAAGATACCACTATGGTATCACTAAAAAAACAGCATTCAAGTTAAGGATCCTAGAATACCCACAATCAAAACTAACATTGTAGCCAGCAATGGACGTCTAAGCAACCAATCCTCCCGAACTATCTCAATACTAATCCACTACACGGTTCTTCACAATCGGCTTTATTCATTCTTATCCCAAAGCACTAAAGTTCACAGTGTAAGCTACCAGCTGCATCTTCCAGCAGCTAGTCTTGCCAGAGGTTCCGGCTCGCCGGCATTGCTCTGTCTAGGCATTGTCTTCTGCCATTATTATATTGCTATATAATAATACGGAACCGATGACGTTGTAGTGTATTTGTTTTGTCCCACATTTTTTTTGTAAACAGAACCTGTTTTTTATGTTTCATTGGCTGAGTTGTTCTTGATTTGTCATAAGCGATTACATTACGGTTCATTTCGGACAATACATACGGAAAACTTCGGTGCCGTTTCTACCAAAACGTAATTTAAAGGGCAAAGTATAGATTAGATTAGTTAATTATATTTATTAATAAAAAGCGGCTAAGTGCGAGTCGGACTCGCTCATTAAGGGTTCCGTAGCAGCAAGTAACATAATAATATAAAAGTCCTTGTAGTTCGTTGTAACTTTTAAGGTTTACGATTATAGATATTATGGGTTTGAAGAAAAATTTTTTTGATTAGTTTCTGTTCTAAGTATGGGGAACCCCAAAAAATTAATTGTTTTTCCTTTTCTATTTTTGTGTCAAAATCTTAATGCGGTTCACAGAATACATCTACTTACCAAGTTTCAACAGTATAGTTCTTATAGTTTCGGAAAAAAGTGGCTGTGTGGATGTACTACGATGTGTAATGGACTACCCTACACTACATAAGATATAAGAACTGTTTTCATAGCATTTTCATTTTGAAAATTACCAAAAAATAAGCAACACCTGTAAAAGGTATTATGTACTTGTAAACAAGTCTAAAAAGCGGCCAAGTGCGAGTCGGAATCGCCCATGAAGGGTTCCGTAGCAGCCAGTAACATAATATAAAAGTTTTTGTAGTTCGTTGTGACTTTGATCGATGTTTTAATAATAGTGAAAGGTAAATTGCGGTTTACGATTTATGACGTATTAAAAAAAACTACTTACTAGATCTCACTCAAACCAATTTTCGTTGGAAGTTTTCATGGTAATGCACATCATATATTTTTTTTAGTTTTATCATTCTCCTATTTTAGAAGTTAAAGGGGGAGGGGACACACATTTTTCCACTTTGAAAGCGTCTCTCGCGCAAACTATTCAGTTTAGAAAAAAAATATATTAGGAACCTAAACATCATTTTTGAAGACCTATCCATAGATACCCCACACGTATGGGTTTGATGAAAAATTTTTTTGAGTTTCAGTTCTATGTATGGGGACCCCCTAAATTTATTGTTTTTTTTTTCTATTTTTGTAAGAAAATCTTAATGCGGTACACAGAATATATCTACTTACCAAGTTTCAACAGTATAGGTATTATAGTTTCGGAATAAAGTGGCTGTGTCATACGGACGGACGGACAGACAGACAGACAGACATGACGAATCTATAAGGGTTCCGTTTTTTGCCATTTGGCTACGGAACCCTAAAAATGAAGGTACGATAGGTACGTTACGAAATGTAGACGGAACTTGAAAAGTTGCAAAAGTTTTTCAGAAACCGAACGCTGCTGCCATCTATATCGGTACCTTGGTAAATGAATGAGCATTGCGGCGGCGGCGGCGGCGGTGTTCGGCTGGTTGGTTGGGTACATGGACGCGTTGAATACTCAGAAACTTGGCAGTTCATTTAGTTTATGAGTAGATGTCGTTGTTGGAATTTAGTTCCTGAAGTGAAAAAGCTTGGTAGATGGCGCTAGCTGTATCAAATATGATGTTTGATAGAGATTCAGTGTCAGAGGAAAGTTGATATCAAGTCGAAAACTTGTAAAATAAAACTGATGACTCAGACCGAAAAGTTTCTCAAGCTATCTGTAAAAAGTATGTAAATATACCTATAACACATCTCGTGATAATTGTGATCGGTTTGGCACTAGAGAGAACTGAGAATACCGATATATACAGAAGGAGAATACCCACGTCCCACTTAGTAGTAAATAAGAAGTCAAAAGTGTATTACGAAATCAGTAAATAAATCGATAAAAAAAAACGCAGCGGGGAATTGAATAATATTATTAAAGATAAAAAGATTAATAAATTATACGGAGCTTTATCTTTTTTAGCAGCGGTAAACAAAAACACAATGTTAATACGAAAACTAAAGGAGATTTATAAATAACAATACATGTTTAGGACATAAAATACAAATAACTTTTAAATTATACACGAAAGCAGCATTGAATTGACATAAGAAATTGTGAGTAAGCGTTCATGAATGAAATCTGGATGACTCTACTCTACCTATACACATTACACATATGTATCAAGACAACGATTTTGCAAATGCTTGTACAGCGTGTATTTCATTTTACTGATGATTTGTAATTTCCATTGGTTGATGTATAAGATGTTACTAATACAGCTGGTAAGCAGACGGAGTAATGGTAATAACATTTTTTGTTATTGTGAGTAGAATTTTGGATGATTCAGTTAGGAAATAAAACCCAAAGTCGGGTTGGCTTCGGTCCAAAAAAGCAGTAATCGCGCAGGTACTTATTCACACAATATTATTATAGAAGCTAGGTATAACATCTTCGAGTGTCGCAAACATTCTGTTTGCGCAACTAGAACGAGATTGCGTATTATTTTTATTATAACGATGATCGTGAGACGCGTTTTTTTGTATTCTTGTTATTCGGTCGGTTGTAACATATATTTTATTAGAATTAAAATAGACGGTACCGGGCATTTTGAGATGTTTACTCGCGGAAATATGCCTTGTGGTTATGTAAAGAGACGAGAATACGTAGTAAAAGCAAAATATATAGGTATATTTTTTCAAATAAGCTTGAATATATAATACCTTTTTCTAACATTTTATTAAACGTACTGTAGCACAAAGCTAGTTTTGCTTTTCTTGCAATGGAGTACAGATAGAGCTCCTAAGATTTTTTTTGCGAAGACGATTTTATAAACAGATGTAGAGATGTCCTACACTTTGTAATACTTTTCCTCTAATTGTGCCAATACACGCACATCCACTATACTAGACCACTGCACATTTGCACATCATTGGATTACATTACAGAGGTATTGTATCATCTATGCTCCAATTCCAAAGGAATTACGATGCATGAGAAAGAAGCACAACAAGGCTGCAAGTGATATTGTGCATTGACAACTGAAAAACTCTACAGTCCTTTCGCATACTGCCATATTCAAAATACTATTGAAGCAGATCGGAGAATTCAAAGAGCGTGCATCTCCTCAAGTTAGCATTAGAGGTGTCAATGTCGGTAGGGATGTGGGATATTCGGCTTCCGCTTCCGCGACGACATCCGCATCCGTCGGCGCTGATAGCGGCGGATCATCGATGTTCAATGAGGAGAAATCTCTAGCCATTTGAAATTGGGTAAATTTTACAACAGTATTAGTTTTTGCTTAGGGTAAATTCGAAGTAGCTATGTGATTCATAAATATAATTTTACTAACTACTATTTTAATAGGTACGTAACTCATTTGCAGCCTGTTAATGCAGCTTTCCCAGGACCGATTTTACTATATAAGTATCTACAGAGGCAGAAGTAGACGCCTAAATGTATATTTGCCACTTTCACATCCTTACATACTATGGTGATATTATGAAGATGGTGTGGTTAATGGCGGCGGGTGAACGACTGCTGCTATTTCTGAATGCACTTGATCGCATAACCTGCCAGTCGTCTCTTGTCTCTCTAGTACCTACTTTATTCGTTTTATTTTTTCTCATATATATATTTTTAATATTGCGTATACGCAACTATAACATACTTCTGTTCTATCGGATGGCTGTGACTGTGACGCAACAGCCAGGATTTGCTTTTTATAGTTATAATATGAAATAAATAAATTGTGATATGTAAAAGTATAAACTGTTCAATCTAGACATATGAAACTTTGCACTGAGAATCTTTTAATATAAACGCTTATAAATATGCATTCGTGTGAATTTAATAAATGATCAATTAACCATCAAAATTCCTGGTTTTTTAGAGAAATATTTTGTTACTTAACGAAATCGGAAAATAAACAAACGCAAAACTAGATAAACTAAAAACAATTGCGTCAACTTATAAAATTCTATTTAAACTTAGAAACCCTTCAAATTTACGGCTCGTTAACTGGCGCAAGTGCGTTAATTGAGTACTCAAGCGCAGGGCGACGCGCGCGCAGGGCGGGCTGGGCGGGGTGGGGGGCGGCGAGCGGCGCGGGACACGCGGGATACGCGGGTGGGCGGGAAACAGATCTATCGATGAAATGTAACGTAAAGTTGAGCTAAACTGTGTAGTAAGTACCTCTTTTTATTTTTTCCAGAGGAATCAAGAGATTCGTTTTTTGAAAATACTAATATTGTAAATGCGATGGACATTTTATATGTCTGTCTTTTTATTATTCTTCACCGATAAAACAAATCGCGATTAAAATTGTAAAGAATATCTAACTGACTTAACTAAAGTGACGTAAATTTTAACTTAAGATATTTACAGTAAATATCCTAAGTTAAAAATAAATACTTTGAACTTTGAATTTACACAGTGATTAATGTTTTCACGAGCATAAACTTATCTTATTTTTACTATTAATATGTAACTCAATTTCATACCAATAAAAGTATATTTATTTATAGACAAAAAACTGAGCACGTGATTATTAAAAAAATCTCATTCTCAACTAAGTAGATTGCTCAACTCCATACTATATACACCGTGCTTTTTTAACCGTCTTACAAACGAAGCCCGATGTATATGCCCGTGATATAGAATATATTGGCAATGTTATTTTTTTTTTATCAATAAAATAATAAAACCGTGAAGTAAAATAAAATAATGCAAAATATTTTTGAATCAACCTGTACATAATATTTACAATTTAGTAACAATTTGCGCATGCGTGAGAATCGTAAATAATGGGAAAACAAAAGATAAATATGAGATAAACACATTTTTCGATCTCTCGATCGATTATTTTATTGAAAAAATCCTAGATTTTTTTTCTTAAAATAAAAAAAAAAACATTGCCAATATATTCTATATCACGGGCATATACATTGGGCTTCGTTTGTAAGACGGTTAAAAAAGCACGGTGTATATTATAGATATTATTTATATATTTTATAGATATATTTTATAGCATAATTCGTTTTTACGAAGTTTAAAACTCATCTAATAAAAACTCTATGAAGATTCAGTTACGATTCAAGTAGGTAGCCACACGTTAGGTAGCGCTACTACTAATCCAAGTTTATCTCAAAGATAAACCGTCACATATAAGTAGCAGGGAGCAGGTACTGTCGCGAGCGTCGCACGCGCACGCCACCGCTATTTCCAGCGCGCTGCAATAACAGTACCAATGGTATTTTTATTACAGCCGCTTTATTTCAGTTACAATTTGACTAAATAAAAATAAGGGCCGCGCCGCGCGCTCCGTAATGTGCAACTTGCATGTACTTCGCTATCCATCGCTGTTTTACTTCATATGCTTATAAGTTGGTTTAGTACAAGGGGGGTAATGGATGTGGCGTATGGTTAAAATCGGAAGCCCTTTAATGAGAGTGCGTTCACCCCGAGTGTAAATGTATGGGTTTTGGGAGACGGATCGCGACACGCGCGTTTCCGTGTTCTCGTCCCGGTCCCGGCTAGACGGCGAGTGGGGGGGGGGACACTTAATGGTATTTATATGTTCAACACGTCGTAGAATCAGAAAACATTTTAGAATCTTCTAATTAGATCCTCTAGTAGAGGAACCTCTACCTATGTCGTCAATACCATAACCACAGAACATTTAAAAGAGGTTAGAAAGGCGATGTGGGCGGGGCCGGCGCGCCAAAACTATGAGCAAAACGCTCATACTTCACGCAAAGAAAACGATCGCGCTGTCTAACTCACACATAGCTATAAAAATCTACATCAGTGTGCGTGCATGCGTATGATTCGTTTCCATTTGAAATCGCGTGATTGAGCGGCGCTATGATTGGCTAGATTTGAAATTGCAAATATGTGCGTAAACTTCATCTTTATTGAAGTACAGATGTAGTGGAGGTGAAAGGTGGGGTGGAATCGGCGACACCGGATTTCATACGGACGGCGCATTATCGCCATTCTAACCTCTTTTAAATGTTCTGTGACCATAACCATATTTTGCCAATATTATTATAAAGCAAAATATCCTATAGTATTAACGATTTCTCGCTTTCTTTTCTAAATCGCTGAATTAATTTGGACAAAATGTGGTTAAAAGATAAGTGCCTAAACTTTTACATAGGTTATATTCTCTATGATACGAAAAATCTTAAATGCCTAGAAAAAAGTCCTATATTTAGTAGCAGCGGGTGATTCATTGTTAGATTGATTTAAAAAGTTCAACATTGTATAAGTTCAAAAAATCATAGCAGATTTATTATTATTCCTTAACAATTTGAATATATCGAAAAACGAGTGGGAAAGTCACATACACAAAACGGCCAATCGCGACAACATTGCATGTTTTTCCCGCACTCTCGTAATAACTTCAGTGTTATTGGCAATAAACTTTACGGCCTACGAATAAAACTCACGTCGAAGACCCATTCCTGGCGAATGTAACCACTCTCTTACGCTCCTACCCTCCTGGTAACTTTGAAACTTTTGTTTCAGGTGAAAACGAAGACTGGAAAGTTAATAATTCATAAAACGAACATTAACTGCGTCGTAAAAGAAGCGCCGCGGCAGAGGACGCGATATCCAACAAGATATAATCGCCGAAACAGAAACACGCTACCGTTCCCCTACGAATAAATTCAACACCTGTCTTACTGTCAAAACTATTCTCTGCTGGAGAACTGGTTCCGATAACCCCAAATCAGGTTTTACGGCGTGCTACACTGCGTAGTTTATGGGCGGCGCTGTGTCAATGCGTGCTGTTTGACGCGTAGTGTGTGCTGATTTTTGCGCCTTCAAGGGTGTGTGTAGGGCTGACAACTATTTACAGCTGAAAAATAAATAGGTAGCTACATCTGATTTAAGAGGTTCAATAAGGAGAACAGATGATTAAGGTAATAATATGAACATACTTTAGACTGAAAATTACACCTATACGAATAAGAGTAAATCAAATACTGTTTTTTGAGTAAATTGGAGTTTCCTGAGCAATAGGGCCGCCTTTTGAATCTTGAAAGTATTTTTGAGCATATTATTATATTTATTTTTATGGTTTCAATTAAGTTAACTGAGAACGGATCCGTTGGCAGCCCTGTTCGAGGTGCGCCCGGGCACGCGACGCTTATACAAGTTATTTCCGCTAAATAATTGCCAGTCATCAGGGCTGCCAGCGCTGTGTTTTGGTGCGATCGGTGTCGTAAACTCGCGGCTAACTATCTGCGCGTAAATAACAACTGTCTATTGTCTATTATCCAAACTTTTCAAGTTTTTAAACTTCCGAACTTCCGCAATCCGTATTAAGCGCAGCCAGGCTCAGGGTACCTACGTTAATAGATGAAACCAATTTAAGAAATGATTTTTCTGACCAAAATATTGTCTTATATTTATAATACTTAATCTGGGCCAAATTAGGAGTGTCATAGAAATACACTTAAAATATGCTTGAATCTGACAATATTACACGCTTTTTTACAGCCATTCGTTTATTTAAACAACAACGGACAAAGCAAAGACACCTCACGATGACGATCTGACAAACCACGTGAGAAAAATGTATCTTAGTACACTCAAATATACAAAAAGTAAAAAAAAAAGACAGAAAAAGTCTCCAACATTTATAAATCGTAATCAAATCGCGTAATGCCGACTGCAGACAGCGGAATCAGTTCTATCGCGCGATCTAATCATCGCACTTTCAATTTCCCCCCGCGGGGCGCGGCAGAGGGTGAGGGGGTGAAGGGAGGTCTATTTCTCACAGCCTAGACAATTTCATGCCGCGACTTAGGTGTGTAAGTACGTAGAACACGCACTTCCTTCTAAGCTGGTTTACACTAAGACAGTTACTTGCAAGCACAATTTTTCTAAGGGGTAGTTTGTTTTGGGAAGAAATACGTGATTTTTTTTCTAGTACGGTTTTGTAACCTTTAAACGATTTTCAGAACACAATTAAATACATACTACATGCATGCGTACTCGTACTTATGACTCGTAAGATTCGTCTCTCTCCTGGCTACGGCGTAGAGGTCGTAGCGTAGCAGGCGTAGCAGTTGCTACGATATTGCTACAACGACAAATGGAAAAAAAAAGTATGTAGTGTTAAAGCAGTTGTTTCTAGGCTCAAGCCCACTAGTTGAAATTTATATTGTACAACATTTTACAATGATTCATTCCAGCTTATAATTAGTTCAACAGCAAAAAGGGCAAAGGGAACTTACTGATCACTTCTACGAGTGGTCGATATTATCAAGTGTAAACATTCTTTATGAAAGTAGTAATTCTTATTGAAAATTCGCAAGTAGCATGCGAGTGCGCTAGCTTAGTGAACCCTCTGCACGCAGAAGTCAGTGGTGAGCAATTAACCGCGGCACGCAAAGCGCCGACATCGCCGCCGCCCTCGCTTCACGCGCCGCGCCGAGACGCAACTTCACAGGGCCTAAAACTACTCTACGAAACACATTTTATCTAACGTCATTGGTAATTTGGTATTTATACAAATGGAAGTAATTTTTAAAGCCAGAGTAAACAAGTGCATTTAGAGTGAGCTTGCTCTACTTGCTCTACATCTCACCCGCTATGTACGCTTGATTGAGGTGAGATCAAGAGCAAAGCAATCAAATATAAAAAAGAAATAAAAAATAAGTGCAAGAACTTGTAAAACTATAAGCGCTGAAATAATACAATATAATAAAATGATCTTCAGCAGATACTGTGGCCAATGAGGCTCATTTATTTTTCTTACGTGTAGTTCCTATCCTAAGAGTTCATAACTCAGGTAATTTGGTAGCAGTGTTCACCTGTGTAACCAACAACTGCTATGATTTCCAAATCGCTTGAGGGATCATGTGACTACTCCGTGTGAAAGAAATGAATTTAGTAAACATTGGACTACTGCCTAGTACTACTGGATTGATTTGATCCATTCTTGATATAAACCAGATACTTAACTTTTTAAAAACGCATACATTAATGCATACTGAAATGGGAAAAAATAATTATAATATACATATATCTATTCTGTATTCAATAAAGATTCGTAATGTGTTTCATTTAAGTTATCAGTTGATCAATTTGATCATTCAAGACATACGCTCCACTGGTCTTTCGATGGGAGAGGCCGACGTTCTACGAATCGTGTTTGGCAGTATCGACGCGAACGGCTCGCAGACACTCACAGGTAAAGTGTCAGAACAGCGCATCACCCACTAATGCGTTTTATTGCCGCCAGAGGGAGGGCGGGAGGGCGGGAGGGCCGATGATTAAGGACGGTTCGTGCTAGAAAGTGAATTCGACGAAAACGAAATTTGTGGGGTGGCTCCGTGCCTGTCTAACTAGATTGTTGCACGAAACTATGGCAAATTCAATGCATAATAAATTAATAAGCATCGTAGTAAACACTGGTGAAAATACTCATAAAGCTCTAAATTATTTATTTTCGTAACTAAATAGATCAGGTACAGGCTATAGTACAGACATGTAGTAACCTCACTAGCTGTCGCCTCGCGACTTCACCCAAGTTTCTATTTATTTTTTCCTGTGAGAATGAGGTGTTCTCTTTAAGTAAAACGTGGCTTACATCCTTCCTCATAATACCGAGCCTTGCTTTGAGCAAAACTTATTAACTTCTGATCTGACGTCATTCATTGTTTTTTTTTTCAACCTATAATGAATAATATATTTTAACTCCGGCCGTCTACTATCCTGATATGCTAAATATGGCAATTCTCCCAGACATGCCAGTGTAAACTGTAAACAAGACACAATTACTACTAAAGAAGCAAGAAATATTAGTATATATCTGGTTACAATTTAGACTAACGAACATATCTAGAAGAGTTTCTTTTTTTGCCAAAACCAGTAACACGTCTTTACAAGCCTCTATAATTCGCAAGCCTTGATTGCGTTAAACAACTAATGCCCAATTGACTACAATTAGAATGCATCTTTAGAACATTTACGGTGCGGTTATGGGTTTGTTGCTCCCCCAACCTAACTGCTCGATACTAAGCAATTGTAATGTTAACATCACATCTTGTTTGAAACCTGTTAGACTGTAATATTTGAATATTTACAAAATAAATATCTAAATGAGTTTCAATTTAAAGTGTACGGTAGAGATTCGTAATTAGGTGTCATTAACCTGAGATAAGTTATGGAGCTTTTAGACTTTATGGGAATTATATAAAGTTATTTAACGGCTTAGCAAATACTGAAAGGACGTGCTCAGTCAATGTTCTGAGCAACTATCCCAAAGAAACATTTCACAGTAACGAGAAATAAAATTGACACTCCCATACATACACAATAGTGATTTTAATAAGACAGTTTGTATGGAGAAGTCAAACATTTATGTTATTTCCAAGAGAAGTTTCTTTGGGAAAATTGCTCTTAACTATTGTCTGAGCATGTTTATCAGTGTTTACTAAGCTGTCACTCACATCCTATATAACATTGTACATGTAAATATACTACTAACTAGCTACATGCAAATGTTTATATTGCTGTAGAATCGCGCTCACAGGCTTTACGGGCCAGACAGCGTATCCAATGCAAAATCTTGCAAGTTGCGGCTAATGGTAGTAATTACAGTCATACTCGAGTCTAGTAACACTCTCTGTTAACATCTATTCTGATATCTATGGTTAACATGTTGAAAGTTCAAATGTTAACGACCTGTTGTTAAATATTAAAAAGGAAATATTTGTATTTCACAATAAAGGAGCTAAGAGCACGAAAATAAAACTAGAAAATAAATAATAGGATAAACCAATTTCTAAAACAAATTATTCAGCATAGATGCTTTCAAACATGACGTCAGAAGTTAAAAAGCTTTATTCAAACCAAGGCTGGCTTTAGGCTGCATTTCAATGATAAAGACAAGCTTGTAAACATTCGTACCTCACGATATGTGATACTCCGCGCGATACGCCGTTAGATAGTTCAATAAAAGAACACTTGTCATAGAATCACTTGTTCAGAGCCCCACAAATAATATTGAAACACGTGACGTGGGCGGCACATTCGTTTCATGGCGCGACCGCCTGCGCGGACATCACATTTAATAAATTTATATTTCTTATTCCATCTGTGTAGCATTTTTACTCGCCACAGAGCTAAGACATGTAACCGCACTGACTCGGAGCTTCAATAATATAATAGAAGTACCTACTACATGAAACATTAATGGAAGTATATTTCACACACACACAACCATCAGACCACAAAAAAGTAGTATCAGACAGTAGCCCCTCTAACATTCCCGGTCCACGCGTGACATACATAATTTTGTCGTGCGTATTCTCTTATCCTATTAGAGGATATTTCAATATGGCGGGTTTCTCACAACTTTTTGACAGTTAAATGTGCGACAAACTTTTGTCATATCACTGCATGTTACGGGGAATATACATAAATAAATACTCGTACATACTTATAATAAATATTGAATATCGCTGGATGCGGGCAGCGCAGGACCGATCGTCTTGGAGATCTTTGGGGGAGGCCTTTGTCCAGCAGTGGGTGTCTCTCGGCTGACATGATGATGATGAATAAATATTGTAGGTACATTTATTTTAAGATTTTTAAGTATGTATGTATCTAGTTACAAGACAATCACAAACAACCGTCATACGAGTAAGAATGATGCCTTGGTGCCTCGCGAGGGATTTCTTTCGGCACAGGGCTGTAGTGAAGCAAATAAGGCGCCTCTTTCTCAATATCCTAATAGTTTTTCGCGCTCTGTGGTACTCGCATTGCCGGTGAGTACATTAGTTATAAATACGCGTGCGTGTGTCCGCTATATTGATCGTTTGCGCACATTTCTTGTAATCGCGTGTAGGTATTTGTCACAGTAGCGGCGGCGGCGGCGCTCCGGACGTGCCAGTGCGCATATGCTTATGATCTTGTGATTAAACAGAGCTTTTTGAGGGAGCCGACAACATCGTCAACTGCAAAGAACACAAAAGCTATTATTGTAACTTCTGATTGAAAAAAAAAAACTGTTTCTAAGCACTTTATGTCTGGAAAATAATTTACATAAAAAAATGTTTTCTTTTGGGTTTTTGTAGTAGACTTCTTTCAGCTGAGATTATAATAATTAAGGTATCTTCATATTGGTATTATTTATTAATACACTCTATTACTTTAAGTCTCATGAGATTGCTATAGGACTAGAGCACTTTTTAGCACCGTTTTTATTATTTTTACTTTCTCAACCATAGGCAGTTTTTACTGAATAAGAACAAGTTAAAAGCAGTGAAAACATTTCCACGTAATCCATACTGTGTCCTCACAGTCACAGCCCGTGTTGATTGATACGGTATCGTGTGACTTGTGTTGCGATCCCCATGGCGCTGCGCCGCCGGCGCATGGCGTCTCTCTCGAAATACCTGCGCGTGATTCACTATGACAAAAACAGATTACGCTTCTTTATATAAAGTACTAGCTTTCCGCCGTGGCTCCGCTTGCGTTAACAGGTTTTCTCGTGGGAATGAGGCATTTTCCCGCGGTAAAAGGTAGCCTATGTTACTCAGGGTGAATGTAAATTTCTAATGGTGGAAGAATTTTTAAAATCGGTTCTGTAGTTTTTGAGTTTATTCATTACAAACATACACACACATAAAAATACAAATACTTTCTCTTTATACTATTAGTATGAAGTATGATTAATTTAATGGTTTAAGCTAAGAATTCTTTGCCTAATTAGACGGCGTATACGTCAGGCTAAAATACATTTCAAATTTCATATTTCCATTTAGAAAAAAATTAAAGCACAATCTAGCAAACCCGATAGAGATCTCGTCTTATTGAAGATTTGCTTATGACAGTCTGATTTATGTATATCTCTACATTATTTAAGTCACTCTCATGACTATCACTATGACTAGGTAGGGCACTAGGACTCTTGGGATCTGTTTCCTAGTAGAGCAAATGAAATGGAAGCTTTAATATGTAGCAATGGCGAACACATTGCCAACAAACAGTCCACAATATTTACGTTCCAATAAACTCGTTATGATCTAATATAAAAGCGTTTATTTATAAATCGCGATGTAACGGAACTTCTTTAATCCAACAAATAGCAAAGACAGAAAGAGAGAAAAGAGGGAATATATCGCTCAACGCGTGTGAGTTATCTTGGAGCTGAGGTAGAGCTTACAGAATCGTATGAATGTGGTGAAGAAGGAAACTTTAGGGCGGCGGTAGACGCGGTATTATTATATAAATATGAATATAAGAAATTAACTTGTTTGCAATGTAACCACAAAAAAAAGTTACGCGTAAGAATTGTATTTTTTTTTCAACAGTGCCTCCAGTGGTGTTTTTCAATTCGTATTTCAACAGAATCTGTCAAAACAGCTATTATTCAATGAAAACGATAAGCGTTTCATTTGCATCCAACATAATTTACAAGTGAAATACTTTAAGATATGTTTGAGCTATTCATATTGTATACCTACTTATTGGTCGATATTTCTTTTTCAGAGAATAAAAATAAGACCGTATGAAATTTATAATTACAGTAGCGGTCAGAAGCCAACAACTTATATTTTTGTCGGCATCATCCATCAGATGAGATTCGTTCGGCACATGATATCCTTTTCCCAAAATACGAAATCCCAAAGCATCCGTTTCAAAATAAATTATTTTAGTAGATCAGATGATCTGTATCATAAAAACTTACTTCATCGAAGCGGTCAGCCAGAAGCAAACAACTGTTTATATTTTCGGCACATGATTATCCTTTTTCCAAAATACGAGTGCCCAAATCATAAAACATACTTCATCTGTATGTGAATATGCCTCCTCCATTGAAGCATGTTCCCGTACAGATCAGAGAGTGCACCGCCGCCGCCGCGCCGCCGCCGCCCACTCGTGTGGTATATTATATCTGCGGCGCACGCGGTTGCCTCACTGCCTCGCCTAGCATGCGCGTGCGACACTTGCTCGGGCTTTTACTGAGTACTGCGCGCCAGAACAGAGGCTCCCAAAGTGCCGCACTTTGGACAAAACAGATAATTACAAAGATTTGTATTTACCTTACAGGTGGAAAAGAGACACATAATTTTTATAGTGCAGCTGCAGCCCGTGTAGCATTATAGATTTATATTTGTCAACGTAAAGCTCTCAAAGTAAATATGTTGGATTCGCTTCTGAGATCTATTTCACTCTTTGAAACTTTTTTATCTGGCGAACCATAGTTTAAGAAACTCTGACTTTACATACTCGTAGAAGCATAAACCTCTTTCGAATTTATAAAGATTACGGAAAGTGTACCCAGCGCCGCATTGCCCAATCATTACCGTTCCCGCCAACATTAACATTAGTACCTCCAGATAAGAAGTATACGAATTAATTCTTACTGCTAGTTGGGTAATTCTTAACTCGCTGTGTTATACCGGAATTCTTTATAGCCTCTCTCACTTACGACCCAAGACACGAATTTATTGAAGGGTATAATTTAATGTCGACGACACGTGACTGAGTGAGCGTACTTACCTAAATATTTGGGAAGTTCAGTTTGGAGTTTTTTTTTATAAATATAAACGTCTTCGATCACCATTTGGGAACTTTTAAGGTACAGTTACCGCACAATTACCGCACTAATAAATGAGAAAGTATAATAAGCAGAACTTTCTCATTGATACGGCCGAACCTATTTAAATAAATTTTGTAAATAAATTACAGGTTATTTAGTTATTTTAATAGTTGTTATCGTATTTTCGATTCATATATTGTTAAATGCCTATTGCTTTGATACCACGAAGATCGCCCAATCACTTGGTCCATAATACCTACAATACCACTTAGCCACTTTTTTTATTAAAGTCAATTCAAAATTTCAAAGAAACTGCAAATAATTATTTCAAGTATCTGCTCATAAATTATACGCTAAAGTAAACCGCCCGATCCATTAAAAAATTACATCGTATGATGATTGCCGCCACGCCGATTCCCACCATAGCAATCCAACCGGCAAAATTGTCGTTATTAAGACACTTGCAGGTAGGCCGATACTAATAGCGAGGTAAAGCACCGATCGAAAAGGCCCTAAATAGTAGATTGTATCATAAGGGAGCAAAATAATATTTTTACGGCGAGGGCGCTTTTTTGAATCCAGAGCGAAGTGAGGGATTCTAGAGTAGAATCCCGAGCGTAGCGAGGGATTCTTTAGTAGAATCCTGAACGTAGCGAGGGATTCAAAGTACGTCGCCAGAGCCAAAAATATATTTTGCGCCCGAGTGATACACTCTACTTTTCATCACCTAGGTACTATGAGAAAATAAAAGCGCCTCATATTTTATTGTAATATTATTATTTAATAAAACATAGAGTAACAACTAAATTGAAATTAAATAGTATCCTTTATTAAAACAACTAAAAACTTATATTTACATTTGAGACATTTTCGCAATTATGAACAATGAATTTCTAACAATCCGTGAAAATTTACGAAAACGCGGGCTGTAGTTCGCGCTTTTTTAATTTGTTTTTTTTTTTCATTCATCCGGCGGCGTGACTATGGGCCGTCGTACCAGCCAGTCTTTATTCAAACAATATTTGCGTTCGATTTCTTTGGTGCTGAACACTAAGATGTTCCAGAGGATTAAAAACTCATTACTAAAGGCGAACCAAGTCGTCCTTTTCGAATAGATGGGATGAAAACTTATTTTTACGTTTTATCGACTACAAGTAACGTCTGATTCACTGTTCGAGGAAACTTCGGCCGCGAGTCGCCGACACACTGCGCACTGGGGTGGCTTTGGAACAGAGCTTTTACAATTCCTATGTAATATAATAATAGAAAAATATAATTGAAATCAAAGAAAGATTAAAAAATAAAACAGAAGTGACAAAAGCAATCTCTTTCAAGGAATTTGTACAGTAGGGATTTAATAGAAAAGGTGCAGTCGCTTTCATGATGTAGGTATAAATACATACAGCCACATAATATCTGCATGAAAGCAAAATAAAACAAAAACAACAAACAACAAGCATCAGAGGATACAAATAAACGGATGGTTGAATTTTTGTCTCTCGGGCCCTGAATAATGTTTTTTGAAAAGCTCTGTTCTTTGTGATCTATTGAACAAACATAACACTTATTAAGGAATGACCCTGTATAGCGAATTTGCTCCATCGTAATACGCAAATAAACCCACAGGAATGAGATACGTATCTGTGCGTGTACGCACACGTCATCTTAGAGCAAGGGTGGGCAAGATTATTCATAAGTTGACTATTATTATAAATAAATCGACTGAAAGCATTTTCGTTCATAATAATATAAACCGTAGTAGATGTTTTTCTATATTGTATTCAGCTGTTACAAGGAGGATAATTTGGTTTAACTTTATACCACTGATGACATGTTTATTCTATTTTTTTAACCGACTTCAAAAAAGGAGGAGGTTCTCAATTCGACGCGTATGTTTTTTTTTTTTGTGTGTTTGTTATAAGATATCTCCGCCAATTGTGAACCGATTTTCAAAATTCTTTTTTTAATGGACCAGGTTTACTTGCAGGGTGGTCCCATAAAAAGTTTGGCTAAGATCGGATGATTAAATTTGAAGATTATGAGGAAATAACTCCTCAAATGACGATGCCGTTATACCCGATCGGTAAATTGTTTTGGCAATATCTCGGCTTCTTATCAGTCGATTTCAATATTTTTTTGTTTTATAGATAGAACTTGTACTCAAAATGGTTTCATATACATTTTGATTATATCTGATGGCGGAGTAGAAGAACCAAACGAAAACTCTTCAATAAACAACAGCACACTCATTGCGTTGCTTTTGTTATAATTGAAACAACAAGTAATATGCGTTTTTGGTTCATATATTCTGTAAACTAGTCATAGATTAAAGATTAGAAAACCCCAAGTGAAGACAACAACTTAAGAATTTTTCCGTGGACTAAACGGGCTAGCGTCTACGGTATCGTAGTGGTTTTTTCAGTTGTTCGCCATTCGGAAAACTTAGGTTACAGTCCAATGAAGTATAGTAATGTTTTAGAATTTAAAATTCAAACGTAAGACTGTAAAGGAAACATAGTGAGGAAATCTGCATATAATTATGTACTAAACAAAACAAATTAAAGTTTTGTGTGAGTAACTTGTCATGGTAAATTTTCACTAAAAAGGGTAAAATAAAAAGATAATTTAAAAAATATATAAAACCGCCTTCAAGGTCCTAACCTACACTAAAAAGTTAAAAATAATATAGGTATAAATCTAGCTGAAAGCATATAAATTTAATATGGCTATTAATATTCCTTATTTACACATAAATTGTAACATCCTATAAACATGTATAGACATTGTTATACACTTCATCTTGGAGTCGGTGCCAGCTAATATAATCACCATCATTTCGACCAAAAGACTTCTACTGCTAGCAGTCATCTACAGAGGGCTCAGTACTTAGTACTCTGACCGCGTCTTTTAATATTTTATATTCAACAATCTGAGCTTTTGAGATCAGATGTGGTTCCGATTAAATAGGTAGCTAGTCTCAACTGGCACCGACTTCAAGGTGAAGTGTATAACAATGTCTACACATGTTTATAGGATGTTACAATTTATATGTAAATAAGGAATATTAATAGCCATATTAAATTTATATGCTTTCAGCTAGATTTATACCTATATTATTTTTAACTTTTTAGTGTAGGTTTAGGACCTTGAAGGCGGTTTTATATATTTTTTAAATTATCTTTTTATTTTTATTAAGTATGCAATGTTTAAATACTTCAATAGATTTTGCAAACTTTTTAATTGATCAAATGACTCAAGTCTACCGATGATGGCCAATTAAAAGTCAAAGTATCGGTTCACGTTACATTTTAAGGAAAATTTTAATTTATAATAATCTATTCAAAACTGAACATAATAAACTCTATCATATACAAACACAATCAAATCCAATAACATGAGAAGAAATGCACCCGCCACGTGTCCCGGCGGAAGCGGGTACTGCCCCCCCCCTTCCTCTAATCCCTGAACCCCCCCCTCACCCCTCCCCCTATGTCCACTTTAGCTGAAGCTATTTCCAGTGGCAGCGACACTCCACTTGTACTTTCAGTAAATGTGTGGATGTCACTTTCCTATACAGGTAGACATCGGTAACTGATAGAACTGGGACAGAATATTAAATAAGCGCGATCGAATTAGGAGTTATAATAATATTATCTGCAGGCGAACTCAACCGATTTAGCTCGAAGAATTGCAACACTGGAGTTTCAGATCATTGTTTGATAAAGTATAACTAAACTACACTGCTGGAGAGGAAGTTCCTCAGAGCACTCAGAACACAACGATTTAGCGGAAAGTCCCGCATGTGGGCAAGCAGATTCAGTTGTTTGTAATTCTAGGCTTTTATATATATAAGCAAAACTACAAAAGTGTATGAAAATTAAGGCTGATTGGGAAATTAACCTGTTTAAGAACCCTAATTCCAACAGGTTCCAATCTCTTGGTAGGGATGTATAATGAGCTGATAAGAATTAATAAAATAAAAACATTGAAATGCATAATTGTTGCCATCTCTACACGTTTACAGCTCTAGCGGCATGCGCCTGAGCACGAGTCGTCGCATCCGGCGCGTCGCGACGCAAGCGCTGTCTTTCCAACCAGAAAACTACACGTCTGACTCAGTATATAAACACTATAATAGCGATAGCTATACTACTGCAATTGATATTATAGATAAATTACTTTTAGCAGCAATAATGTATGCTTTAGAAGCAAGCAAGCTTTTTTTTGCTTTTTGTTTTGCTTTTTTTATGTATGTTTGCTTTGTTTGCTTTTTAGAGTTATTTACTTACTTACTTTACAGAATGATGATGAAAATAAAGTATGCTTAATCGATTTATTATTTTCAATGAATATACAACACCAAGTAAAAAGAATCTACCTACTGAATGTGTTGTCGTCAAAAATAAAGGTAAATGTCCATACTCGCACTCCACCCGCAGTGGCCGGTATGTACCTACTCTACTTAGGACATGTCGCAACTACTTTCATTTGCGTTCTCCTTTCTTGTTTTTATGCAGTACCTTTAATTTTAATTGGGGTTTTAAACAGCTCGTTAAGTGCACTTTCCGGGAAGATTACCGTCTCCGCTCTGACATGCATTCAAATTGAACGATATATTTTTTTGCATACCGCTATCCGGTGCAGTAATAAGGAAAGTCGGCCTCCAATATTGTTGGTAGAATCATAATACAAGTTAAAGTGTATTAAAAACCTGCCAGGTGTTTGTCTCTCTCGTCCGAGTACGTACCTGAAAAGAAAATATTTTGTTAGTGAGGCATGGGACAGTTCTGTTACATTTGTTTGTAAAATGGAAAAATAATTGATTTAAGTTTTAACATAATGACTTGTAACGTATTACGGATCCCTAGAGACGCTTATAGTAGCACTTCAAACAGTAACTACTATTTAATAATGTGTGTTTTAAAGGATGATTTATCTTAATTGTATAACATATTATCATTACGAGTGCTGTGTGCGCATGCGTCAGATGCGTCACGAGCACACAGCCACAACCATTATTGGTGACCTTTCCTTCAAATCTGGTATTTTACTGGTATTTTCAATGACTGCTTAATTTATTTGAGCAATTGTTACAAACAAAAAAACTAACATAGTATTGCCGGTAAATGGTCATGATTAATTGTTTGCGGTTTCTTGTGATTGTGGAGGCTATTATAATATGACGACGTCGAAAATGGTTACCTACATCGACTTAAAATAAGGAGAGAAACACACAGAAAAGGTGACATGATTTCATTACATAACGACAGATTATCTTGGTAATAAAATGTACATTTATTATTCGGATCACGGTTCCCGGTTCCCAGCAAAAGTCTATCTTAGTTTTTCGAGTGGGTTGTATTGTAAGTATTCTAGATTAGAAAGAATATGTTTAAATCGACCAAGTATAACTTCTTTAGAAATTATCAATCACTTTTTGAATTTATCCTCAGGCTTGTGTAGGTTCTCAATAATTTTATTTAACATTATTAAAAAGCGTTAAGAAAGAAAAAAGGTAATTTAAATATTTAAAACCAATTTTGATGATGCATGCACTGACACTGACTATCACAATATTTCAAAACTCGGGTATTACTTATTACTCATTTCATTACATTGCCAGCAGCCTCCATATTACATGCGTCATCATTAAGGTATTTCCTTTATAAATAAAAAAGTTGATCGAGATCGAGTCAAATAAACCGGCAGAAGGTTACAATGAACCCAATGGAAGCAGGAAGGAACATGCAATACTTTATAATAACTATAACAATACAAACAGCATATATGACCACAGCTAAACTAAACCCTCTCTTTATACACGAAATGCGCTCAAAAAGACTAGGTTCGTCTTTGGTTCATTTCTAAGCTGGAAGCGACATAACAATTTGAATATCTTCCTAAATTCAACGGAATTTTATTTTGACTATTACTTATTCCATTACATTAACTATTACTCATTACTTTGGCTTATAGGATGCGTCACCAGATCAAAGCATCCGGCAGTAATTCAACTTCCATTGCGCGAGAGCACTTAGATCCTTATGACTAACTTTAGCGCGATGATATCATAGCGAAGAAGGCTTTGAGTAATATCTTCTAGACCTTGAAATTCGAGCTTTTAGAACGATTTGTGGGCGAGTACTGCGCGTTTAATAGTTTTTGCGATAAAACTGCCACAAATGTTGTCATTGATATCGCTGTTTACAATTTACAACCGAATGTAAAGGCATTTATATTTTTTGTCATTATTATTAGATATTTCGACGAGTAACGTGGCTTAGAATAAAGTCTAACTTATTTTATTTCTTTGGGTGTCGCAAGAGTTAATAATATAAAAACCTAGAAAATGGACAACAGTCCCCAACCCACCTGTCAAGCGTAAGGAGGGATTATGACGTGACAATAATAAGATCCCCACCACTAAAATAGAGAAGCCATAGTTCAGCAGTGAACTGTTAGATTGCTGTATATTTCATAAATAAAAAAGCTAATTCATTCAGTCCATGAAATTAACAGCTGTTCAGAAGAGTTTTCTTTTACACTTGAATTTAATTTGGATTTTCAGACTACTGCTGCCTGCATTCCTTCAGATAAAGTTGTACAGTTTCATAGTCTGAATTACTTATTGTATAATTGATCGTGACTGTACCATCTTCGTTATGCACGCATTTTCTATTTTATGTCTCTTTCCCGTTACAGACATTAAATTAAATTTTAATAATATGCGAATACATTGAAGACGCGACAATATGTAGCTCTAAACGTATACCAGTTTCGGCCATAAGTCGGAGTTAGAACCAGTATTTATAATTAAAACAAATTGTCGGAATCAGTGAAGTGCGGTAAGGGGGGGTGAAGAGAGTACGGGGGCAGAGGGGAGAAGACGCATAACAGTACTGCACCGAAATAGACGACACACAGTCACACACTTGGACATTTCTCTTAGCTATTAGAGTGGACGGAAATATTCCCAACTTTTATTATTGTTTTTACTCCGGGCGAAGGAAATAGAGCAACGAGACGCGTGTCCGGCGCGGCGGAGTTAGACTCGCCATACTGCTACTGATCACATCAGAAAATTTAATGACGTGTACTAAAGATCATCTGATACTTTATAAGGATCTTCAGATACATATTGAGATGATGGGTCATTTTTTTTTGGGTTTCATAAGCTCATGCGTTCTTCTAATTGAAGATGGTTTTACAGTGAAGCTAAATATCGCTAAACATTACCATGAAGATTACCATAAATATTGCGAAAAGGCTTGCACCTTGCACCATACCTGCGACGATATTTACAGGTTGTGTTTGTGTGAAGTTGAAAGATGTCAAAGGCACAGACGCCAAAACCAGAAAAAAAGTATAATCAAAGTTGATTTCCATTTTAAAGCTGTGATGCGGCTTTTTCCCTCCTTCCTGGTTTCAGGCAATAGCTGTAGTGTGACGTAGATCAACCCGCACTGGGCCAACGTGGTTCACTAAACAACCCTATCCGACGAAGATAACACAATTACACACATTATTATGTACGTATATTTATACTACAAATCTTAAAATTATCTGCCATTAGCAGCGTTATCTTCAAATAGAGACTTGTAAATTGGATACCTATTTTCATTTAATTTCTTAACGAATATACGAGTATATTGATAAAAAGTATGAAAATTTTTCCTTCCTAGTTTGCATTTTTATTCCATGTCAAGTATCTCGTTCTAAAACTAAGTATAAAATATTAATTCGTAACATTATTATGTTTTCTGTATGACCTCGAGCTCATAAAACTAAGCTCATCTCAAATTAGTTATTTTTAAACCGGTATTGAACGGTGTCATAGCCCTCGTGACTCGTGTCGCACTCATTGTAATAGAAAAGTGTAGTGTTGTTTTGTCTGAGTCTAATTTGATCGTAATTTATTTGGACCAAATTATAAGCCCGAGCTGAGTGTAGTAAGGTGAGTTTCTACAATATGAAGTGACAGACTAAGTTACATTTACTGGACTAACATTGTATACAACGTGTTAATTAAATAACGCAATACCTACCATTCCTACCAAAGGCAAAGGCTAAGGCAATTTATTGCGATTTCAGAAAACTTCAAAAGTTGTTCGTAATACATACCTATTTAAAATTATCGCGCAAAGACCCGTGAACGATCGTAATAAAAGTGGTTCAGTTGCATGAGCTGAGTATGCCACCCAAAAGGTTTTGTGTTATTTAATTACCACGTTATAAATGTATTAACGCTGTTTTGAAATAATAATATTTTCGTAGATGAACAAACTCTTAATTCGTAATTTAAGACAACTGTAGTTGACGTCTACATTACGTATATCGAATAAATGAATAGAATAATATTTCTTTGGTACACAATTACCCTGTGAATATTATTATGCAACCATTTGGGGTTAGATAGCCGTGCATGCGAGATAGAGAGAGTCTAAAACTAACTTGACTAATGACGTTTTATTTTCCAAGACAGTAACGGTTTTAACAAGAACGGATTTTTTTACTCCAGTTATTTTGTAACCACTAGGTAGGACAGAGTGGAACTGTGACCAAGCATCACCAGTCAGCGAGCTACACGTGTCGCGGCGACATGTTTATGCCCTGTTATTTACACCGTCTGCAATGGACACAATTATGCAAGTATGTCGACAGCATCATAATGGCTGCAGTTGCCTCCAAATGTCCAAATACTAGTTTTATTCACATTTTACAATCAGAACGATACTTGTTTGGTTTGTAATACTTTGCCATATAAATATACTAGCGACCCGCCCCGGCTCCGCACGGGAAAATGGTTATTGTGAGTTATCCTTAAGTATATTTATTATGCATGTGTTATACATATAAACCTTCCTCTTGAATCACTCTATCTATTTTAACCGCATCAAAATCCGTTGAGTAGTTTTAAAGATTTAGGCATACATAGGGACATAGGGACAGAGAAAGCGACTGTAGTGATGACTCTTTCTATGACAAGAATGAATCGTAAATTTTTTGTTCTAGAATACTGTTTAATGGATTCCTTTTTTTACCCCCGACGACGGTGTTATAAGTTTGACGTATGCGTCTGTCTGTCTGTCTGCCTGTGGCATCGTAGTTCCTAAACGGATGCGCCGATTTTGATCTACTTTTTTGATTGCAAGGTCTCACAATCGAGACATCCAAGAAAATATCTTCAGTCACTTGAAGCTCATTTCTGGTTGTTGAAAGGATCAAGTAACGCTGTAGTGGCGGGGGTTTATAAGTTTTTAAATTAATGTTATGGCAGCCAGCAGCGTTCGTCTGGTTACTAAAAACAATTGCCATATGCAATACAATACCCAACCCAACAACAACTGCCCAAAAACCCAGTTAAGAAAATGAATTATAACTGACTAGACCCATAAATAAAATATACATATCACTACATAGTATAAAATAAAGTCGCTTTCTCCGTCCCTATGTCCCTATGTCCCTTTGTACGCTTAAATCTTTAAAACTACGCAACGGATTTTGATGCGGTTTTTTTTAATAGATAGAGTGATTCAAGAGGAAGGTTTATATGTATAATACATGCATAATATACTGAAGGATAACCCACAATAACCATTTTCCCGTGCGGAGCCGGGGCGGGTCGCTAGTATAATATAATTAAGCATCACAAATAATAAAAAAGAGCAGGTATTATGATAGATAAGATAACAGTAACATTTAGTCCAGCAGTGAACTGTTGTAGTATTTTAAAAAACCTATACGAATAATTTTGTAGATAGAGATACGACTGCAACCTGCATCGTGTTACAACTAAAAATACATATTCATTGTTTATTTTTGTCACACGGAGTGCTAAGTGCTAAGTGCGGTGGGCGTGAACGAGTATCGCCGACCGCCGCCGGAGGTGCGTGCGTGCAGCAAGTTATCTGCTGGATTAACTGTTATCATCTTCACACTGATATAGGTACTCCTAAATATTAATTTATTATTAAATTTACTGTGGATATTTGTAAGAGGCCTCAATTTGAAATAAACCAATAGGGAAATTATATTTGAAAACTAAAATTGAAAAGATAAGCCGAAGAACATCATAAAGTACAGCAGCCTGCACATGCGAATGGATACTTCGTGTTCGCCGTGATTCCGTACCAGTAGGGACGAATTTTGTAACGCGAGTGCGAGTCGCACCTGCTGGCTACTGTAAAATAAATAAATAACAGGATATTAATAAACTAACAACATATGCTTAACAGAATAAACGTCACGATCAATATGAAAAATATAGATATTTACTATGACAATAACTAAATACAATTTTAACTCTAATTAATAGACACCATCAAGAACATTAATATGTAGCAATAATGAGGGTAGATGAACGCTCTAACATGCACAATCAAATACACTATCCAACTTTACTATTCCAATTTGAAATAAATTTCAAATAGCGCGCGATAATTGACACTTGCTTTATTTTATAAAGCGTGGCGATGAATGTGTGGTGTATTCAGCCAATGGTGACACTTACCTACCTTAGACGATATTAGCGTCAGTGTGGGAGACGACTCCTGCGAAACAAACAACACCGACCTGCTTTAATTGCCTCCCAATTGAATAATAACAATTTTGTTGTTGGATAGTGTACTTGTAATTTTTTTAACTTAATTTAAAGATATACCTATTTCAAAGAGAACCTGGAAACACAGATAAGACATAATAGTGATGAATTAAATAAATAGTTCGCATATTCATAGACAATAAAATAATGAGTGAAATTACGTTAAAGAACGGAGTATATACTACTACTCAGTGATTCTGTGTATTTACAATAGAAAGCAATTAGTACGTAATTAATTAATTAATTATTATGTAAGTAATTATTACACATACAACAAACAACAATGACACAATAAAACTGATGGTATAGATATTTCAGACATAGAAATAATGATGCATCGTACTTTAGATCAATATTTTTCCCAAACCACATATGCGTAGGTTTATGTCTTTCTTTTGATGGTTGACTCTTAGATCTAAGATGAAGAACATAAGTTTTTTATTAAATTTATTTACGGAGCGTGGGCAGGCCCCCACAAGGTGGATAGACGATCTGGTGAGGGTCGCAGGAAGCCACTGGATGCAGGCCAAGCAGGATCAATCGTCATGGAGATCTTTGGTGGAGGCCTTGGTCCAGCAGTGGACGTCTACAGGCTGAGATGATAATGATAATGATGAAGATGATGAATTTAACAATAATTAACATGGACATACTATTATTGTACTATAATTTTAAATGCGTATAGTGAACCTTGCAAAGCTCTACTTCTTAACAAACTTTCCACGCAGCGCCAGAGAATGAGTCATCGCGAATTGCATTAAGAGTTCTAAGAAGAAAGTATCTGAAAATGTGGACGAGGAAAACCTGGCTCATCGTAAGACGTCATCGCTTCCCGGGAACGATGTGTCTTTTTGCACTCTGCTCCCACACGACTCACCGCATTCACATCGCTCTTTATACGTCTTATATCGCCTTTTACTTAACCGACCTAATTTTTGTGGCTAAACCCAAGTATGAAACCAAGCGCAACTGGACTTTCGGGAGAGCTCATATATATAGACAGTGTTACTAAATAGGTATATGACTTAGATTTGAAATATGAGGATCTAAACGTATACTCGTATTTTTAGATAACAGACAGCAGAATAAACGCATCAAATATTTTATGCCAACAAAAAGCATGGAATAAAAGGCGCCGGCTCGCATAATAATTACACTAGCCTTAAATACTCAGTTTTATTTTATAACTCGTTCGAGTATCGAGCAATTACTTCAAAAACAAACTGCCACAAAAACTCGTAACTGCCAAATAACAATAACAGCGGCTTAGGATCGCATGCGCAAGACGAGACGCAAAAAACGGCACAAAAAAGATCCCAACTCTTCCTTTCTTAAATTATCCTGTCACGCTCACCTATAAAATGCAATTGGTTTTTAAAAATTCGAACTTGAAATTGGAACTCGTTAGAATAACGTATGCGAGCACCATGCGTGTTTTGCGCTACAATCAAGCAATATTAAATCTTACTCTAGTTTATATAAAGTGTTAAGAGATCGCGTTTTGTTCTTGTTAGTCGGTTGGTATCGGGTTGCGCAGGGCGCAGGCACAATAGACGCACGCGCAGTACCTGTGCCGGCGCAAGGTGACCCGCGCAGCCTTGCCAATCACGACCATCTTAATTCCCTAAAAATAATTGCTAAAATCCGAAACATAGGGATTAATGGAAAAAGACTAACAACAAGTAAAATTTAGACGTGGACTGTCCAACTCTACGTTTCATATTGCATTCAAATTTTTGTCTGTTTTTTAAGTAAGTAGTTTTTTAGGTAGATCAATAATTCTAAAACTTTTCGATCTTATCGCTTGATTTTTTCAAACAAATAAGATTTTTATTTTGATAGAAAGGCTCCACAGATTCCTAAGTTAATAATAATAATAATGTTTATTTCAAACAAAGCGTCAAGTTATTACAGTAGTTGATGATTGGACTAAAATAGCCTGTGTTAGGAGCCATCGCCCTTCTACCCAATAACATTTTTAGATTCTGTTGAAACTGTCTTCTGTGGATAAGGACTCGCCGGAAGAGACTCCACAGGCGTAGCATCTTTTCAAATTATTTTTACAAAATTATAAATTATTATTATAAACAATTTTATTAATATAACAAAGAGTGCAAACGAAATATAAAATTAGTGGAAGGTAACCAGTCAAAGTAGAAAAACTAAACTATATAACCAATCAATCTATCACAAGCACAACTGGCAATCGACTAGAGCAGACCAGAGCAGCTTCTAACAAGACATGTATCATTATCACATATAAATATATTATATATCTGATTAATATAAGATTTTAACTCGCCATCTAGGTGACCCCTTCTCTTGCGATCTGGTTGACGAATGGGCTCGACTGAAAAACAGCGTCTATCTCTCATGAGGTAGACATAATGTCTATCTCTCATGAGGTAGACATAATGCTGAGTCGTGTCGTGACCCTTTCACTGTTGTGCCCTATTGCATACTATAGTGTAATTACATAACTAAGTTTGTGTCCACATTTTAGTATGTGTTCCGTCACAGCAGAATGAATAAATGAGTTTTCTTTCTTTCTTTCATTATTTTACCGAATTTCTGTTTAATATATATTAAATGAAATCACATAAAAATGTGATGGTATAATGTGGGCGATTATGAGAAAAATGAGGTTAAGTAAAATATACACAAATATTACTTACATAAGGCAAGATTCAGGTTTAACTCTGGATGATCAACTTTTGGGATCAGAAATCTTCCATTAGCTTTGTATGATTACCTCTATATCATCGTAGGTTTTAGTCTGTATCCAATCAAGAATGACTTTTCTACAATTATAATACAGCATCGGATTGTTGTTTTTAAATTTCCAGTATTTTGGGGGAGTCTCTATAAGTTGGCAACTCTTCCCCCGTGAAGGGCAAGCCCTGCCCTTGCGCACCCTCACCCCGCTGCCCGCTTCCCCACCCCGCATTCGCATGCATTGTCCGACACGCCATTACAGAATTGACCATTACGGACCACCGACCAGGGATGGCCGTGTGTCGATGTCAAATGGAAAAATAAGATCATTTTCCTTATATGTATAAACAATTAGTCTTATGCGATGACGCTCGTATATTATGCTTCTTTTTAAGGGCTAATATATAATGCAAATATAAAAACCCCGTACAAGTTTAAATTAATCTCGTAGGCTAAGCCTTAAGATATATATATATATATTTTAAATAACTATAAAAATTATTTATTATTCATTTTTATAACAGCTTTAGTAACATTGTGTAATTTTTGTAACGATTCAAAAGACACATAGCACAGAAAAAAATTAACAAATTGGAAAGGCCTTAACGAATCCGCTCCCATATAAAAGACATCAACGCGATCGCTGCGCGGAGCCTCCGTCGACGTATTAGTGTCTGTGATTTAAGATGATAAGAATTACTTACCTAAATGGGTTTTCTATATTATAAAGGATCTTATCTTTATGTATAAAAACATTTTAACTTTTTACCCGTTTTGGTTTGAACTGTAAGTGTAGCAAATAATTTGAAGTAATTACATAAATTATCATGGAATTAAGTTATTTTTTATATAACCAGTGTCTCTCTCTTCAGTGAAGTGTAATATGTAATAACACAAAATGTATGTTAATAGCACAATACAGTACTGCAAGTGTTGTTGCTCTTAGTGTGCTTATAGCAATGAATCATTGTGGCCTAAAGATCAGGCGGCATAAACGGGTATTAGGACATACCTTATTCTTATCTAGTCTGCAAAAATTATGATGTCTTAATCTGTCAGAATTGCGAATTAAAAAAAATATTCTTCGTTTAGTTTTCTAGCTATAGTAAACAATTCTTTGTTCTTGTAGCTTAGTTTTCCAGTCGATGAGTAGTCCAAAGGAGTACAGACTATTAATTATATGATAGTACTGTAAAAGTAGGTTTAGTAGGTAGTATTAGGGCAGATAACCCTGATGTGACTCACGACAAGTGAGAGTGAACGATTCGGCGAAGCAGATCCCCTTTGTTTTAATGTACCTTTTGTACATTGTTATATACCTGTTCTCCATAAAGCTGCAGCAGCAACTCTCGTTTTTATACTTTACAGTATATAAAATTCATTTGCGTAAATTGAAGTATATATTTAGCCAATCTTTCAGCGCTATTAATAGCTGAATTCGCGAAAAACAATTAGCTGTTAGATACAAAGTTGTATATTTAATAATACATAATATATATTTTTATGTATCTCCCAAAGACTCTTCAATTTATTGCATAGTGTATGCAAGTATCATAAAAAAAATGTAAAGAAAATGTTAGTGTTATTTACTTACTACTTACGCTAAAATGCTGTAATGTATGTATGTTAGTATGGGCTCATATTCTTGTATGAGTTTAGTTGGATTTAAAAATCCATTTTCGACCGGCAGCTTATCCAAAATCCTACGTTTTGAAATATAAACTTTGTAACATTTTAGGTGCAAGACCAATAATAGTCTATTAACCACAAATACCGCAATTTGCCGCAAGTCTTTGACGTATTTGGTGGGATTCACATGCGCAGTGTCATATCATATTCATAACTCGTCCGCGGATAGTGGCCGCTAATTGCCTGGTAATTGCTTCCAGCAGCAACATTGCGCATTATTTGTTATTGCTCAGTGGAAATACCAAATCTCGGAAACCCAGACGTTTTGCATACTGTGATTTGGCCACTTATACCACAAGTTATAACAATCTTGCACACGGCCACGAGATTCCCAACCGCAGCTTTGATATTTATGTTCAAGCTCTCTAATTTGATATACCTACAATTATTAATATTCACACCCTAATAAGGCTCATCCGTCACACACTTTTTGCTCTGAGCAGCAAGGCAACGGAAGTGACAGAACTGAACAATATGACATAAAACTATGCATTGAAACATCAGAATAACGAATTTCTGATTGAAACTATTAAAAATGCCATTTTTGGTTAACCAAATTTGTTTGGTTGATTCAGCAAATTTTCAGTAAACTTCACTCAAAAGGATGTTGATGTATGAAATATCGCTAGAATACATCTTAATATTGATATAATATATGTGTACTGCATTCATGTACTGTATAAAGATTTGGGACACGCTGCTTGCCTCAGTTCTGAATACCCTTGTCTCAGATCAAATTGGATCAAAATCAGTCAAGGCCTCGACCGACATTATATGCAACGTAAGGTGCTCAAAGAAACAAAACACATAAACCTAAACTTGACTTTCTTAACTCTTTCCATAATGGAGTTCTTGGCTGGTTTCTGGTTCCATCTTCAGACCCTTTTCATCAAACACATTGCAAAGTGCTCAAGGCAACAAAAACAAAACACATGAACCCAATTTGACATCCTAAACACATTCCATCATAGAGTCCTAGTGGTTATCCTCCGGCTCCATTATCAGATCAGCTCGTATATATTATAACATTGCATTGTCATGCATGTATGCCAAACAGCTCAATCGGATGCCGGGAAGTGGGTTAAATTAAGCTCGCAAGACTTGACCGGTTCACACATACCTACATTGCAAGCTTTTAAAAAACAAATTTCCCTACAGTGGAGAATATTTCCCCTGTGACGTTCCCAATGAGCGTGGTGCAGCAATACCGTATTCATGCAACGAGCGCCCCAGTTCTGTCACCACCACCGCCGCCGCCGCCGTCACTTGTTTCCGCGCCCTCGCGCCTCGTCGCCGCGCTGACAGCTGTAGACAGCCGCCCACCGACTCCGCGCCACGTACCGATACTATTGCAAATCGAAATGCAAATGGTAATTAATATCGGTTCCGAATAACCTATGCCATGGCGACGGGGATGAAAGACAGCTAGAGATATGAAAACAAACAGTTCTTTTTTTGTAAAAAAATCTGACTCACACACTAAGTAAATATATTTTTAGTAAACAAAAGCTGCTGGAGCTTTTGCTTCTTGACCGTTGGCTGCATGCTGCATATAAAATACAGGAAAATAAAGGCCTCGCCTTTTGTTTACATGCTATTTGAACACCTTTGCATAAAACACGAGAAAAACAGCATACAGAATTAGAGCATAAATATATTGGCGGCGTTTTTGTTTAAGCGATATTGAAGGGCACATGCCAAAAGGCGGCAGGTGCTCGGCGCGGGCGCATTCAGAATAAATCACTTTTTGCCGCTGCCTGATTACACCTTACAACAACGTTTATAGCATTAATACGTCGTGACGTGCAAGTACCGGGTATTGCGCGTTGCTTGTAACTAAATGAATGAAACGGAAGAGATGTAACAATATGTTAGCACTTAGTACGAGGTGGTACGATTACCTCAGGATGATTGGTACATTATGTGAATATCGGCTGTACAGCCTACCTAGGCTGTAACATACCCATGTTAGTCCTCAAGCGAAAAATTATAGTCCATCTGTGAAAACAGCCTGCTATCATAGGTTACTCTATAAAACAATTCTGCAACACAAACCATCAGTAAAAGTTCTCAAAGTCTACGTATTTACTAAAGACGGTCAGTGAGTCGATCATATTCATATCGTTAGTAACATATCTCTGTAATTTGGATCTTAGGCCACGGTTTATAAGGTCAGCGGTAATTATAAGCTCAACACTACATACACATGATTTAGGTCCAGCCCAGGCACCTCCGACTGTAATTTAGCAATTAAATCATCGGTACAAAACACCGCCGTGGGAACCGTCTAGGAAGTATTTGGTGCAGACCCAAATAGCGTCTGATCTGATGCACGCAAAAAATAAATACATTGGTACTGTTGTGATTTTGTTGAGTCTTTTGTTCTGTAACATACAACTTTTTACTATATTCTGGCAAAGTCATCTCACATTCATTCATTGGTTTGAAATTTATAGGAAAATTCAGAAAGAGAAAACGCAGCTTTTAGAGAAGGAAGAGAACGTGTAAGTGTCCTAATTCCAGGTGTCAGTGAAATTGCTGCAGAAATGATATTGGATGACATTAATTTCATAAAACTTTTTAGTAAAACATAATTCAGTTCAAAAACGTCTTGACTTCAAAGAATTTATTTTCTTATCAGAATATCTTTGTATCTGATAAAACAAGGATAAAACACTTTTAAATAATTCTACTTAAACATTAACATTTTGCGTTTTGTATAATTTCTTATAAATCTTATAATCCACTTAAAATGTAGGTAATTCAATAAAATAAAAATAAACAAGAAACTCTACGACACAGCTACAGTCACGCAAACCCAAAACCCTCTTAACACCAAATTGCATACAAATATCAAGCAAGAACTTGTTCCTCTGAGCCACAATGAACAAATTTCAAATACATTTCGCTGTACATTACGCGGCCAATATGATAAAAATATTAGGACGCATTATTAAGACAAGTACGCTACGCAATGAAGATTAAATAAGAACTTTGGATTGTGCAAGTGGTACCCAAGTATCCCGGTATGCCGGTATCCTGTATTGCTGCAGCTTCAAATGGCTCCCGCCTGCCGCCTCTCCCCTCGCCTCGCCCCCCCTCATCCGCGCAGTCAGTCGTAAAACTTAACCTATTAACTGTTTACTGGCGGCTAGGACTTTAAAGCACAGGTGAGCTTATAAACACAGAGATGAGATGTTTTTAATTAAAAATACTAATGCATTGAGGGTGATCGGTAGCAGATAGATAGATATTTTCCAACGGTGTCATTTGCGGTGTGATCTATACATGATCTACCCAAGCTCATATTTCTTATAGGAATCTATTTCAAGCTCAATGTCTGAAATCTAATAAAGCTTTTTCTTTTATCGTGTGAGTTGAGTGTGAGTTGTTTACCGTCAAAACCTTTTAATCATTCCTAAAATAAAGTAAATGTTACTTTTCATTTCAATTATTTTACTGACTTTTAGAGTGAATTTATTATTTAAACTAATTATATAAGTAACTTATTGAATTAATTAATTTATTTTATTTGAATGACGTGTAAACTATTAAATAAATGAATTATTTTTAATTAATAAATGAGTATGAGTATAAAGTTACAGTCAGTGCATGTACGCAGGTAACTACTATTTGGTATTCTGTGCCTGTACCAATAAGATTCAGTGAACCTAGAAACTCAATTTGCCACAACTCCAATATTTTAATGCATGTGTTCACTACTCTGTGTTGCCAAAAATACATTAGAGAAATATAATAACTGTTGGGTGCAGACTGCAGGTATATAACGGCGCGCCGCCGCCCGCGCCGCCGCCGCAGTAGGGCTGCGGGCTCGCTCGGGAAAGAGAAATCCCCCCCAACCAGCTATAAACACCTTTATTACCTAACTTTTGAAAGCTTCCAAATATAATGAGAAATATTTAAAACTAAGCTAGTTAAACAATAGTCTCGTTGTTCAAAACCGCTCTACGAGTGAACTAAAGTGTAAAATATTATACTTTCACTCTCAAATTAGAAACGCAACGGTAATCAGAATATAATGCCCATATAATTTCGTTGTATAAAGAAAATTGCTCAAGTAATTTTATAATTTGTCTTATAAGAATAAAATATTGTTTTCCCGGGCTTTACCAAGGAATTATAGGCTTTTCTGCTCGATAGAAAAAATACAACTATCACAATCTATGTATCATCAGTTTCCATGCACAAAGCAGAATTCCACCATCGCAGTTCGATAGGTTCAACAAAAGAACATTACGGCCGCATTTCCAAATCCTCCTAATTAGTTGTCTGTTCTGTCCCGCCCTGGTACTTCGGGCTCGGCTGGAGCAGGCAGCCCTAACCTTGACAATGCATGTTGTTGTTGCGCGCGGCAGGGCGGTCCGCCAAGGCCGCCCGGTCTCAATGTGACCCATTGCGCTACTTACAACCTCCCCTCCTCCCCGCCATCTGCCCTCCCTCCCTCCCCCACCGCGCGGAGGAACGGGGTGCGCGCGCGCATGTTTAGAGGAGACGCGCTGTTCGCGATAATGGGTTAATTTGGACGCAAAGTTGAAGGAATATCTGCGAATATATCACTTCAAAGTTTCAGGATTATTTCTCATCGTATTTTTCTAGCTTTGCGGGTGTTTTTATAGTACAACAAATACATAAATCACTTTCGCATTTAAGTATGAATATTAGTAAGGAGTACCTATACCTGATTGTTAAGGTTTTACAAAACTCGAAGCTTTTAACATTAAATACGTTAATGATTTCAATTTCAATACAGAATATTTCCCCGATGACGTTCCCAATGAACGTGGTACAGCAATACCGTATTCATGCACCGCCCCAGTTCTGTCACCACCGCCGCCGCCGCCGTCACTTGTTTCCGCGCCCTCGCGTCTCGTCGTCGCGCTGACAGCTGTAGACAGCCGCCCACCGACTCCGCGCCACGTACCGATACTATTGCAAATCGAAATGCAAATCTGGGTAGTACCTAATTAACGGTTCTGAATAACCTATGGCATGGCGACGAGAGTGAACGACAGCTAGAGATATGAAAACGAACAGTTTCTTTTTGTAAAAAAATCTCACTCGCACAATAAGTATATATATTTTAGTAAACAAAAGCTGCTGGAGCTTTTGCTTCTTGACCGTTGGTTGGCTGCACGCTGCATATAAAATACAGGAAAATAAAGGCCTCGCCTTTTGTTTACATGCTATTTGAACACCTTTGCATAAAACACGAGAAAAACAGCATACAGAATTAGAGCATAAATATATTGGCGGCGCTTTTTGTTTTAGCGATATTGAAGGGCACATGCCAAAAGGCGGCAGGTGCTCGGCGCGGGCGCATTCAGAATAAATCACTTTTTGCCGCCGCCTGATTACACCTTACAACAACGTTCATAGCATTAATACGTCGTGACGTGCAAGTACCGGGTATTGCGCGTTGCTTGTAACTAAATGAATGAAACGGAAGAGATGTAAGAATATGTTAGCACTTAGTACGAGGTGGTACGAGTACCACATGATGATAGTACATTATGTGAATACCGGCTGTACAGCCTACCTAGGCTGTAACATACCCATGTTAGTCCTCAAGCAAAAAACTATAGTCCATTTGTGAAAACAGCCTGCTATCATAGGTTACTCTATAAAACAATTCTGCAACACAAACCATCAGTAAACACTTCTCAAAGTCTACGTATTTACTAAAGACGGTCAGTGAGTCGATCATATTCATATCGTAAGTAACATATCTCTGTAATTTGGATCTTAGGCCACGGTTTATAAGGTCAGCGGTAATTATAAGCTCAACACTACATACACATGATTTAGGTCCAGCCCAGGCACCTCCGACTGTAATTTAGCAATTGAATCATCGGTACAAAACACCGCCGTGGGAACCGTCTAGGAAGTATTTGGTGCAGACCCAAATAGCGTCTGATCTGATGCACGCAAAAAATATTACATAAATAAATACATTGGTACTGTTGTGATTTTGTTGAGTCTTTTGTTCTGTAACATACAACTTTTTACTATATTCTGGCAAAGTCATCTCACATTCATTCATTGGTTTGAAATTTATAGGAAAATTCAGAAAGAGAAAACGCAGCTTTTAATTTTGAGAAGGAAGAGAACGTGTAAGTGTCCTAATTCCAGGTGTCCGTGAAATTGCTGCAGAAATGATATTTGATGACATTAATTTCATAAAACTTTTTAGTAAAACATAATTCAGTTCAAAAACGTCTTGACTTCAAAGAATTTATTTTCTTATCAGAATATCTTTGTATCTGATAAATCAAGGATAAAACACTTTTAAATAATTCTACTTAAACATTAACATTTTGCGTTTTGTATAATTTCTTATAAATCTTATAATCCACTTAAAATGTAGGTAATTCAATAAAATAAAAATTAACAAGAAACTCTACGACACAGCTACAGTCACGCAAACCCAAAACCCTCTTAACACCAAATTGCATACAAATATCCAGCAAGAACTTGTTCCTATGAGCCACAATGAACAAATTTCAAATACATTTCGCTGTACATTTCGCGGCCAATATGATAAAAATATTAGGACGCATTATTAAGACTAGTACGCTACGCAATGTAGATTAAATAACAGCTTTGGATTGTGGAAGTGGTACCCAAGTATCCCGGTATGCCGGTATCCTTTATTGCTGCAGCTTCAAATGGCTCCCGCCTGCCGCCTCTCCCCTCGCCTCGCCCCCCCTCATCCGCGCAGTCAGTCGTAAAACTTAACCTATTAACTGTTTACTGGCGGCTAGGACTCTAAAGCACAGGTGAGCTTATAAACACAGAGATGAGATATTTTTAATTAAAAATACTAATGAATTGAGGGTGATCGGTAGCAGATAGATAGATATTTTCCAACGGTGTCATTTGCGGTGTGATCTATACATGATCTACCCAAGCTCATATTTCTTATAGGAATCTATTTCAAGCTCAATGTCTGAAATCTAATAAAGCTTTTTCTTTTATCGTGTGAGTTGAGTGTGAGTTGTTTACCGTCAAAACCTTTTAATCATTCCTAAAATAAAGTAAATGTTACTTTTCATTTCAATTATTTTACTGACTTTTAGAGTGAATTTATTATTTAAACTAATTATATAAGTAACTTATTGAATTAATTAATTTATTTTATTTGAATGACGTGTAAACTATTAAATAAATGAATTATTTTTAATTAATAAATGAGTATGAGTATAAAGTTACAGTCAGTGCATGTACGCAGGTAACTACTATTTGGTATTCTGTGCCTGTACCAATAAGATTCAGTGAACCTAGAAACTCAATTTGCCACAACTCCAATATTTTAATGCATGTGTTCACTACTCTGTGTTGCCAAAAATACATTAGAGAAATATAATAACTGTTGGGTGCAGACTGCAGGTATATAACGGCGCGCCGCCGCCCGCGCCGCCGCCGCAGTAGGGCTGCGGGCTCGCTCGGGAAAGAGAAATCCCCCCCAACCAGCTATAAACACCTTTATTACCTAACTTTTGAAAGCTTCCAAATATAATGAGAAATATTTAAAACTAAGCTAGTTAAACAATAGTCTCGTTGTTCAAAACCGCTCTACGAGTGAACTAAAGTGTAAAATATTATACTTTCACTCTCAAATTAGAAACGCAACGGTAATCAGAATATAATGCCCATATAATTTCGTTGTATAAAGAAAATTGCTCAAGTAATTTTATAATTTGTCTTATAAGAATAAAATATTGTTTTCCCGGGCTTTACCAAGGAATTATAGGCTTTTCTGCTCGATAGAAAAAATACAACTATCACAATCTATGTATCATCAGTTTCCATGCACAAAGCAGAATTCCACCATCGCAGTTCGATAGGTTCAACAAAAGAACATTACGGCCGCATTTCCAAATCCTCCTAATTAGTTGTCTGTTCTGTCCCGCCCTGGTACCTCGGGCTCGGCTGGAGCAGGCAGCCCTAACCTTGACAATGCATGTTGTTGTTGCGCGCGGCAGGGCGGTCCGCCAAGGCCGCCCGGTCTCAATGTGACCCATTGCGCTACTTACAACCTCCCCTCCTCCCCGCCATCTGCCCTCCCTCCCTCCCCCACCGCGCGGAGGAACGGGGTGCGCGCGCGCATGTTTAGAGGAGACGCGCTGTTCGCGATAATGGGTTAATTTGGACGCAAAGTTGAAGGAATATCTGCGAATATATCACTTCAAAGTTTCAGGATTATTTCTCATCGTATTTTTCTAGCTTTGCGGGTGTTTTTATAGTACAACAAATACATAAATCACTTTCGCATTTAAGTATGAATATTAGTAAGGAGTACCTATACCTGATTGTTAAGGTTTTACAAAACTCGAAGCTTTTAACATTAAATACGTTAATGATTTCAATTTCAATAAAAACAATTGAAATATACCTATCTATTCATAAAATTTAAAGCAACAATACATTTTTTCACAAAACCGTACGTATAGCACTTATTAAATCGGATAAAATATTGATCCTGTACTTACAAAAATTATAACCTTTGCAACAAAAGCGGAGAGCGTCAGGTCTAATGTAGCGCAAGAAATAAGTCACGGTAAGCAATCCCACAATATAATCCCCATTAGGTGCACTTCGCAAGTATAACCTTCTCCCTCGCACGCCGACAAAAAACGCGTACCTAACACGAGACGCGCAATCCGGCGCATTCCACACCCCCGCAACACACAACCGACCTTACACATTCAAAATAAGAATCATTTCGTGTGCTCCAAAGATAATTGACTTTATTTTTTTCCTAAGTGCGAAGGGTCTTAAATTCGGCCAGCAGCGTTAATATAAATAACAATACGGGCCGGGCGAGGTCTCTGAGCTTGGCAACATTGAGCTGCTTTGACAGATGAGCCTTAGCGAGTTGTCTTACTACAAATAAGGATCTTTTATTTCTTAGAAATGGCTGAAGAGGGTTGAATCGTTAAATGTATGGGTTGTTATTAAAATATATTATTATATACCTACGTTAACGTAAGATTTTGTAACCTTCGCGATTGAAATGGCCCGGGTTTTGGTTTTGTGACGCAAAAAAACCTTATCATATCGCTGATAGGGCACATGGCAGATTGTTTTTTGACATTTATTGATTTGACTTATTTATTTTAATATATTCGTACCACGTTTTTAATAATTCTTGTATTACAAACTCCATTTTGACCTAATTTTTACGATGGAAATACTAAATTATAGTCTTTTGATTAAAGCTATAAAATAAAACTTGACATATACATGACTTAAATCAAACTGTGAATATTAAACTTGTGCATTAGCATAAATATATTCACAGAATTAATGTAGTTTCCACCACGACAATAGTTAATAGAAGCAACTAGTTGATACGATACAATACCATTCACAATCACAACTGTCGTCTATGTTATATGCGTTATATGCTTCTATGTTTCACGATTCACGGTGTAAGTGACGGCTCAATCCAAAGAAAATTTCCCGGAAATGTAAATTAAGAATATTTTTTTAAATGTACGATTAATTATAATGATTTTTTATTTTGTATGAAAGAGTAGATTTTTTTTCCGTTTCCGATAAATCTTTGAAAAAGCTGCCTTAAACCGTTGTGAGTTTGCTGAGCATATTTTTTTAGTAACTGCTAAGCCGCGACATACATTACTGTCTGACAAACAAATGTCTGTATATTTTAAAGAGTTCTGTTACAGTAGAGAGAGCCCACCAGTGAGGCATAGCACACTCTCCGTGAACACATTACAAACGAGCCTCGGACAACCTCGGACCGTTACCGGATTTAAAAATGTAGAAATAATACTAAATTTGCGCCCGCGCATCTACTCGTATAATTTATTTTGAACTCATCTCCTAATGGCCCGAAATGTTGGAATTAACATAAAATGACGATAATATTGTACAATTGCGGCGTCGTCGCAATCAAAGTGTCTCCGAATGGAAATTTACCAATTTGTTGTGTATAAGTGTAATATAAGCCTCGTTGCGCTATCGGGTGCTATCGGGTTTAGTGTGGAGTTGCGCAAACACATTATCATAATAAGCTGGGCTTTGTTTCCGAAAGTGATTCTGACAGACATTCCCCATCCAGTAAACTCCAGTTATATAGCCAGTCAATACTTTATATTTCATGGGCTCTTCAGAATAAAGGCTAGAAATAGTAATAAGCTCTCTTGTACAAATTTTAATATCACAGCACAATGTAGAGAGAGAAAAAACCCTCAATATATTACCACTGCAAAACATTTAGTAATTTCCTGAAATAAGGTGTTACGACTCTACAATTTGATTGACTGAAAATAGGAGACAAAATATGACTGATATGGGAAAATTATAAGTATCTGCCAGAATCGCGAACAAAAAAAACCTCCTCTAGTGCTGTTATAACGCATAAAGTATTCCGTGGGCGCATTTTTATTTATAAAGTAATTGATTTAGAAACCTGTGTGATTGAAACTGATAACGCACGACTCCAATATAGATGTCGGAGATGAGGACCGATAATGTGGACACTTTTATGGCATGGTCAAACATCTATAAACTTAAAACTACCAAATAATATAGCAATATTGATAAGCATTCATGGATAATATCTTTTGTTTTCTTTGCAATCAATATAGAAACAAAACATGAAAACCTCTAAAATAAATTAGGTGATGGATGTTAAGGAAAGTTAGACCGATCTGAAACTAGGGTTTTTCAGGTCAGTTCTCGATCTTACAAGTTTAGCTGGAATAAATTTAAATGTATATATTAAAGCATCTGTTCGGTATAGTATACGGTATATTTTATATTTACTTCAATGGGGATAAAACAAAGATATCCAACTGATATCTTCTCATCACAGTGATGCGACGCCGTTTCGTAACATTTGTGTATTACTTCACTATCACTACATAGTATAAAACAAAGTCGCTTTTTCTGTCCTTATGTCCCTATATCCTTGTATACCTAAATCTTTAAAACTACGCAACGGATTTTGGTGCGGTTTTTTTTATTAGATAGAGTAATTCAAGAGGAAGGTTTATATGTAAAATACATGCATAATATACTTAAAGATAACCCACAATAACCATTTTCCCGTGCGGAGTCGGGACGAGTGTTCGTCCACGGGTCCACGGAGCACGGAGGGTGTTAAATTACTTACCCAATCAACTCTAATCGCATACACACATTGCTCAAGCACTAAATGGAGAATTAATTCAAACAGATTTTTGAATTTAGAATTTATATAATAAACAGTTCCATATCGTCGCGTACATCAACCGGTTTCTATCACCAGTACAGTTAGCGTCATTAAATTCTTTACATATCTAATTAGAAATTTCTAAGAAGGCAATAATTTGGTCGTTATAGCGAAACTTTTATGTTATTTCATAAATCTGTGGTGTCTCGCTTCCGGTGCGTTATTGACTTGGTTTTAATTAAAGGCGTGGCCAAGTTAAACCGCGAAGAGCGCGAAGGTTCCGCATAGTTACAAAACTCCACGGAAAATGCAGGCAGTGGAGAAACTTCGCGTTGTTATTGAACGCGGGTGACGGTTCTATTCTATAAATATACCTACGATCTTGAGGTCATAAAATCACGTTTTCCCCGGTTTTATATAAGTAGTAACGTTACTTTTAATAATAGTTCAATTAGATACCCTATATATATCTTTCTACACTTAAAAAAGATAAAAAATACTTTTAAAGTCTTTAGAGAAATTAAATAATGTATAGAAGGAATGAACGTTCTTAAGACGTGTAGATTAAATCAAAGATATTTTTTTTAACTAATGAAATTAAAATTAAGGTAAATTATTGTTACTTTTTCATCTGACACGCAACTATTAACGCACTATAACTAGACGGCAAATAAAATAAAACCTAAGGTTTTTCCTAACTCAAGCGCAGACCTCTGAAAGATGTGTCGTCCACTGCTGCGCGGGCGCGGTGACATTAGCATACCCGGCGGCGGCGGTACAATATGGAGTGCACTTTATGTAAGAGGACCAGTTCGACGCACGAGACACGCACGACTCGACCACACCAAACTACGATCGACAGCCTTGCCAACTACACCGCATCTAGTCAAATTTGATGTTATTAGACAAATTGGATTAGCTTTCCGCCGCGGTTCCGCCCGCGTCAACAGTTTTTCCTGTTTATGAAGCATTTTCCTGCGGTAAAAGAATTTTTGAAATCAGTCTGGTAGTTTTTGAATTTATTCATTACAAACATACACACACACACACACAAAAATACAAATCTTTCCTCTTTATAATACTAAAACGTGTGTGTATGATATGATATTTAATGAAATAAACATTGTTATTACCGCGAAGAACTATGAAAAACTTTTCATTACGAAGTCGTTTACGACTAAATTACGTACGATTCATCATGATAAGGAAAAGATCGTGTCTTTATGTATGTATGTATATGTATTATGTAGTCGTATAATGCTGAGATAAGTTTCCAAGGAAACCTAGCAAATTTTTTATGATGAAGAATAGAATAATCGTTCGTTTTCGTTTTAGAATATAAAATACTAGCTCCGCACGCGTTATTAGTTTTTCCCGTGGGAATGATGAATTTTCCCGCGGTAAAAGTTAGCCTATGTTTGTCCGCAAGGTCTATTCTATCTTTGTGCCAACTCCGCCCGCTTTAACAATTTTTCCCGTGGGAATGAGAAAATTTCCCGCGGTAAATTGTAGCCTATGTTCTTTCCTAAGGTCTATTCAAACTTTGTGCCAATTTTCACCAAAATCGGTTCAGTACTTTCGGAGTATTTTCAATTATTAGGAATATTTTACGTATTTTTTTCACACCTTGGGTTACATTATTGAAGTTTTAGTAAGGATCCCTAATTTTTTGAAAATAAAATATAGCCTATGTTACTCAGGGTGAATGTAGCTTACCAACAGTGAAAGAATTTTTGAAATCGGTTTAGTAGTTTCGGAGCCTACTCGATGCAAACAAACAAACAAACAAAAAAACAAACAATCAAACCTTTCCTCTTTATAATATTATATATATAAAATATTAGTATATTTAAGCCCTGTCAGTTATAAGATAAGTGTATAAAACGTTTGAAAGTTCAAAAAGTTCAAATATATGTTTTATAATATTGGATTTTATTATCATTGATTTTAGATATGTGAGCAGGCAACACCGCACTCGTCCCTCTCGCTTTGTCTTATCCTAGATGCGAGCGCCGATTTCCTCATTAACGGCTTTGATTTTTTATTTCATTACTATTAACATAATACGGCCGTTGACGAAGATTAGCCGAACGATATTAAAGCAGCTCTTTGAGCCAATTCGGGTAATTTATTTTGTAAATGTGGAGGTCAGGTGAGTTGGAAAGTCGTATTGTAGAGCTTTTACACTGCCGATGGAAACTGCTATATTTTTTTGCGTTTTATACGCGTGCGATACTTACCAAAACAAACTGATACAATATGAAGATAATATAGAGCTGATAAGATAGCAGTAGGTGACAATTCGAGTAACCTATATTTAATACTTACGAATTTTTTTAGATAAATATAGAAAAAGGAAATAGAAAAAAGGAATATCTAGAATTTAGAAAGAATAGTTAAAAGAATAAAACTACACAAAGATAATATAAAAAGGGTTTTTTCAAAAAGTTGTATTTTTTTAATTGAAATAGAGGTTGTTTAAAAGGGTAAGTCCCACTATGTTACAGTACAGCTATAACACCCTTCTTAACTAGGAATAATGATGAAGCAGGTTTTGTGAAAATACAAATAATTTTGAAACGTTTATATATCTGACTGATTCTTATCAGTCAAGCAATATCGATAGCAGTGATTCTCATCACGAAAGCTTCTTTTCGGTTCAGCATGGCAGCTGGTGTAAATAGCATTGTAAAAGTGTAAAGCCCGCTGGTGACGGTATGCTATCGGTTGCTATCGACGACGTTGACAAGTTGGCCACATCGCCTAAATAATTGGATGAGTCGGACATTGATGTAGAATAGCCGCGAATAGGCTCCGTAGGCTTTCCATTTTTAATTTAGAAATTAACCTCAATTAATATTGTGGGAAACTGACTGACGATGACTTCAAAAAAAAAAAAAAAATAGCCTCTTTGCTAATTTGGAGGCTAATAAGTATTTTTATTATAATCAAGCCCCCTAGATACCAAACTGGAACAATCATCCATACTGCTGCCGCATTTATTATATGTATAAAATTGGTATTACGAAACCTTTGTAAAGTACACTACAAAAACTCAATTGAAAAGTAGATAATTATAGCTATAATAAATATGACTTATCCACGACCCTCTACATAAATCAAAACTAAAAAAAAAACACCCAAAAATTCCTTTTACTGCACGTAAAAAGTAAACAAAAAAACGTAAATCTTTTTTTCTCTGAGAGCGCAGTGTGCAGTGCTGGCCGCATAGACAATGGCGGCTATTATCTCGTGCTCATTACGGGGACGTTTTTGCGTCCAATTGGTTTTTTTGCGCCTATTGTCCGTAAGCGTCTACCTGTGCTATCGCAGCATCACCTCCACTAGGGCTGTCCAGGAGGGACTGAAGGATATTGTCGATATATAAATGAATTTTGGTCTTGTTTGTGCGTTAACCCCCGTCACTTACGCCCGCATTGCCTATCGACTTTTGACGGAAAAATATTTTTAAATGTTATTTATTGTATTGGATGTACTAGTGACTGCCGGTACAAGTCTTTCCTTTACTTTGCCGGGAGGTATTTCCTTAATCCTCAAACTTGACTTGGCAATTGGATCGGTTAATGCTATTTAACGTTAGGTGACTGCTGCTACAGTTTCCTGAATAGAAACGTAAGAGTCCGTAGGACACTCACAAGAAGATTGATTGGTCTAATCCTAATCCAAAAACTACACAATCGATACGGATCAAAGCAAGGTACATCCCGAATTTCTATACATTTCATATTATCGATATCAGTAATGGGATACAGACGTCCATATCGTTCATGTTATTTTCCTACTTTGCTGTCAATTTTTGTAGCGTCATTTTTTATGGTATGTGGCCTAAACATGCATGTGCGCCATTTTTGCTAACTTCAATACTGGGTTATTTTTTATCAGTGCGTATATATTTGTTTATACATACATACAGTCAGTACAAATTAAATAACATTAGACAAAAAAAAACAATTTAAAACAGATTTTGACACATTTTAACCCGTTTACGAGTCCAATTAATTATGTCGAAGAGTATTTATACGAAATTTTTAAAAAAATGGAGCAAATTAAATTTCTTCCCATACAAAAATTGACACCTATTAATGCGTAAGATGGCAATATTTAGAGTTTTTGTACCAAACGTGATAAAATAAAAATGTACGGGTTTTTTTCATTTTTCATAATCTAATTTAAAAATAACCCAGTATATATCACAAATATTGCTGTAAAATTACTTATTAGTTCTGCCCTTTGTGACGTCCTTGGTTCTGCCTGTAAACCTTGATTAGGGAGACTCGTCGACCAGGCTCTGGTCCTCCGGCGCGGGTTCATTTTTAAGGTTTCCTAAAGTTTAAATTACCTGCAAGGAAATAATAATTTATGGTTTGAGTCAACGGTAAACAATTTTTATTCGTGTCTCAGACGCAAGAGGTAATGAAAGAATCATAAAATACTCCTCGATCTGTAGATAACAGAAAGCATCCTAAACTGGCTTTAAACCTTTTTAATTAGATATTCCGGCCGCGTATTTCTGAACTAAAAGCGCGCTTAGTTCATTTCATACCGACCACAGAGCTCAGAAAACTAAACTCGCTCATTTGCCCCACTGGAGACATTTTTCCAACATACATAATGCATGAAGTTAAAACCTGTTAGCGGCTTTTTAGCGATTTACACCATTAGGTAACATTTCCTTCAACAACATTAAATGTATCGTTTTAAAGAGCGAATTAGCTGCTGCTGTATCAAGAAATTACAAATTTTTGTGTCACAAAACAGGGTGATAAATTTACTTAATTGCCTTTGTTTTTAACAAGGATTCACTGCGATGGCGACAATATGAGCTGGTGTATGTATATCAATTGTTAGCACAATTTTGTTGATTTCTTTGAGCGCGCTGTTAGATTTCCATGCTCTGCGCCGCCGACAATGTATCACCCATCCCACGCACACATCCACGCAGTAAGCCAACTAACTAATACGTGTAATAAAATAAATTCCACGATATATAAATTCGGATGGGTCGAGTTTTTTTGTCAATTAAAAATTACCGAGAGCAGGTACTCGCACTGACCCTGTACCGAACAGGCTCATATTCCGTCCCTATCTTTTCCATTTATTTAGACAAAGAGAAGTGATTTGGATTTGATACACACTCGATTGAATTTTGGTATGATCGAGGGTTGGAGGTATTGTGTTTCTGCTGTTGTCAAAAACATTAATCAATTCAAATAAATCGGATGATAGGAGCTTTTTAATTTTTTATTTTGGGTGTGGAATTTTTTTCCCGTTTTCATTACTAAGTTGGTAGAGCACTAATAATTATTACTTTTTAGAGATTACTTTATTTATTTATTGCCTCATAATAAGTGCCTGTCTTTACTAAAAGTGACTTGGAGTGACTTCTCACGTTAAGCAGGCGGAATGGGTATCGCAGTTGTTAGGGACCGAGATGAACGCATATTGCCGCTTTCCCTGGACTATGTATTTGTTATCTCACACGACACCCATAAGTTTCAATCTGTAGAACATCGGACATACTCAAAACAATCGGAATATAGTTAATATTTCAGCGTCTCTAATCAATCAGGCTGTTCTCACCCGAGCGCCAGCAAGCAAACAGGGATGCGTTAACAAGGCTAAAATTTCATTAGATTACATTACATAGTCAGTATGATATGAGTATACAGTGGACACTAGCAGGTTACGCAATGAACATCGAATTATACTTTGAAGTTGTACAATTGCAGGTTGATGAAACGGGCCCCAGGCCAGGTAAGGATTTTATTGAACATACTACGTTAGCAATTAGGTGGAGGGTACCTGCGCGCGCGCGTGTGTGCGTCTCCTTGCGCAAGCGCGGGGGGGAGGGTTGTAGAGGGGGGTGCAGGGATAACGATACATCGCCAGTTTAATGGATTTCGGAATTTATGGTACGTGCACTGTGTTTATTACGTTATATTGGTATTAAACAAGAATCGTTGGAACGATCGGATTGTTTCTGAGAAGCTTTATTTTATACTACTACTTGTAGTTTACCTGCGTTTTTATTTATTGCGTATTTGCTTTATGCAATCTATCATCCTGCTGAATTTCATTGCGATTAATTTAGCTGATTAGTCGTGAAAGCGTAACAAATAGACAATAACTCGGGACGGGACAGACGGAATTTATAATGGGTCAAGAAATGGAGCAGTGAAAGAAAAAGAGAAAGGAGCCCAGCAGTGGGATTGTCATGGCTAGATAAGATTAATATAATATATATGTAATAGGTTATTTTAGTAGTACTTAGTGAACTTATATAAATAGATAACCTGTTAGTGAATTATACATTTTTAGAAAAAAACAAAAAGAGAAAAATTAAACGACTTCAAAGCATTTGCGCTACTTAATATCGAACACAGACTATTCAAAACGCATTTAAAAGTCAGCAAATTGACCGGACGAAAGTGCTCTCACTGGCATAATAGCCGGGCGCAAAAAATGCGCTCCCGAACAGCGGGGCGCAAAAAACGCGCAAGTAATAAAAATGGCGCAAAAACAGTAGGACACATACCGCGCACTGTCGCCACATGTGCGGACATTTGTTCCAAGTTCAAATGACTTTGGAGGCGGAAGCGGCCGGTATTGATGTTTAGGAATAGGCTGTAAAAATAAAATTCTCTTGCTCTTTGCATACTCAAAAAAAAACTTATTTATTGCATAAAAAAAAAACTTATTTTATTGTTTTTTTTCTGTAGAGATTGGTCAGTTAGGAAAAGATACTTATTTATTAGCTGCATAAAATTACGCTTCCATGAATTTTATACGTGCAAGCACTTATTATGTAAATCAAAGCGCTCCACCTTCGCTTTCGATAAGGTTTCCTCTTATAACCTGTAGCGCGGAAGCTCAAGGCCGCCTAATACTTGGTCAGTGGCGCCAAAGACTTGCAGAGCGAAGATTTGGAGCAGCATATCCCGTAACCGTATGGTGATTAGCCAACTGGGAGCTATTCTATTAAAACACAATCCGCAGATTAAAATACAATTTGAAGTTCATTGCGTGATCTCGATGGTAAAGCTTTACATGTTTATCATGCTGGCTACTCAATGTATATTGAATTAATGTTGTATTTTGTAAAATGTTATCCTTTTTAACGCCCCCCCGGACTGTACAATCAATGTCCCGTAATGTTAGTTGGAGTGAACAACCACCCGCGGCGTCTGCGCACTGTGTTCATCCCAAACCCTGAGCCTCTAGTCTAGGGCATGCTTAAAATATATTAGTACATATTATATTTCAAGTGATCATTGTTCCAGAAAACAAAAATATTTAATTATTAAGAACACCTATTTTTTAATTTAACGTGCAGTTTTATGAACATGTTCTTGCTGTCACAACTTAGAAACGTACTTTTTAGATAAAGGGTTTATAATTAGGTTAACCTCGCGAAAAGGTTAATGACGATAGCAAGATAGAATGTCGTATTTTTACTTATAGTATATTTAATTACTGTGCTGATCATAGATTAGTAGGTGATTTATGGATGATTGATGTAGATAATTTCCAGTTATCGCGAAAAAAGGGTCTTATTTTATGGATTTGAGACTTATTAATTTAGCATACCCATTTACGAACTGTTGCCGAAATTTATGCGCCACTCAAATAATAGGGCGCCATTACTGCCGCCGCCGCTGTGTTGCTTTGTTCTAAGAACACAAATAACGAGCAGGGCAGGTAAAAAATTTACTTGTTTCAATTTCGCGTGCAGCTTTTGGCCGCGCCGCGTCATGAATCATTTGCGCAGTAATCGACGTGATTCAGTGTCTCAGTGACTAGACGCGAAAAAAATTAAGACTTTAAGTGTCGAAGGCCGCGGCCAGTGTGCGCTTGCGGCAATTAAAAATAATTAGGGAGCGAGCGTTCTCGGAAGGACCCAGATTTACATGTGCGCGAGCGCCGCCGCGCCGCCGGGGCCAAACAGCGCACATCGCAGCTACAGAACATGACGCCGCAGATGTAACACTCGTCAAAAGTTTGATTTAATTGAATGAAGAACTATGAACTTGACAAAGCCAACGCATAAACGACTTGCTTCAGCGGAAAGCTCATATTTCTAATAAGTTTATTGACGTGAATAAAGGCGTCCAGATGTGGGTTTTGATCCCAGTCTAGTAAGTAGCAAAGGGGATAATTTTGACGGGGATACTAATCTGTACTGCTGTATTACCCGTGTGGTTCCCAGTTTAGAATTAGACCTTAACTTTTACTGAGGCTGTCGTACCGGTTTATGAATAAAATCTGTTCTGACAATCCATAACTGTGAGATACCTACGTGTTTGTGCGCGTTACTACTACAGCTCACTTTACATAAAGTTTAACTTCTGTACCATTAATGTTTTGTGCTACAGCGCACCGATTAAATGGACCACGATTAGGGGCAATAGTGATTGAAAAGGGTAAACCGACCGGCCCGTATTAATTTCGGGTCTTATTTATCGTTTCAAAGTCACATACCTTTGGCGGTAACTTGAAAAGAAAAAAAAAACAGCTTCACTTATTAGAAGGTCAGGAATTACACTTGCCTGTAATAAAATGAATATTCCAAAGCTCAATATTTCCGAAATGGATTTCTGAATTAAAAAATGTTTTTCCGATATCCCTAATTTTTGCAATGACACCTTACATCAAGAGGTAGACGAAAAAAAAATAGCAGGAAAAATAACTTTCTTAGTGTGATAGGATAGACATTTCCTTTCAGTAGTTTCAATAGCAAAGTGATAGAAACTATTAAAATTATAAATACTTTTTTAACTAAGAGGCCGCGGCGCTGGTAGTCTTTGGATATGAGAGAACGATACCCGGTTTCCTTGTTGACTGCGGAACCTTAATGAAACGTAAGACATCGTGAATTCTTTAATTTTACTGCGTTATATAATCAAAGCGACTAATTAATAAACAAGATGAAATTATGTTAATCGATTCCAGATCAGATCGCGTGGTTTGAAAATCGCTTTATTTGTCTGGAACTGGCTTGGACGAGATAAGAGTGAGTCACGCGGGCAGTGGGTCGCTGCGTCGTCGCTGCAGACTGCATTCCCCCCCCCCCCCCTCTCCCGGCGCGGCGCGGGCGCAGCGAGCGGAAACTGCGTTCATTCATCGAGAGCACCAACACTGAATTTTCCCCTTTGTTTTTTTTTGTATAGAAACATGCAATACATTCAATTTCAACTCTAAATCAGTTGGTGAAGGCAGAAGGTGATCTTTCTGGAGGTATAATGATATCGATTCGATCGCCGTGTGTACGTAGTTGTTGACAAGTTCCGAGTAAAAGGCATGACTGGTCGCTGCTACATTTTTACTCCAATTACTCAGCGAAAGCCTGGTCATGGGAAATACTGAAATGGGTATGTTTAAAAAATACATATGCTTTTTATGAACGACATTTTAGGTGATCCTAGAAATCAGTTTTAGTAATGCAACCAAAATTTTGGCTTGTTTGTAAAACAGGAAATAGTTCCTGCTTTTGTCGATTCGAAATTTAGGTAGTATTATGTCTTTTGAATTTCAGTCTATCGATTATATCCAGGTGGTTTCAGATGCTTGTTGTGATATTTTGTTGTTGACAATGAATAGGTAAGGGTAACACGTGTGGTGATTATGGCAACCCCTCACGACGACGAAAGGAGACTCCCGGTTTAGTTCTAAAGCAGACCGTTATTAATGTGATTTAGTTGAAGTAAATAGAAATAAATATATATTTTTATTCTACTTTGTTGCAGATAAAAAACCAAGATAGTTTCTATTCTCTTTTATAAAGCTGAAAAATATTTGCATGGCCAATTTAGCCACGCAAGTGTATGCGTATTTACCCAAAGTTCCTGAGTCGTGGACGGACGTACTTGTCGATATAACTTTTTATTTCTTCAGTGGTCGATTGCGCAACGAGTATGCGTGTACTGCACGCTTGCACTCTTGCAATGCAACTATCACTTTAAGTAGAGCAATTTCTTCCTTTCTCCTGTGAGATTGATATAATTAATGGTATAAAATGTTCTCAATAACAAAGTAAGCTGTTTTTTTAAGACCTTTAAAATTAAAGGTACAGTACATGTACGTATTTTATGCGTAGGTACCTAATTATTCTTTACTTCAAAATAATGGTTATTCTATAGCTTGAAGAAGCCGCTAATAGTACCACTCTAAAGATTGTAAAATGAGTGAACCGATGATTAGAGCCTGGTGATTTTGCGGCATGCTCATTGTGCTATGATTTGAATCTAGCAAATCGAATCAACTTGAGTGATACATTGAAGGCTGAAGCCTGTTTGCAATGGTAACGTGGTGACACGGTGCATGAGCTGAATGCTGATCATAAAGTTTACAAACTGATTAATTTAAGTGCAGTTTAAATTTAATATTTTCCCACCCTACATATCATTATATTCATGAGTGTAGGAAACATATTTGTTCATTTCACTGGCTAGAAACGAACTACAGATCGAGACCATCCCACAAGTGTGAGATCAAAGCGTTGCCGTAGTCAAAGGAGGCTATAATCCGCTGCACGCCGCAATGCATCGCAAACAGCTTATCTCTTTGATCGCAATAGGTCTAGACTTCAGAAGAAGACCTAGGCGTGGGCTAGGGCGTGTGCAGAGCGCTGGAAAACCCACAGATGTTCACCCAGGGGAATAGATAAAGCAGTCTAAATAAGAAAAAAGTACAGCTTTCATCTCATCTGAACAGGGCACTCGTAGCTTGGGTAGGTACAGAAGCCAGCACATGCGGTAGGACATTCGCACTACGAAATCCACCCCTACCGGTACGGAATACGAGCGCTCTCAAGGTCAACATCAAGGCCGCATGTGCTGGCTACTGTACATAAAAACTTAATAAATTGGCTGTCAGCTACCAACCTTCCTACGCAGTTATGTTCCTATATTTCCCCCCAGGTGAACAGGCTTTAGTCGAATACGCTGCCACAGTACGAGTTGATCGACTTCACCTACCTTTGCAGTTCTTTGCAGGTGCGTGTAATTTACAATGAACTCTGAATTTATTCAGTATATTTAATACCGAGTTACTGACTGACTAGCTTTCCGCTTCCCGGATCCGCCCGCGTGAATGAGTGTACATGCGGATTTAAACATAATGAATGAGTAAAAAGGTTTGAAATTCCTGCTCGAGAATTAAACTAAAAAAAGAGGCTCATAAAAATAAACATAAAAAACACTAGTGCAGTAGCAAAGCTGATTGCACAAAGAATGCATCTATAATAATCCGTAACAGAAATGCAATTACGGTAGCATTCAGCTGCGGCCGAACAAAGCTCTCTTTACAATTGCAGTGTGCAGTACTGGCTACGGCGCGCTGCATTCACGCACGGTACATAATCGCATAAAGTAATCCGGGTTACTACAATGTAAAGGTAAACGTTTGGTGCGTAAGCTCATTTCTTTGTGGTTCAAGGGATTTAACGTAAAGTGATTTATTTTAGTAGATATAAATTTGAATTAATTAAAAAAAAAGTTGATCTGATAGAATTTAATTTGAATTTTTTTATTGATTGTTTTAATTTCTGCACACACTATCTATCTTTTTTCATCAAAAGTGTCAAAATATCCCGTTACTAGTTGAAGCAAAACACATTGAGTCTGCAGTAATGGAAGAGGTTCTAGTGACAATTAAAGTGTAATTACTTCATACCATCAGTATTTCAGTCACCTTCAGCTCGGTCGCTGACCCGCCTGAAGGTCTCTGGAGGGAGGGGTTTGGGGGCCTTTAGGGATACGTACTAATGAACTTTGATGTCGTACTTGATAGCAGTCTGATCGATGATTGCCTTCTAGAGTATTTCAAAGTGCATTTGAGTCCTCAAAGGTTGAGAGAGTTCATTCTTTGGACGCATGTTTTGATTGTGCCAAATAGATTCAAAGTTACGAGTAGTTACGTTTTGATATTTGGTTGTTTATGTTTTTTTACGTCTTCACAACGACTAACAATCAAACATAATTGCTGCTCGAATAAGTGAATAAAACTTTACAAAATGACCTAATTGAAATATATTTAGCATGAAACCAATGTGCATCAAATTCCCTGTTGGATAAACAGTGCAGTTTTTTTTTATAAATGGCTTCTTTTAAATACAGCAGATTGAATTACGGAAAGTGACAGCAGGCCGAAGAAGGGTGTAAGAATATAAAACGTTTTCCATCCAATATATACGCAACAACAGAATACCTAATCTCTTGCTATACCAACAATACACCAAAATTGTAAATACAGACTCAGGAAAGGCATTCTACTAACTCTACTGTACAGCTATAAGTACTTAATGTGACGCATCGCAATACCTCCTTCATTCATTCGTTCGGTCCCCTTCAAAGCTCCTCTATTCAGCAGCAGTACTCAGCTAGAAACTAGGTGCATGTATTCTGTGGCTCAGCGATATCTCAATGCACGTGGAGTGCAAGTAGCTAGTCCACGGCCTACATTCTGACGGATGATTATACCCTTGACACAGTCGCGGCACCCGCCCTCACGTACTCTGAGGGGTGGGCTTTACTCCTATGATTACATATTTAAAAGAAGACGATGATATACATAATACTATCATATTAACTAACTTATCATGGTAATTTTATTCTTTGCCATTTCATACAGGGGTATGAAATATAGGGATATTTCGTCGCTCTTGCAAGCATATTATGGACTTGTTGTCATCGTGACCTGTTGTGTATCTACTTGTAATGTTCTTGTGAATCGTACTTGTATCTGGACACATTTTATAAAAAAATTGGCCAAAGATTGGAACACAAATCCAGGCAACGAAAGCTACGTCTCATGACCGAGTAACGCCCTCAAGTCTTGCAGATAGTACTTAGCAGAGATGCGCACATTGCGCGCTTTTTGTAGGCAGCTGGGAACTAGGTCACCCAGGCCGGGCTAGGCCGGGATGGGCTAGGCTATGTAGGCCGGAGCATCGCGACACTGAGTGCCTCTAGTGTTCTACATCAACTGGCTGCTCGCGAGGCGCGAGTGCAAAGCAGGCAGTTTGTTGAGATTTTTTAATGGAAAAGCTACTGACGCTCTTCTTATGTAACAACACAAGTGTTTTTGCTCGTGCTTAATGCGCTATCTAAGGTTTTGTTTTGAATGCACTTTTAGAATAGAACAGAGTATCTAATATATCATTGCAATACAGCTATATATAGCTGTATTGCAATATTGCATATTTATATATAAATATACAATATTCGATGCAGCAAAACGTACAGGTTTAGGTGTAAATAGCAGTTATTGTTAAAGCTTTCTTTTGGCTCTCCGAATTGGATTTTTATATAATATTCATCTAAAAATTTTTACCTGTAAACATCTTCATTTTATATTTTCCTATTCTCTTCAAAACACTTTCAAAATGAGTGAACAACTGAAATAACAAAACAGACCTGCCAAAAAACTAAAACGAAATTATATAAATACTTTTTGTACTTCACATAAAACATCAAATTCAACCAAATGATCCCGTCCAAAGTAAATATTCGTCGCATTCTAATGCAAAGTTACCTGCACCTTTCTTGGCGTGTACTCGCGACTTCCCCGCGCCTGCGCCGTGAAATAATGTTTTTTCCCCTGTATCACTATAATAGGGCTGCGGGGTGGGCAGGGCATAAGAGCGATATAATTGGGGCAAACACACACCGCGGTCCTAAGCAAACAGCCCGCAGTAAGGGCAAGGCGACACGGTGCATTCACTAATGCCGTTAATATTTAATGCAACAAAATTATTGTATGATAAGGTTAAAGATTAAAATGGCATTACAAAGGCTGTTATAATTAAATTTAAATAATTTCTTGGAAGATCAAATCGTTCGAGGCTAATTTTTATTAAATTTACGAAGAGCGTAATAATGTTAGAATTGGAAGCAAATTAAATCGAACAATCACAATCACCTACAGCTCTTGCTTGTACAGTAGCGAGCTAGCACCAATCATATAATAGGTTTCGTCTGCGCTGCGTCCATTTCAATTCCAAAAGATAAAATATTTTAAGTGTTAAATGTAGCTCGTATGTTAATGATGTATCTGATCTAGATAGATCTCATCCCTGATAGGCAATAAAACGATTTTATGAGATTCTAAACAATATTCTTGCAGTTGTTTTCATGCTACAAAGTAACAAATCATCATCATCTCAGCCTGTAGACGTCCACTGCTAGACAAAGGCCTCCCCCAAGGATCACCACAATGATCGGTCCTGCGCTGCTCGCATCCAGCGGCTTCCTGCACGTAACAAATAGTTAGTGGAGGTTTTTATTCCGCATTTTTTCAGCTACGGCGTATACGTAATTGTGTCGACTAAAATGAGTATCTAACTACTTGGAGTATCTAAATATCTTCTCATAATAAAATTAACAGTATCTCACTTCCATCAAAATAATGTTAGTTACCTATGAATTGATGAGTGCGCTATTAGGAAGGTGTTTATGATTTCATTATTCATAGGCGAATGCTTCAGCTGGGCTCAGACACCGGATTGGTCGGTGGACGGCGGCAATCATGCACCAATAAATGCTTGCACCAATAACATTAATATTATAAAATGTAAACGAGGTATTTATTATTATGACGATATCCAGATATGTATACCGGCAAAGGCCGCCGACTTTGAATTGATTACAAGTGTGAAATTCCATTATATAAATTGAAAGGAAAAACTAAATTAAATTATTAATATTTCATGAGACATGTTCTAATAATTTTGAATTGCTTGCAAAAATCTAAAAGACTGCCACGCGACGATGATCAAACTGGAATCTCTCAGGTCGGAAGCAATGGTCCTACCACTAGGTTGTCACCGCAAACTAAAACGAAAAGAATTAAATATATTGGTTTTTCTTTTGTTAATGTCCCTAAAATCTGGCGTCCACATATGGCATCGCGTAGCATTCTCCTATTGCACATGATCTGCGCGTACGCATAGTTCTCACGTCCGGTCAGGGTGCGCGTGATTTATCGCGGGGAGGACGCACATCGGTCACGGCACCTACCCCTCACCCCCACCCCTGCGACCCTGCAACCTGACTCCAGGCCGGGGACTATTGTCAGCTCCAACATTATGAGTTACTACTGCAATTTAACAGTGGATAATTATATATTACTGAACTGTACACCTAGTATAGGCAATGTAATGTCATGTTGTTCACTTGTAATAATGACACTTTTGAGCTGTAAAGTCTAAATTATTTTGTTATACTTATTATGGTTTTGCGATGTGATACAGGAAAAATGTTGTTTGGTACAAAAATGAGATTATTTTGTGGGTGATATTGTTATTATTATTCTCGATAGGAGGAGGGTGAATTTACATAATGTATTTTAATTGTGAATATCTTTGGCGATAGGTTGATCATTAAAATACAGTTTCAATCAGGGATCAATAGCTATCGTTATGATTTTGACCTGCATATCACTTTTCTACTTTATATACTGTAATTGTTAATAGTGTCATTGGAGATAGTATGCCAATTATAATGCTTCTTTTTTATATAACAGTTAAGATTATTAAAAAAATTGTTAAAAAAATATTAATAAAATTGTATTAATAATATTATTAATAAAATTTTAACAACAAATGCCAACAGTTTAAAGTTTACTTTTTTTAAACTTACGAGGTATTCATGTAATTAGAATAAATGTAACAATATCGTACGTTCTTCACTAAGATTATTTAAATTAAGCAAGAAAACAGTTTAACTATTCCAGTTACACTAATACTAGCTCAGACACGTCAATGAAATCTGTCGAAACCAGTTATATTTGTCGCATAAAACACGAGTGTCGATCGGAAAGATACTCGTATGTGCGTTACGCAAAATTGACTTAGATTTTTAGAAAGTGCGTTACTGGTTCCGCGACATGCCATGATGCCATGATGCCACCTCCAAATGAGAACATAAATCACTCCGAGATGGCCGCACTCGTCCCAAAAAGCCATAACTTTTATCGGCCCACTACGAATACATTATTACTAATACAATCTAAGATAAACTTTACTGATTTCTCGCACGTCTTACAAATTCCGTTCGTGTGAATAACAGATATAAAGTGGATGAGAAATGAGATGGACTTTGATTTGCATTTTCGTTTTGTAATTAAATCACTGTAGTTTAAAGTAAAACGCTTTCATTTGTATTAGCACACGCAGAAGATGTTGTGTAAAAACTAATATTTGTAGCAGTTGCAGAAAATAAGATTTAACTAAACACAAAGACATAGACATAGAATAAACACAAAATAATTTCGTTTGCTTTTTTGATGACCATTACTTGCTGATTTTGTTTATAAATATTTACGACAAGAAAATAAAAGAAATTAATTCCACAACCAAACATCAAAAGTATCTGTCACCTTTGCCCGACATTTCTCACGTTACATGTATAATAGTATCGATAAAAAGCCAACAGTATCGATGTCTACAATGGCGCACCTCGCACACTGCACAATGCGCAGGCGTCATAACGACCGCGGCCAAAGTGCGTACAAAAAACAGGGGAAATGTGAAAAAATACTACCTGTGCGACGACGCGTCATGACTGCGACATGTGGAGCGTGGAGCGGGGTTGTTGCGTACGCGCATGCGTGCTGTATGGGGGATTATTCGGATTGAATTGTGAACTGTCTTTGTTTTGTCCTTTGTCCGTTAACTTGCAGCTGAGAGAAGCCTGTGTCCAGCATTGGAGTGCGGCTGGCTGTTCATGATCTTTCAGTTGGTAAGCTAGAGTATGTATCATACATCTTCGAGGCGATTTCTTCTCCACAGAAGCCAGCCAAATTGCGAACTCTCCTCGACGACGTCGAAAAGTGATTTGTAAAATCTTACTTCAAATAAAAACTTTTTTATATTTTGACTTTTTGACATAACATAACATAATTTGGTAATCAATATAAGACACTTGCCTTGTGACGTTTCGGTCAAAGATCCTACGATATTCACTTGATAAGGTGACCAAATCTCTAGAGCATAATTAAATATTTTATAACGATTTTGGTCAAATTTTTAACAGAAAACATGACAGTATAAAACTTTATAATTAACGGCTTCTAATAAATAGACTGGATCTAAAATACATATAACTGATTTAAGATGCAGACGACAAGAGTAACTTACATTTCAATGTCTTATAAAAATAGGCAGAAATTATCTTGACAAATAGACCTTTTTGCAGCCCAAGTAAAAAGTTAGCTAAATTGTAGCAAAACAATAGCCTGTTATCAAAAACATTTACTGGTTTAAGTGGCCACCTTACCGCAACCTAATCAATCTTGTATTATCTATAAGCATAGTAATACCAAAGACATGTAAGTATCCATAAAATTGTTGGTTTTTTTGGAGGTATGTCGCGTCGCGTCTATAAGTAACCCGATACTGCGCGCACGCAACGCAAACGCAACTGCGCACAAAAACTCGAGACAATACAATACCGCTCAATCAAACAGACGACGGTGCACAGTGCACAGGGCGCTCTTACAGCCAACTAGCTTTAAATAAAGGAATCAATATATTTATCAAGACATAAATGCCAAAGTAAGTACTTTATCTGCTTGTCAGTTACACCTTTTCCAAGGTTAACGGATTCATGATCACGTTAAAGATGTTCATGGTAGATGATGACATAACCGAACTGTTTATTTTCAGCCAAGGCTTTAGCTTAAAAACGTATTATTAAACTTTAAAAATTATTAAACGAATGTCTGTGCTTTACTAATGAGACTAGGTAGGTATATAGTATTACTTTTCGCAATATTTGGATAAGCAAAATTTGCTAAACTAATATTCTTATTAAAAATAAAAATATTATTTGCTGTCTAGAGGACAACCTGTACCAAAAGTCATAATGCTGGTAGGTCCCTATTTTTGAAATATTTATCTCTAAAAGCCATAGAGCGCTTTTTTAGGCGCACGTATACGCGATAATTCCTGGCCTAAAGTCAAAGCGATTCGCGTATACCTGCGCGCAAAAAATATGATAAATGAAGGTGGAATGAAATAATTTCAGCGCAGGTATGTACGCTGGCCCGCGATTTTTTAACCATTGTGCGAGCACCGGCCGGTGGGAGATGCACAATTTTTGCCCATTAAAACCCTTGATAATTGTTGAGGCATTTTCTCATACACGTTTTTATATTAAAGGTAAATTTTATTTTCGTAACATTTTTTTTCCTTTTAGTTAAAATATTTTTTTGGCAAGTAGTTGTAGATAGGAAACCCTTTTAAAATAATTTAATGTTTTTATTAAGGCTGAATAAATGTAAAATACATCATCATTATCAGCCGTTGATCCAACACTGCTGATAGAGTCAAATGTTCAAAATTATTAAATATACGAGTTGTTTTTGCCAGCATACTTTGAATTTTATTTTATTTATCAATTATAAATGTCACGAGCTAATAATTTAAATTGAGCAATCAATATGAAACTCACGTATTAGTAAACATTTAAAAAGTTGCCCGCGACTCTACATTCTGATCCAAACTAAAATAAACACTAAGATTATTAAATAAGAAATTATGTATTAATTATCTAGTCTGGTGAGGCTATTAGACTGACACCATCTCTTGCTGATATTCATATGTCCAATTAATATTCACCACTTCAACACTTCTCAGGAATTAGTGTTAAAACGCGAAGGCAGTGCGGCAAGTAATTAATAGCTGTCGCGGCCGGGGCTCGGACCAGGCACTGGTGATTGTAAAATTTTACAATCTTTATCGTAGTAGTAGTAGTAGTAGTAGAAATAATGAAGTCTTGTAGCGACCGTCTTCAATAGGAAGCTTTAGGTTTAGTTTGCACTGAGCGATGCGGCTTGTATTTTCGTATGTTTAAGTTTGTCCCTTATTTATAAGTCGAGACACGTCACATAGAGGAGAAAAGGTACAAAGTAAAATTTCAAGCCGCATAGCATAACACTTCGCTGTGCCTTGATCCCATTGTGAATTAGCTTTAAGCTTTATGCCTCGGACGCGCAATTAGCACGTTCAACGTTACTGGTGTACAATGTGTGTGTAGACGGTTATTTAGGAAGCGGTAATTATTTTTGGGAGCTTTATTTGATGGCAATAAGGATGGTGTTTCAACGCGTTAGTTCATGAGTGTCGTAGTTTGTTTCAGACCGTACTTCAATCTTTCTATTCAGTCAGTTAATTCAGAATATTTTTTCTTTAACTATTTCTGATAAGGCAGGCTACCGATAGGTAAATTATTATAAAAGTATGGTATGGTTATTTACTTTATTTTGAATTCCCCAAAAAAAATTGTGATTATTCATTTTGAAAAATTATAATAGTTATTATTGTCTAACATTTTTTGTACAATGATGTAACATTGTACAAAAAAAAATTACAAGTGGGCAACTCTAAGTTTCGCTTTCGTCAGTACTATTATATACTTCTGTGGTTTCGTGTTATCTTAATTGTAATGAGTCTAAACTGAATCCAATCTTCAATTGCGCACGGTGCCCTTGCAAAAAGCGCCACAACTCCACAAGAGTATACAATTATTATTAGTTATTGATTGAACCGTCTGGCGATCGTGTACCGAGTTTCAAGTTTAATGATAGTTTTTGCGCGCAATTCACGATTCGACGCCAAACCAATTAAAACATGCTAATTGCATTTAACGATATTTTACTAACATTTTTACAATGTTATTTAACAACTGCCTTTTTTATCGACGGTTTGTTGTTACCAATCATACTTTGAAATTTGAACTTTACAATTCTTTTACGAGTGGAAACCGACTGCAAAAGGTTTGATCTCAGAAAATTTGTATGAAATGTTAAAAGCGACTGTTAATCAAGCTGTAGTTCGACTAAAATTAAGAAAAACCTTCCTTATTTATTAAAGTTTGTCAGTAATTGCCAAATATAAAAAAATAACATGACAAACAGGAGAAAAGCATGGTTTTTCTTACATCCGTATTCTACCGGGTGTAATACATATTTCTAGAATTTTAAGTAACCTGCGCTCTTCCTAAGATTGTTATTATCGCAATAGGTTCCACCGTTGGTAACAAAAATGGTAACAATATAAGAATTTTAATTGGATATTATTTTTAATGCGTAAAAAAACTAAGACCAAGAAAAGTTAAGACCGGTTAAGAATTAATAATAGGTAGTTACACTTGGCACAAATAATTTACTGTTTATGTATCATTGGTAACCTCTTTACATCTTCCGCGTTCGTCCAACACACAGTAATGGTAGTATACAACAATTATTGTTTTTACTGCGTCCATCAATTCGTCTGATAGCGTAATTGCGCGTTTCGTTTTTGCCAGTTCTGCACTAGCCCGTAATGTATGGTAATATGCAGATTCGACACAAGGTAATAAATAATTATATTTAGCCGAACGCTTCAACACTTATAACCCGTAAGCTTTTTGTGTGTGAATTAGATATGCAATTTTTTTAAAGTTCTAATTACAACGTTTTATTATATTGAAACACAAAGGTATTTGATAATTTGTGATTGGTGTTTGGGTTTTGGTTTTGTGTTTTATCAAATAAATGACTATGTCTATATATTTGCCAATCAATTGGAACAAGGTATACGTGAATGTTTGCCAAGGGTTTGAAAAGAGAACCCCTCAGGGTTACATTAATATAAATTCCGTGACGGATTATGCACACCCGTATGTGTCCTATCTGGAAACAGAATCGCACATTACGTCATTAGGGTGCGGAGGTGCGGTAAGATGCCAGAGGTGAGGACACTGGCGAGTCGGGACAAGCACGATACATTAACGGTTAATACAAGTGACTAAAAACTTACATACAGGAATCGTTCAATTCTACATTTTGCTGAAGACATCGTACAGATCATGAGATTTTTCAGTGATGGAAAATCCCATACATACATTTCTGTGGATGAGAAAAGGACCGAAGAAACTGAAGGTGTGTCACATATTTCAAACTTGCGTACTTTTTTTACCACAAAAAAGTTTGATTTGACTTGACGCACTGCACTGCGTACACAGACCGTGTTAGTGCGGGAGCCGGGGGCCTAAACACCTACCTCATCGAGTACCCCAATAGGCTATCTCTAGATCGTTAACCGTCACTTAAACACTGAAAAAAAAAATAGTCTGCCAGAGCCGATCCTGCCGGGTCATCGAAATTTTTGACGTATTTTTTTCATGAAACCTACCTCATAAAGTACCCGAATGAAAGTGGTGGCATCAATTAACCATTGATTAATTATTATGTATAAAAAAATTAGTCTGCCATTGCGCAGCCTGCCGGAAGTACTTGGCAGACGCCCTGAAATGTGCCCATCTGACACCCTTCACCTACCTCATCGAGTACCCCAATAGGCTATATCTAGATCGTTAACCGACACATAAACACTGAAAAAAAAAAATGGTCTGCCAGAGCCGATCCTGCCGGGTCATCGAAATTTTTGACTATTTTTTTCGTGGAACTTACCTCATAAAGTACCCGAATGAAAGTGGTGGCATCAGTTAACAATTGATTAATTATGTATAAAAAAATTGGTCTGCCACTGCGCAGCCTGCCGGAAGTACTTGGCAGACGCCCTGAAATGTGCCCATCCGACACCCTTTGACAAGTTTTGACCTGGCAGACCTTGTGATCCATTATCACAGGGATTTTGGTTATTTTTTGGCGTTGGTCCCATCGAGGTACTCGATGAGGTAGGTGAAGGGTGTCGGATGGGCACATTTCAGGGCGTCTGCCAAGTACTTCCGGCAGGCTGCGCAGTGGCAGACCAATTTTTTTATACATAATTAATCAATTGTTAACTGATGCCACCACTTTCATTCGGGTACTTTATGAGGTAGGTTCCATGTCAAAGTCAAAGTCAAAGTCAAATAGTGTTTATTCGAAGTAAGACTTCACAAAATCATTTTTCGACGTCAGGGCGGGTTCACAATTTGGCTGTCTTCTGTGGAGAAGAACCCGCCGGAAGAAACTCCACAGGCGTTGCATCTTTTCAAAATATTTTTACATAGGTATAATTATTATTTTATACAATTTGATTAATATAACAAAGAGTGCAGACGATTTATGAAATTAAAGGAAGGCAACCAGTCAAAGTAGAAAAACTAAACTAAACTAAGTATATAAACAATAAAACAATCGGCAATCGACTAGAGCAGACCAGTCCCCCCAAGCAGCACCACGTTCACGGGTTTGACGTATGGGACAGCCATCGTCGGGCTCAACCATATTAGAGGGAACCCAACGACCCGGCCCACACGCCACCGCAAGTCAGGACACTTTAGTGAGCATGAATACTCAGTCAGCCAGATGTTTTCACGACAATCTAATTAATGGCTTCCCAATTGCATAGTCGATCCGCACTACAATGTTGCACAATAATTTATTTATTATGTTGAGTTGGAATAATTTTGGACCAGATATCTTTGTCATTTAGGTAATCTTCAGTCTTGTAATAACCTTTAGAACATAAGATATTTTTAATTTTACTTTTAAATTGGCAATCAGGTAAATTTGTAATGTTATCTGGTATTTTATTATAGAAGCGAATACAGTTCCCCATAAATGAGTTGCTTACTCTACAGAGTCTAAATTTAGGCTGCACAATTTTATTTTTATTTCTGGTATTAATAGAATGTACATCAGAGTTCTTTTGGAACAAAGATTTGTTCTTATGAACGTACATTATATTTTCAAATATATACTGAGAGGACACTGTGAGAATATCAATTTCTTTAAACAGTTCTCTTAGGGAGTCCCGACTTCGTAATTGGTATATGGAACGAATCGCCCTCTTTTGCAGAACAAATATGCTATTTATATTTGCTGCCTTACCCCACAATAAAATCCCGTAAGACATAATGCTATGAAAATAACTAAAGTAAACAAGTCGAGCAGTAGCAATATCCGTCAGTTGACGAATTTTTCTGACGGCGTATGCGCATGAAAAAAATACGTCAAAAATTTCGATGACCCGGCAGAATCGGCTCTGGCAGACTATTTTTTTTTCAGTGTTTAAGTGTCGGTTAATGATCTAGAGATAGCCTATTGGGGTACTCGATGAGGTAGGTACTTAGGCCCCCGGCTCCCGCACTATGTAGTTATAGCTAGTCAAACCGTCAATGTATACCTTTTTTTTACCAAAACACTCGAAATAGTGATTAAATCGGTAAGTATGGAAACACCCTGTATAAATAGTCTTCGTTTTTTATACGTATGCATCGATGATCGAGTGGAAGCAGGACCAGGCGAAACTAGTTCCGGGTCTCGCTGTGCTTAGCGTGAGAGAGACGGGAGATTTGATTGCTAGTGTATCGAGATTGCAGTTACTTACATAATGAGTGTACTTGTTCACATCGTTATAGTAATAAAAGTGTGTATTCACGTTAGCTTTTAGAGGAGTGTGCCGTGCCTAGACAAACCAATTTTTTGGTTTATTGGCATTAAGAATATTTATGTAATTGTTTATGTCTAATTTAAATAAAGGAAAAAAAAAAAAAAAAAAAAATATCACTCGGATCTGTTTGTAATAGGTCAGAGTGTAGAAGATCTAGTGTAATTCGACCCCGCAGATGGCTCGCTCTGCACTTCCTACGTGCGACAAAAAATATCGGGTGGACATCGAGCGCAATTTGGTATTCTGTGACACCGCTCTGTGCTGAAGGATCCGTAGGCGTAAAAATGTTTCCACATGATCGTACATTAGTAGAACATACTGGATGAATTTACGTTTAGTAGTATTTGTACTACTTTATTAAACGTTCTCTTACTGTATTGTAGTACAATAACGAATTGCACCGTCGTCGTCAGTGCCAGACCGCTAGCGCACGAGCGGGTTCTTTATTTCTGCAAGCGATCTCTAATTCCTAAGTAATAGAGAACAAATCCAGCACTTGCTGTACAGATGGCACGACGGGTTTACTTCTTCCTCGGGTAAACTCGGGTTGTTTCCTCCATCTGTCTTGTACAAAAAATACGACCCTTAAATTATTGGATCGGCAGAAAAAACATGTGCAATTCCAATAAATTCGGCACATGGTGACACGCTGTGGTTCAAAAACACTGTATGGTCTGTCATACATCTATTATATTCTCAAGTAGTTCGATTTATGTGCTAATTCGCAGACTAAACCAAACCAAACCTAAAATTAATAAATAGAAGCATGGGGGGTTGGGGACTGAAGTTGTTGATAATGTTCTAGTTCTAATTCTGAACCAACTTAGCACTATATTTATATTGCTTGCTTATAATCGTGTGGGTTTCGAGGTTATATTAAGAAGAAGACATCGTTATTTTTAATCAGAAAGTTTCTAATAATGAGTAATAATTAATTCGAAGAATACCAAAATGTATAGTGTTTTAATGACTTTAATTAACAAACATAAGCACCTATATTGGTTGGTAGAGTACCTTATAGGCCCACGGAGCTCGTAGGCCCGTTAGTCGCCGCATACGGTAAACGCCACCCGAAGATGATCCTCGCGATTTAATTATGATCGTTTAATCTGCAATCTGCATACATTAACCCGGGATCCATAGAAAATTATAAAAACATACGGGCGAATATACTGTGCGGTGCCATTATTGTGTTGAAAAGATCCGAGTACCTTACGCCAGAAAATTTATGACTTTAGTATAACGGTACTATTAGATATAAGCTTTTGTGGTATAACTATGGACAAACTCATCAAAATTCAAATTTAATACTTACGCTATGTTGGAAAAAGTAGCCGTTGGAGTTTCCTTTTATGCAAAAGTTTTTTGCCTGTGTCAGAGGAAACCCCGAAAATAAAATATATAATCGTAAATTAGACTTAGGTACCTGGGCTTGTCACGAGTACGAATATGTTTTAGATAACGATCACGTTTTTAAAGGTTATAATGTAAATAGACATTTATTAATATTTTTGTCTATTTAATTGGTGCTTTTTCGGGTATAAACTGCTTTTGAAAATATAAAATCTGAGTACCTACTCTGGTATGATACAGCCAACTCCAATATGTCTATGTCTATACTCCAATAGGTCAAATAAAAATAACATGATTTATTTAATTAATATATTATGTAGGTATATAAAAATCGAAAAAGGACTTTTCGCAACGCAGTTCTTAACTCGCGTGTGTTTTTACTGTGGTGGACATGTTGATATTAATGCGATGCTGTCATAATGTCAGCTGCCTCCTTAACAAACGTGTACCAAATGTGTGTGTGTGTGTGTGTGTGTGTGTGTGTGTGTGTGTGTGCAGACGTTTGGCATGCATTCTGAAACTTTCAGTTTTTCAGCTGCATTGATCCAATCCAATAGGCCTTCAATTTTGTAATAGGTAGAGATATAGTCGTAATTTTTTACATGAATACTTCTTTCACATTAACTAAAACAGACAAATGAAATGAACGAGATGTTGACCGGGGATATAAGGTACCACCATAAAAATTTACATTCAAATTTGTCAAATAGTTCTGGAGATTAGCCAGTACAAACAGGCAAACAGAGAAACAAAGATTTTAAAAGCCAATTATTTCGCCTGGTCATCACTTTTGCACTTTTTGCTTTCCATTAAATAAATTGTCTATAAACCCAGTAGCGGTTGCAGTAAATTAATAAAATAAATTAGAATCAAGGTCGGTTCCCAGGCTAGTCTCGAACGTCAGAGTAATAGTCTCAGAGTTAATGAAGATTCGATAATTAACTACATGAATGAGCAACTTGAATCGAATCAATATAAAGCGGGTTCGAATTGCCGGTTCATATTTTACTCATGAATGTAACAGTCATAAATTCAGCATTTTATTGGTTAACTTATCAAACGAAATGAGCAAAAAGGTGTAATTTAATATTATAATATAAATTTGTTTGCTGGCTTAGAATGGGACTAGCCCAATTGCTGATGTTGGCGTCAAATGAGGCAAATGAAGGTACTCGGCAACTAATAATGAAAAGCTGGCGGTCACGAAGCATTTCTTTTTCAAGGAAGGACCTTAGGTACTCCAGAATTGGTCTGTAATACACTAATCATAAAATTCAGACAAAAGACAGTAATTTACTGCTGAGGAGTGAAATTATTTTATCAAAACCTCTAACTTATACGTAAGTCACCTATACAAGACTAAACTTGCGTTATAATTTAGAAATCTGTCCTCAATGTTAGTTAATATTCCGGTACATCACAGTTAGGCAACAGCTGTTCAAGAAATTATAATATTTAGTCCATACATTTCGAAAAGTAACGTCAGTGAAAATGTAAAGATGGAAATTCAGATAGCGATGAAAAGCAAAGCAACACGGCGTCGGTGACAGATGTGGCAGATGACATGGTGCCGTTTGAAGTGGCCGGCCCAGTAAATCACGCGAGACGATTAATTTATAGACCCGCTAGTATTAATTATATCACTAAACATATAAACTAAAATACTTTAAAATATACAAAACCCATTCGTCACTCAGCCGATTCGTCATCAAAAATTTTCTTAACATTATCTATCACCCATAATAATTATATTTATTTAATATTGGTTTTAGATTGGTCTCCTTGTAAGCATAGTTTTAGTACGAGGGTGAGGTCTTTATGTATGAATGTTTAATGTTCGTTCACTAATTTTCCATAAGTTCATATTTACTTTTATACAACACAACGCTTAGATTATTTTATTATTATGTTCATGGCATCATGTCTAATTTTACAGGAAAGTGTAGAATTTTTTATTCTCAAATTGTACTTCTCCACAGAAGAATGTGTAATATAGTTAAATTTTAACGAGATAGTTGTATTCAAATTAGTATTGCACAGACTATACTTAATACTCGTATTGCAGGTACATGAGTACGACCATCTTCAAAGCCAGCAAAATGTTGGCTGAGGAAAACTCTGAAGATATGTTAATGCTTACATTAAACTTCTCTTGTGCTTTAAAATAGTAATGTCGCCAATTAATTTTGAAATGTATAATATTTTTCGCTAAATTAACGCATATAGTTTGTTAAATTATTTGCTAATTTCCCTCGTCCACCGTGGTACGGTTGGGCTAATCCGGCCGGCCGGACTATTCTTTAAACATAATAACGATTGTTTAAAAATATTACGGTAGTAACGGAATATTATTCTATGAAATAAATTAGCTTGTGTTATGCAAAGCGGTGGGACTTTTTTGGTTTATGGCGTGAGACAGTATAGTAAATAAAATAGGAAAGTAGTGAAAGGTGGCGGCGTATGTCACAGTCCCAGCACTGTGCAACAGACCACAGTCAGTTGTCACACTGACCGGCCAATCCGCGGTCACACAATTTTAACGATATCTATAAATCTCAGCTACAATACAATGAAGGTAAAACAAAAGTAAAGCTAGTAGTGACAGAAAGCACATACTTACCACACCGAATTGCGAGATTATTATCTAAAAAATGCTAGCTTGGAAATGAATAACGATTTAGCCCAGTGATAAATGGATCTAGACATTTATATATGCTCTACCGATTCCAGATTATGATTATTGCTTGCTTATTATTGTTATCATTGATTGTTTCTTTTGCTCCTGTACTCAGAGTGCTAAAGGAACTTATAATTTATAACTTTTGTGCCAATAAATAAAAACACGATGTTATTTTTTACTATATGGTTCACTTAACCAACCTCTGAAAGAAGAGAGCTTATTATTTAATTTATCTATTATTTATTATTGTTTAATAAAAATGACAAATAAAGCTTTAACCTAGATCTAGTTCCTTGTATAACCTGGCCGGTAGTGCCGGTAGTTAGCTAATGGAGGCGCGGGCGCAGACTGCGTGGCTGCGTGCGCGTGCGTATAAGTGGCGAATTCTAAATTTGCGAAAACACATTTCTTCTGTTCATAATTTTAGTGACGCAACTTCCTGGCACGGTCGTTACTTACCACTGTAGACGTTAAAAGAAAGTGGTTATTTATAAATACTTTTAGGTAGGTACCTAGTTTTAGAAATTAAGGTTTCTTGGAAGAAATGCTATATATAGAGCAATACGACGACGCTCATTCTAAATATATTTTATTATTAAAATACTACCAACACAATACAGCACGCGCAAAACGTTCCATTTCCCGTGGCTCTGATAGAATTATGTTAATAGTGAAACTTTTACTCAAAAATCTATTACGCCCAATTCTTAAGCGTCTATAACTCAATAAACACATTCGAACAAGCAAGCTTCAACCAAACGTAGGCTTTCGACACATGACTAATTGACTTCATAATCAGATAAACATAAAAATTTAAATTACAATATGACGATACTAACAACCAAGTACAGTTACACGTTACAAGCAATAGATATTGGTATTACCAAACATGGGAGAATTTCTTTGAATTCTCATTACTTTACTCTGTGCAATAAATTACTTTGACCCGAGGCTAAGCGACGATATTACCTTCATCCACTCATTTTAGTTCCATTTGTTTTTAACTACACTGCGATGATTATCAACACCACAGTAAAACAGTAATGGAAACGAAATTCACATAAAAGAAAAGTATTTTTTCATTGTCAAAGCAATACGAAATTAGGTTTAGAATCGTAAAAGATACGATTGCGACCGGTTCCAGAGGCGATGGGCCCTCGGTCGTAAATAACTGGAGGCTGGTTGTGGGGGGAGGGGGGGGGGGGGCAAGTGCGAGTGGAGCACCAGTGCGGTACCGGGGCTAGCATCCAACAGGAGATTAACTAACTAATTCACACAGCCATCGACGTGGCAGGACTCATACAACGAGCTCTTTTGTGTCCTCACCTAAGCTCCAGCCTACTTCTCCGACAACGACCCTCAAGATTTTAGTTCTTGCTGTTTATTACGAGTTCTTTTTATTCGGCCTTTTTGGATTGTGAAATGGTTTATGTGTAAGTCCCTTTTGACGAGCGAAATTGTTTTTAAATTCGACTGAAAAGCGCATAAAATCACATAAACAATATTTTGTGTAAATGTAGCTATGTATCATTTAGCAAATCACAACGGTTTACTTAAAATAGCACACACTTAATATCAAATTAAGGGAAGTGAGAAGGAAGTGGATATTTAAACATGAACTGAAATAATCTACATGTCAATCGAACACATAAACGGTTTGGGAAAAGATCGTTTGTATTTCATAATATTTCAGATTGTGGTCCAAAATAAACGACATGGCGGACACAAGTATTTTTTTTTTAATAATTAATTACTTTTAATTCAGATTAATATTTAAAATCCAAAAGGTTGAAAATTAAAACAGATTGTTTGTCGTTTTCACGAAAACTGCAACAGACAGTTCAAAAGAACGGTAAAAAATTGTGTCAGGTACAGAACGATTCTTCTAATAAAATAGCGACCACCTTGAGAGATTCAATGAGTGTTTTACAGTATTGGTTATAATCGCAGAAGATGATATACAGGGCGTGGGCAGACAACCGGAGCAGCAGTGGGCGCCGCGCCGCCGCTGGCGTTTACTGCGCGAGCGCCGCCGCGCCGCATTCTAATGGGGATCTGCATGACAAAGCGCACACCTAATGAGACCGGCCATGTACGAACCCGCGGTTATGGCAATATGTGACGCAATATGTGGGACGCTGAAGATTTACGACAACTTTACTGTACTTTAAAAAGGTGAATAGAATCTACGTTCTACGAGTATATAGGAAACATGATAACGAGGCGAAAAGTTTAAAATAATATGATTCGCTGCCAGGAAATTGTTCAATTTGAGAATGTAAATATTCGCTCTTACGGTGAAGGAATCAATGTGAAACAGTACAAACGGACCAAAGGACATTAGATAGCCGTGAGTGAATTGTGTTCAAATATTTGTTTATTTTAATTTAATCAAATATTACAACCCGATTTAAAAGCAGGCCATATAGCATAGCACCTAAACCACAGTTATAACGAGCCATATTGATTATTAATACACACATTTAAATATTGTACAAATAGAAACTACTGGTAAACGACCATTTTAATATTATACCGTCAACAAGAGCCATAATGTTGTCCGAATGTAGTAGATTATCGGTCGCTGTGACATCTGACCACCGGCTCACAATATTGAACCTCGTTAGAAAATAACTTTCGGCAATTTATATTTAAAACGTTTGAAATAAACAGCGTAACCAATCCGCTTGAATCGGAGAATGTGTAAACTGATGGTAGTTATAAGAAAGCGCGTTTTGCGGAACTTAATTATGTTTTCATTTTTTCTGCTAATAAAAGGCTTACACTTCCAAATATTTTCGGGGATTTAGATAGTATACTTCGGTTTTATACCACCGTACATTTTCGTATCAGTAAACTTAAAGCCTAAATCAAGCTATCGAGCAATTTAGAAGGCCTGTATGTATATTATAATGAATCAAAAGAAAAAATCATTTGTATAAACTAGACTTTTTAGGTCTCATCAACTATGTGTGTGTATGTATTTATTTATTTATACTTTACATTGGACATTATAGTACACAAGCACAGTGGTCGTCGCCCTGATCTAATCGTGATAGATTAGAAAGTTCTAGGCAAACTAGAATACTGAATTTGAAATCGACTCATCAACATAACATTGAGCAATAAAATAATAAATACATTTAAGTGGTAACATTAGCAAAATCGTCGTGAGAACTGAGCGTGTTGCCATTACAATAAATTAGAGAGATGGCCGACGCTAATACTCATACACTTATGTAAGGCGCGAGTTGCGGCCAATTAATGTTGAAGTAGGCACATCTACAGTATAATGACATCCAGCACTAAAACTTGCCCAACATTTCTCATTATAAAACACACAGTTTAGTATACATTAATCCTTCATTCAAACCATGGCTAGCACTGGCTAGTTTTAATTAAGCGATGTAAGTCAAAAGAGTGTCAGAATGTTGTCACCTGTGGTCGGGTGTGGTAATGAGGCAATGAAGCAAGACCGGTCGCGGTACAATAAAGATACAAGTCCCATAAACAAGCATACGCCACATACTCAGGCACTTATCAAATTCAATTTTAAAACTGAGATTATATTATAATACATTTTCGTCTTCTTATAAAAAAATTAAAGAACGAAAATGCATATAAACCTTTTCATTATTTACTAGTCCATGTCCGCCCACGATATAATTTTATAAAAATTAATTCTATAATGGTATATAATATAAGACACTAAATTAAAACTTAGCTATAATGCTAATTCTATAAAAAATCCTCATTTACAAGGAAAACGGAAATGCAACGCAAGCTAACCGCAGCAGGACAGCTAGAAATAGAAAATAAGACAAATTGGTCGGGAATAACACTAACAAATGGAAAAATTACGATGTATTTTATTTTGCTCCAAAAAGCGACAATGAATTAGAAACAAATCATGTATTTTTTGTCCAAGTATAATAATAAAGGTTCTGTATATTCGTATAGACCTTAACCAGGTGTACGTATGTATGTGTGTGTTAGAGATGAGATGAGATGAGACAACTGTCGACCGGCGGCAAAGGGGCCGTCCATTAATCACGTGATCTTTTTTTTAGCATTTTTTAACCCCCCCTCCCCCTTGGTGATACATGGTGAGGTTTGAGACTACCCCCCATCCCCCCACCCAACATCACGTGTATTTTTAGTACCTGCAAAGAATCTTAAAAATTTTAGAATATTATCTTTAAATACAGTTATAAACCCTTATCTACTCCTTTGATTCGTTTTCGTTATTTTGATTTCGTAATTGTCTATGAAAGAGGAACTCTTATTTAATTCTGAAATTAAGGACTATGATAAAAATGCCTAGACAGAAAGGTTGCAGGTTGTTTTTGATAGGAAAAAATAAATACACTTGATGTTTTACCACACCCCCCCTCCCCCCTTGTGATATTTCGTGATTTTTGACAAACCCCTCCCCCCCTTTGAAACCTCACGTGATTAATGGACGGCCCCAAAGCAAGCAATCGCACACATACACGCACACACTAATCGAGGTCTCATTAGACATACGACACAAAGCAATACGAGTAAATCACAGTTTTTTATTGAAATAATCGAGCAATAAATTCACGCAGCTGTGTATGTAATTCCGACCGGTTCGGGTTTTTACGTTTACAAGTATTTTTCCGGTTACTTTTAGGTAACTTAGTATAATGTGTAGAGTCTAACCGCTTTTTATTTTCTGAGTAATTTGATGACTTAAAACGCAATATTGCAGGAAAAACTAGATAGTAGCATGGCGATTGAAATTATGACTACTTATGTATGTACGATGCATAAAGGTTTTTTAAGATTATTTTTTTTAATATTCAGCCTAGAGTATTTTTGTTATTTATACTATAAGATATTCAGTTTTCGCGCGACCGTCACATGCCAGGAGTGCTTTTCCGAGTGTAGTGCGTGGTCGCTACTCAATAAAATTGCCACCTCAACCGCTTTTAATTCTACAAGGAATATTCCCGGGTAACTGGGATATTCTTTTACCATAAAAATACTTGGAGAATAATAAAGAGCTTTCTCTGAATTCAGGGTCATGTAAAAACTGACTAAAAGAGACTAGAATATCTAGGATTATAAATTATAAACCCTGTTTGTAAGCAAGTGAATAATACTGCGTCGATATATTATTATGTAACCTATTAATAGTGGTGTATAAAAGTGAGTGTTTCTTCCGGCGGGTTCTTCTCCACAGAAGACAGCCAAATTGTGAACCCGCCCTGACGTCAAAAAATGATTTGTGAAATCTTACTTTGAATAAACACTATTTGACTTTGACTTTGACTTTGACTTATTGGTATTGTCCGCACGGACGGCCATCGGGCCGCAGCGCTCCTGCCCACACGCCTACACGGGGCACATAAACACAACCATTCGATCCCAACGTAAACACAGATCGCATCAAACCAGAATAAAAGCGCACTTTATTTCGGTTATTATAAGCCAATAAACTAGGCGGATGGTTCGGCCTGCTACACAGTGCTACGGAGCTATTGTTCTTAAATAATTGCTAAGAATGAGAATCCTAATAATATTATAAGAGATAAATATGAGAGTAAAGATTTTAATTTCTGAACTATTATTATTTTATCGTTTCTAAATCTAACCAATGTTATCGTAAAGTATTTTATTTGTGTTTAATTAAAATAATTATTTTATACTAGCTGTCCGCCCGCGGCTATACGCCCGCGTTGTTTTTTTTTCTGTTTTTTTTTTCTTACCTTTTAAACCTTCCCTGGACTTTCATGAATATTTCAAGACCAAAAATAGCCAAATCGGTTCAGCCGTTCTCGAGTTTTAAGTAGACTAACGAACAGCAATTCATTTTTATTTATATAGGTAGATTTGATAGATCTTAAATATTCAAAAAGCGACAGACGTATATTTTTTTAGGAGTTTGCTGCGTTTAATATGGTTTTGAAGTAAAGAAAATATGTTTGGGGAACTTGGGAGCAGCCCCTTCCCTACGTTTACGATCAAGACAATCCCGGCGATAATAGACTGTACCACGTGAATAAAACTGTTTACCGAGAGACCAGCCGCGAGCCACGCCGCGCGCCTTCACTAGTACTATACAATACAACAAGCGACCACTGAATAAAGTGCCCTCCAGTTCAGGGATACGCATGACAGAATAGTCTTCAGCAGACTAATGTTAGGATTCTGAAGAATCGAACGGAGACGGTGGAAAGGGAGGGCAGCGGGACAATATCCGAGTTTAATATGCACCTGTCATAAGGAAACCTTAAAAACGGCTCGACTATTCCAAAATTGACAGAACAACGACTGAACAACTTACTAATCGATATTATTCATGGTAAACCATAAAAAAACGTTTGTTCAATTATTTTAATCTAGCTGTTCTGCTGTTGTGCTGTTCTAAGAACTAAAATGTCCAGATACAGTTTTCTACCTACCGCAGACAACATTAGCACCAAAAATCAATACAGCATATTAGAAGACAAGTGAAATAGGGTCCATAGCTTTATTTGATTGTATAAACTGGTTTACTGTATCTCATATCGATTTCAATATCCGCCGGCATCCTCCGACTTTGTGACACGGAAGTTATTAATTATATAAATTTTACAAATGAGTCTTTATAGGTAATAATGGAAAAACAAATTAGAATGAAAGTATTCGTATAAGATTTTAATCAAGAAACCGATCATTCTTCGTTATTTTTACGACAAATTGGTTTTCACTCCCGACGCCGCAGTAGGACATTTTTATTTCTTCTCGGAAAATTATACGCAGCATGTATATATAAGGACTAACTTAAAACAAAGCAAGGTTATTATATAAATCTCTTGCTAGAGAGATACACAAGTTTACCGACTTTTTCGGTTACTCTCCATAATTTACTTTGCTTGAAAAACATCAAATAAATAATACAATTAAAGGATTGTCTGCTACGTTCTTTTGTGTAACCAACAACAAATGCTAATAACCAGTTTGCTCACCGTGGGGATTATGGCAACCTTCATCGGGAAGGTAAAAATGATCCCCAGCTCTAGGAATAGCAGTATCCCAACAACAAACAGCATGGTGTACAGAACTTTGAAGCCCCATTCGCTGGTCGCCCTCACCCTGATCGTCAGATACCTCATATCGGAGAGCGTTAATCGCCCGACTAATAACCTGCGTATAAAACTTGCATTAAAACAGCCTCGTTAAAACCTCCCGTATAACCCCATAAGTATATTTATTATATATTCTCACTAGCAGTAAATCCCCCATAAATATAACATTAATGTCGAGTTACGAACAATCTAACTTTGATAGTCACTTTTTACTGTCTCGCGGAAATAAAAACTTAACATGTTCGAAGTTGTCATAAAACAAAGAATAGGATATATTGGGGCTAATTCGGTATTGCACCCGCCTTATCTTAACTAATTTTAGTTCATTTTTGACAGGACTTAACAAATCTTGACACGATTAACGTTCGGATACACATTATCTCGCTCTGTGCACGCTCCTGCAATATTTATTTTTCAACAGAAAGGCAAAGGTATAAAGTCATGCAACCTTAATCCGCAATAAAGTGAACGTTAGTGAATCGAACGCACGCGCAACGAAACGCAACTTAGTATGTGTTACGTTCCGTTTTGGTTTCGGAAATTAGAAATTTATATTTTTTCTGCGTAAAACAAAAACGAAATTGCAAAATAGAACTTATATGGTCGATTTGTTGTACAGTAAGCAGCACATGCGGCTGGACATTATGACCTTGAGAGCGCCCGTATTCCGTAGCGGCAGGGATGAATTTCGTAGTGCAAGTGTCCAACCGCATGTGCTGGCTTCTGTACGTATTGTTAAGTGAAGGTAAGCTGGGCCAACGCTATTGCGATTTTTTTCCTTATTCGATGGACATAAGAAAGGTGCAAAATCCAAAGTAATCTGCTTAGCATGCTCTTGCTTGTACGATTGATGGAGTTTTTAGCTAAAAGACTTGACTGACCCCGCCGACCTGACTGAGGATGAGCGATTCAGTAAATATCCAGGATTAACGAAAGGAGATTAGTTGAAGCAACTCATCACTATTTATTTTTTACCCGATTTCCTAGTTTCTTAACCTCAAAACTTCAAAATATAATAAGTCCACACCTAAAAAAACTGAACTAAATTAAGACCATTTTAAGTTCAAAACACCTAAAAATGACAGATAACGAACTAAAAATGACAGATGAATGGTCGTTCCCGAATAGCTAAATGGCGTTAGTTCAACTTATTTTTAGTCCTGTCAGATTCCATACAAAATTAAGTTAAGTCGTGCGTTCCGAATAGCTAAATATGTTATCTGACACATCTTAACTAAATTTTAGTTAAATTTTAGTTAAGATTAGTGCATTGGCCAACATCGAATCGACACCATTGTAGTACTACGCAGTAAAAGCTCGAAGTAATCCTACGGGGCTTATTAGAATTTTGAGTTATAAATTTTATAAATCTAAATATTTAAAAATATAATAACCAGTTTGCTTATTATGTAGTGTTCATTGCAAAATATGTACTGGTGGTTATACTTGTAAATATATGACAAACTGAAGACAGAAAGACCAGTACAAGTACAAATTATAACATGTCGTCTCTAGATAAAAAGATAAATGTTCGGAAGAACCATTTAGAATCCCTAAAATAAAAAGTTGAACATAGTTGTCACGTAAACATGTAAAAGAGGGAATAACACGTTTATGATCCCCGATCACAAGTTCGGGGCCGCCTTTGATTGCCCGCGTATAAAAACTTCAATCACTATCACTATCATTGGCTAACTTCTGACTAAACTGTATCACGGTTTAAGTTCGTCAACTAAACATATCGGAAAGCTATCAAAAGCTACAATAAAGGTTAATAGTCTATTAACTGCAGTAGTTATTGAAGAAATCTCGATCATGTCTGTAAACTGAGCCGTTATGAGTAATAAAGGAATAGCATTTGTTCAAACTGCGGGTTTATTATACGTCTGTTGTATTTTTTGTAGCAGTAGCGACCTGCTGTTTACGGCTCAGATTCATAGCCCAATGTTATGTAGTTCTAGAACAAGAACATATACCACAATAAAATTTGAAGTATGAAACATCTGTTTTTACCAGTAACTGAGTTACTTTTACATTCGAAAATACCACATTGAATAAGGGCTATAATACAAATTCTTACAAGTTTTATAGTCATTGAATGAAAGAGGAGGACCTTAATAACACACAAGGTTAAATGTACCGAAATTGACATTCCCATCATTGGACTACTTTTATAAAAACTCATAAATTCCTTTCCTCCACTTTATAACCACCTGGGTAACATCCTAACTACAAGTACTCTGATCTCTCGCCTACCGTTTCCAAAATAGTAGCGATTTAAACGACCCATTAAATTCTAATGCACGTACTTGGGGAATCGAACCGAGTACCCGTCGCGCGTGTGGTCCACCGTCCACCAATTAAACCGTGGGTAATTTATGCCACATGCGCCTGCGCCAGTATCTACATCTCCACTTGCCGCGCTCCCTCTCATTCAATAATTAATAGCTAATAGAATACGAACCAAGTTTAAGTATTGAGTAAAGACAATGATCAACTGATATTTTGTTTAGATCTAAATTCCGATTTTGATAATATATTTTTATACCAGTACCTGTATAAAATTAATTTCTTTCATAACAAGGAATATATTAAGAGAAAACTCTTATATTATCCATTAATTTTGGCCGGTGTTTTTGTCTGATATTTATTGTCAAAATTAAGTCCTATAACTGCGTGGAGCATAGTCCAATGAGACGTTTCAGGAGGATTCTGAAAATCAGCATTTGTGCTGAGAATCTATCCTTTTTGCCAATAATACCAATTTAATAGTTGTTGTTAAGTTAGTAAGTTTATTAGAATAGAATAGAATATACTTTATTATTGTATTTATTGGTGAATAAAGTTCTTTTATTATTATTATTATTATTTATTATTTTTTTAAATAACTAAACAGATTGGATTGCAAAAATAACCCATTGATCTAGTTTTATAAATGACCTAAAAAAATCGAATTCTAATGGGTTATCAAAATATTGCTTTCAATGGTATCTTTACTTTTGCCTGTGCTATTATTTATTCTGTGCTTTAGAACAATTTACAATAATTAATAATACGTATATGTGCTATAGAAAACCGCATATTTTATTTTCCATCTCGGATTGACTGCGGGAGTCCAACAACACCATTCTAAAGGCCGCGCGTGAGGACCTCGCTAGTCCCTTTTTTAAGTATTGGCACAGAATACCAAATAGTAGTCCCTGTATTGGCTGAGCGAGCACCGAAACCCAAACACTACAAGTGACCTTGTGTCTGATACATATTTAGTCTACTTATGTTTTATTAATATTTATTTTTGTAACAATTTTTACGTACATTTTATATATTTATTTGTAATGTGCCTTTTGCCTTAATAAATAATTATTATTATTATTATATTATTTAGTATGGTATTTCTTATATTAATTATCTATATAATAAAACTGTAGAGGTCGAAACTCTGTACATAGAAATAAAAATGATTAAAACCGAGTCAGGGGGATGATGTAAGAAGTGATATAGAAAAAAACACAATCTTTTTAAAAAAAATTTCGTTTCTCTGTTTGTTCGTTTGTCGTTTGTCTGTTTGTACAGGCTAATCTCCGTAACTACTCATTTGTTTGGTGGTACTTTATATCCCCGGTCAAAGTTTTTACGGGAAAATATCTTATTCCTACGGGAAACTGTGCACGGGAAAGTCGAAACACAACACGGGCGTAGCCGCGGGCGGACAGCTAGTCGCAAATAAGTTTAACGCGTATAATATGTAGCTGTATCGTGTAACAAATAGTGTACAAAGCCTTGTTTTCCAATAAGGTTCAGGGCTCGGCTCGGCAACGCGTCCGCCAAAACCTCATACACATAAATCACTGTAACAAAAGCGAGCGATTGCGGCCGCCGTTAATTGGCCGGCACAAGACGCCATCTTGATTTCTGAACCTAACTCCTAACACAAAGAGCCACGGACCCATCGCCCACCGAGTAACACAATCTCTACCGCGAAACAACATAAAATTTGGTTGGCTATTAGATTCCGCGGCGCGTACAAACGACATTTTTGTACGTCGACTGCGCCCGCGCACACGTGTGAACTACATACGCACACAGACGCAAAGGCGGAGGACGTATAAACAAATGTGCTAAGTAAAAAATATTATTATAGCATAATGCGCCATAAAACACGAAGAGTTTCGGCCTGGCGCGCGGCGGCGCTCAAACTGTGTAACTGCGTAGCGCTACGCTGCTGCTCGTAGCGGTATCGTAGCAAACGCCTACGCACGAGCCACATCAATGAAACCGCTCGTAGTAAAGAGAGTATTTTTTTCACTCTGACTCACGTACGTGGGCTTATTAATGAACTTTTGTCACTGTTTCTGAGAAGATGTGAAGGGAATTTTTGTGTGGATTTCCTTTAGGATTTTTTAGAGTGTAATTTTTTATAAGACACGTTTCACACACCTATTTTTAAATAATAACCGGAATTTTTACCGAACCCGTTCAAACGCCGCCCGAGGTAGGTTCAACCTTAAAAGCCGGAATCGCAGCTTAGCATAACATTTCTCTTGGAAACTTATCTTTTGCTACTGTCTAAAGTGGTCAAATGCAATCCTTAATCTATCTAAAATTTTAATGCCAATCTGTTTCCCCGTGAATAAAAGCTCACTGTACAAAACATCAAAAGTTTGAGAGCAGCAGAGAGGACAGTACTCTAACATAAACAATAATGTGATTTCTATTAAAATCATTCGGCACTCGATTTAGGAATGCGGGGGCAGCGAGACGCGCGGGGGAAGAAGGGGGGAAGGAGGGGGGGCGTCTGCGCAATGTGCAATAAACAATCGATGGACGGTAACTCGTTTTGTATCACTTCTAAACTCTGAAGACAGGGTCGTTCGCGCTTTATTCTTTTCTTATTTATATTTTAAACAGTTTTTTTTCAACAAAAATCAATCGTTAGTCCTAATCATATAATATTCAGAGTTACGAAATCGATATATGGATTGAGCTTCAAAAATCGTTGTAGTTGATTTGTATTGAATGTGTTGATATAAAATAAGCTAAAGTTGGTTTAAATTGGAGTAATAGATGTCTTTTAGTTACAATGTAGTCTTTACTGCCTTTTTTCTCAGCAATGTCAGATGCAATTAAACGCCAAATGATTCAATGATCTACGCTACGAAGTAAATTGACATGACACATTTATCTAATGGATGTATTTATTTAACAGAAGGTAATGAATGTTGCAAACGGGAGTAGACTTTGTAAACTCAACTTTACGGATTTGCATGTTAATGTTTAACATATTGTAATATGTGTCCGCTGAACCGTGAGTTGCCGGTAACGGTTGTTCCATCTAATACTCCTCTTTCGATATGCTAATACTGTCTCATATTCACCCATTACCGATTACAGGCTTTTAATGAATTAATGTTTTAATAAAAATATATTGGACAGTTCTGTGGCTCATCAGACAAGTTGATTTTGTTTTTAATAACAAATGTTTGCCTTGAAGATCCGTACACTCGACAATCATTACTTATTATAATATATTCGTTATTGAAACATTTTGTGATATAGGATTTATTAAAAGACACTAAAAGCACAGAATAAAGATATAACAACAAGTTTATAAGCAAATTTATATTAAATGACAACACAACAAGATCACAACAACAAAATGTAAAAATCCATCATGCTAGGAAAGACTTCTCGACATAAAATGACTAGGTAAGAAATTGATATATCGCTCTAGTTTTTGAGGTGAGAGGCAAATCTTGTAACAAGTTGCTAATAGTGCTTTTCGGGGGTTTTGGACATCGCTGAATCCGAAAATCTCTATCAGCAGTCCGAAAAAATACTCCTTGTACCTGAAATCCAAAATGGCGGCCAAAAAAAAAACAAAAAAATCTAATAGTGATTTTCGGATTCAGCGATGTCCAAAACCCTCGAAAAGCACTATGAGCAACTTATTACAAGATTTAACTCTGACAATCAAAATTCAGAGTTTGTTTCCTAGTCTAAGAACACGTAGGATTATTGATTACCACAGCATGGGGTTGACAACGACTGACATTAGGAATATAACATCAAAGAGGAGTGACAACATTTAGATACCAGGGCTTTACAAGTACGAACCCAGAAGGCAGTGAGTCCCGGCACGAGGCGCGAGGGCAGGTCGGGGTCGGAGAGCGTTCCACGGGAGAGCGCGCCGGCGCCCGCGCAGCTTGCCCGCGCGCCCGCGCCGCTCGGCCCGCCCTGCACACCGCACCAAGTTCTACATTCCTGGTACCTAGCCAGTAGCTACTGATGTCATCGTCGCCCACGCCATCATAACTGACGCTCGTCACAGGACAAGCCAGGATAACACGTCACGCTACAACCTCGCTCACTGCACTATGATTGGGATGACTAGGAGTACGCCCACTCCACTAGGAGGTAAGTGCCCATTTTTAAGGATCATCTGCTGGTAAAACAGGAAATTACAAGGAGAATTGGAATTTAACGAAGGAAGGATCTGTGATTCTTTATGATTGGAGAATCCCATAAAAAGATTAAAAGGCGCAACTAAATTTCACCGTTCTCAGTATAGGTATAGACTAATCGGAAACTAACAGGAGGACGAGGTAATCTATCTAATAACTCCATTAATTATCTAAATTCTAGATACATTGGCTAGTTAAAACTGTCTCCTATTATTACCTCAAAAATATGTCAAAATTCAAGGTAAAATCGAGACTCAAGCCTTCAATGTACGAAAGATATTCTATATCCACTATAAGACAATAAAATTCACCAGTAAAACAAAACTATGTAATGTAGTATGGTCGCTAGAAGCTTTAAAGAAGGTATGCTTAGCGACTTCTCAGCTAAGTAATTCTACATCTAAGATACTACAAGACTACTGCTACATATAGTGATTGGAAAAAGTTGAAGAGAAGTAAAGGTAAAAGAAGGACGTAATGGAAGGATATACAAGTAATAAAGACGGCACAGGTGAAATAATCTCAGCAATGAAGAGGTTGAGCGACAGATTGTGAAGTTAACATTCTTAGCAACTGAAGAAGAACGAGTTTACGCAAAGTGGTTGGCAGAAACTGAATGCGTGTAATCGAAGATCTGGTCAAGTGGCTCGGCAAGGGTAGACCTAATTCGGCAGTTGACTGGCAGTTTGATGAATGAAATGATTGTTCATTATTATAGTTGTTTCAGCGTATAGAACTGCAGGACAAAGGCCTCTCGTCCTGCCTCTGTGTCAGCATCCAGTGAATTCCCGCTACTCTCACCAGATTGACAGTATACTCGTACATGATTCAATGCAAGTAAGTTAGTGACCAACCACGCGTAACGTTCTTCATTTGATAAAACGAGAACTTCAGACAGAGTGAGAGGTGTGCATGCGCTTGCCACGTTGTGTTGTAGCGGTGACGCTGCGTGAACGTGGCGTGAACGTGACGTGGCGAGTGGCGACTACAAGCAGCTAGATCTAATTAGCTTACGTCTAATAGTTGAGAGAACTAACAAGGTGCTATTTTACTGAAGTCTGAGTTGGTTTTATTTTTAAATTTGCATCTTGTATATTTCTTTCAACTAACAAAATACCTAGTTAAATAAAATATCATTTTCATCATCTTTTTTTCTCTGTTTGATACGTATATCATCACATTAATTGCAGAATTTTCTCCACAAAATTATATTAATATAAAAAACGATAATTAAAAGAATATTCAACCCTGCTTCAATTTATTCTTGAATACAGATAACATTTACATTAATTGAAATATACGATTATAATCACAATCACAATACTTCTACATATGAAAAAAAATGTTGTTCAAAATCAAACCAAATCCTGAAATCCAAAAGCTGCCAATGTAAGAGTGGTGTAAGTTTGAATAGGTGTAGCATATGTGTAGCATTTAGTAAACACGTTCAACACAGCAGTGACGTACTGACTGATTCATTGCTCGTTTAGTGCACCCAGGTGAAGAGGCCGCCTATGAAAGCAGCAGTGGTGATGGTCGGTAAATCTCATTAAGTGCGATTTCACAAGGATATAAAAGACTAACTAATATAAGCCGGCCTTTTCTTTAGTTTCTTACAAGTAGTTTTGTGGACCAGTTTGAACTGGATGTAACAGCTTGGTACTCAGCAGTTTACGACGATACCAATAACTACTTTCAGCGGTCTTGTGCTTACAAGTTAGGGGTGTTTACAATGCAACAAGCAGTGAAATCGATGTTTTTCAGAGAGAATACAACGCTAGTATGGAAAATATTTCAGTAGTATTTTTTCTTTTCCTTGACAGAAGAATGAGATACGTATTAAGATGCCAAATTCGCAATAGCACTAATTCTAAGAATTCATCCAATCGCATAATCAAAACAAGTTTTAAAATAAAAGCCACTAAGCTATGAAATATGTTGCTTACTAAATTAACAATTACCTTTTTTAACGAAACCAGCTATAAATTTATCGTATTCCTTTTAGCTCGTAGCTCGTAGCGTGTTGTGATTCATGTGGTCTCCAACACAGGGGTACTTGTTTCAAACAGACACAAGTCCACATTTCCGGAATCAAATGTTGATGTACTTGCGTGGGCGGAACTCGTTCATTTCACGTCCGCGTGTCATAGATTCATACTTATACTATTACTGCCGCAATTCTAATAAAATTTACATTTTTATGTTATTTTCAAATTCGTCCTCATTTTTTTTTTCTGAGAAGACATTTCCATGCAAATGCGCAACTATTTATATGAGTACTTGTTATTTCGTCAAGACATTTATCTATTAAGAACTTAATAAATAAATAAATAAGCTTCAAAGTAAGAGAGTAACTATCGGCTTTGTAGAGTAGCTTTAAATCCCCCGTAACATGCAGTGTTATGACAAAAGTTTGTCGCGCGAGAAACCCGCCATATTGAAATATCCTCCAATAGGATAAGAGAATACGCACGACAAATTTGTCTGTCACGCGTGGACCGTGCATGTTAGAGGGGCAGGTAACAATTTAAATGCTTGTTGACCGCAAAGGACGGAAAAAGTGAAGTAATTTAAAAAAAACTTTATAAGACTGTGTCGAGTAGCACCAAATTTAGTTTTAAATAGTGCCAGTTTGGAACGATCAGGTTCTTTTCGAAATTCTGAATGAATCGAATCTTCCTCACTTCTATATGAATATTAATTTATTCGCTTATGTATGACTATTTCCATTTCACGTTTTTTACTGATTATGTGTTGTAAAATGGATATTTCAGCGTAAGCATCACGTCACATACCTAATAAGAGGGACCTATCTAAGATAGCTTCACCAGAGGCTTAGGAAGGAATAGACAAAATATTGATTTGAAATAGTGGGTACGTAGCAGCACTTGCAGCACATAATGTTGTTATAATTTTTTGCAATATTTCAACATTCTAGTATATGTACATACGTACGACGAATATATGTACAACATCCACAGAAGGAAGATTAAACGATTTTCAATTCTAGAACTAGTAAAAGTCCATTACACAAAATAAATGTAAGACACAGATAATTTACATTATACTCGGTATCTATAACCGATGGCCGCGAATACCTCAGCGACACAAGCGGAACCGGTACCGAATACATAAATTCATAAAAATACGGCCGAGCCCACGTCGCGTTAGTTAGCCGAATCGGACATTATCGTGCCATACACCATACACATACACCCATACAAACACGTACTCATAAGATTCATTACACTCTTATTGGCTAGAGAACGAATAAAACCATTTTTGTGTGTCGCTAGGGATGTGCTAAGCGTCGATTTTCAAACATCATAGAAATGTTAGCAGATAAGAATATTATTTGCAAAGTTTTTATATATTTCTGTATATATATTTTTTGTGACGTTTTCTTAATTAAGTAGTTTAAGAGCTCCTACATACACATTTTTATGTACATAACGTAATACAAACTGAATATAAATGGATCAATGTTCAATAAATAATATTTTTTATTTACTAACAAAGAAAGACAAAAAGTAGTTTTGACAAATACTATGAGCATGTGGATAAAAATTATTAATACTTAATAAAAATTAAGCACAATTTAATCATACTATAAAACTACAAAGAGGAAATATTTGTGTGTGTGTGTGTGTGTGTGTGTGTGTGTGTGTGTGTATGTTTGTAATGAATAAACTCAAAAACTACTCAACCGATTTCAAAAATTCTTTTACCATTAGAAAGCTACATTCACCCTGAATAACTTAGGCTACCTTTCCCACGGGAAAAACTGTTAACGCGGGCGGAGCCGCGGCGGAAAGATAGTGTTTCATAAAATTCTTGACAGTTCTAAATATACTGTAAGATTAATAAAATAAATTACGCCTCTACCTAGCATATATCGCGACCTTATCGACCATTTATCGACATGCGCGGGCGTCGGTCGTGTCCGTCACTACAAAACCAGTTCGCGTGTTAATTGCGGTACCGAATTGGTATCGAGTCATTTGAATATCCGTAATTTATGGCGACGACACACTCACGAGTATCGTCTTCACTACACCGACATACTTGCTATACTTGCGCGACAAGTATTCCTATAATGGTTTTATTTAATTCTTCCAAGTTTTATTTAGATTTGAAACTATGAATAATTTTGACATCAAACTTATTTTTAAGAACATTGCCGTAAAATATTTGTTTTTTTTTCTCAATTAATGATACTTATATGAATAACAGTTGTCTTGATGGAGTATGAAGTTGGATATTTTTTTAGTCTAGTCTGATTTATGGGATACTCAAAAATAGTCGCAGACTGTTCGCTTTTGTGGAGTGTACGTATTCTTTACTTTTAACCTTTGACAAAGTACAATTCTTGTTCTGTCTTCTTCGATAATTTTTCTGAATTTCATCAATTTTTATTTATCATTTTAGCGTACTACATAGACAAAAGTGCATAATAACCCAGATCCAAAACCATAGGCTGTTATGATAAAAAGGTACCTATATAATTTTAACGACATAGATTTAATAAAATATCAGTGACTAAAATCTGTAACCAAATTCCATTAAATCCATACGTTCGCGTGTCTGCGCACACGCACCGCGGCTACTTGGTGAGTCTCGCGGCCGCAGTTCATATTCCTGACATTTATGGACATTTCCTAACTGTACCGCCTCTAAGCTCTTACAATAAAGAATGTCGTATCGTCCGCGACGGCGGCGGCGGGCTAGCAGTAAAATTGCGATATAATACCTCTTCAATAGATTCCTAAAATCTATAATGAGTTTTATTTTTATGAGTTGCCTACAAACGTCATAAAAATGAACAAAGAACCGTTTTGAAGCCGAAATCTGTGTTTTAGCGGTATTGAGCGAACGGCGATACGAGAACTGACTTTAAAGAGAACAAAGCGCAGGCCGTGCGTTCGACTGCATCAATGCGACCGATGCAACTCATACAACTCGACAGCAGCATCCGTTAAATAACGATGCGACGACTGCAGTTATTGGTACTAACAAACAACACACCTACCGACAATATTCAAATTTTAAATGTTGTTATAAAATTTACAAGTATTTTAAAGTAAATACAGTTATTATACGATAATCATAATGTTATAAGTAGTTATAACATTGAATTTAAGTACTTCAATAGACGTTTTATCTAAGAATACCTAACCACGGTAGAAATAAGTATTCCAATGAGTTATATTATAATTATAACAATGTAATAAAGAAAAAAAAAAACAATTTTCTTACCATAGCAATTCATAATTTAGCCGGACTCGGATGGTCTACAGTCAAGAACGGAAAGGGCTTAAAACAAAACATGGTTGGTTACCATGCCAGTAACAATACCGTGCGAGGTGACGGATCGTAAAAACCATAAGTTTTTTGAGTAGTTTTTTTGGCCGTCAACTATCAACCCTTATTTTTTATAATATTTACGTGTGCACAATGCACAGAAGATAGATGGTGTACGGTTTGGTGTGGTCAAAAAAAAGCAGGCACTGCGCACTGGTTGGGTCTTAGTGAAGGACGAGACTGCACACGACCGATGCATAAAAACGAAAGTGCATCTAAGCGATATTATTGTAGAAAGCCATTGAACTCTGATAGATCATAATAGAAAGAAATAAAAAAAAAAGTAACAAATTCATATTTTAAGGAGACATTCTGAACTGACGAAGTCGATTACAAATAAGGATTCATCCAGTAAGAAAAGTAATTTTCTTGCTTTCATTGAATGTATCAAAACATTTTACGCTCCTGTCTGTATCAAAAGCAGACGAGTGTTATGTAAGGATTATTTATGGATTGCTTTCCCTTCTTTAGCACATCCACCGGTATTCCTTCCACCTTGTCTCTGGTTAGGGTACAGTAGATCTGATACTGATACGATGAATTTTTTGTGAGGTGCTCAGGTTGGCGTGGGTAGAGCGAGGGGGTGGGTGCAAAGGGGTTGAAGGAGCTTTTACTGTTACTTTGTGAATCTTATACTGCATCTTCTATCATGAACATCAAGTATTGATAGTCTCAATTAAGTACAGTAGCCAGCACAATACAATACATTACAAAATACTTTATTGACACCAAAAAAACACAAAATAACAAATTAAAAATACATACAGGAGTCAAAAGGCGGCCTTATTGCACATGTTGGCCTTGAGAGCGCCCGTATTTCGTAGCGGTAGGGGTGAATTTCGTACTGCGAATGTCCAACCGCATGTGCTGGCTTCTGTCATATCTAATGCAATAATTATATACCTTTACTCATCTTATCTTTTTTAAATAATCATAGTTCAATAAAAAAAAAATGTAGAGGAGAAAATTTGCTAAGATTGTAATGATGCTGCCGCTGCCGATGTATCAACAAAAACAGATTACGGAAGGTAAAGCATGGGTTTGATACCCGGCCAGGCGTAAATTTATGAAGGTAGCGAATTGTAGCGAGGGTACGTGAGAACTCGCGCCGGACGCGAGCGCATACCGAGAGGTGCAAAATACTGACCTTTTTGGGTATTTTTTCAATAAATATACATATTTTTACCTGCAACATTAAACAACTATTGATATTGAGTTTTTGCATCAGCTATAGCCTATGTGGTAGCCTCACGTGCACAAAGTAATAATACCAAAATAACAGAAAAAATCTGGCTTTAGGAAAAAACTGTTCACTAGAATTTTGTTATTAATAAAACTAATAAAATCTAGTTATTGTTTCTCTTTACATTTTACCAAGTTCTTAAACCTGAAATTCAATAGTGACTGAACGGCCTACCAAAGACAGGCGTACTATAGGTACTACCTGATTAAACTACACAGGCAATAGCGATATTTTATTATGATTAAATCACATTGTAAGAAATGAGCTGCATTTGTTACCCCCAATGTGGCAGGTATGTGTATGGGTTATCGCCTCATCTTTCCGCCTGCATAAAACCAAATCAACAGACACTTTCCCACTCCATAATACCCTTTACCGCCATGTAATAAAATCTTTGATAACTGCATTAAATATTGTATGGAGTTCTGTTTTTATCGTGATCCATTAGTCCTTTCAGATTAACTTATTAAAGCTTTTAAATTCTTTTTTTGCGACAGAGCATATCAAGCTTTAAAAATAATGTAACCGTTTTCGTGTTATTTATTATTCATATTTTATTTGAAATTCGTAACGTGAATTTTGTAGAGAAAATCTGTACTTACGAACAAGTGTCTGTTTTCTTCGGGAGGAGTCCGTTTGGCTGTAGAATCAGTTTTATATTAAGCGTGATGTAAATGATATTTAAATTAACTATGAAGAAAGAGCCATATGTGACATTACATACAGTTTCAGCATATGTGACGAGCTCCATATTATAAAACAAGGTGCTTAAAATCTCAACCGACTATACTATGCTCTGTTTTGTGCGACCATGTGCGAATAAATCATGTCTCGCTGCGCGTACGCACCTGCAGCGGCTTCCACTGTAATAATAGCCATTATCGCGTGCAGGAAGGTGACTTTGAAACACGGGTTGTTAGGCGCCGCCGCGCCGCCGCCGATTTAAATGTCCTGTAGAATTTCCTCACTCAACTTCGCCGTATATTCCATCATAAAATGAAATGTTGAACAGTCTGAACAGATAGAAAGTGATGAGGTGGCCGATGCGTGCGATACTCGTTAACCGAGATAATATAACAGAGACTTGAGGCATTTGAGATGTGATGTTGGAGACGAATGGTGAGGATTAGTTTTACGGAAAGAAGGACAAATGAGGAGGTTCTAGCGGTGGTAGGAGAAAAGAAAAATTTGTTAAGGACCATGTAAAATAGAAGAGGAAAAATGTTGGGACATCTGATACGACATGACAACTTCTTTAGAGCAATAATGGAAGGGAAGATAGATGGCAGGAGAGGATGTGGAAGACCAAGACGCACATTTTTAGACCAAGTGAAGGAAAAAGTTGAAATCGTGTCGTACCAGGAAGTCAAGAAATTGGCTATGGACAGAAAGAGGTGGAAATTACTCCACGGACAAGAGCCCTGCTCTTAAATTTTGAATGAATGAATGATTAATATAATAAAGAGTATAAACGAAATATACAATTAGAGGAAGGCAACCAGTCAAAGTAGAAAAACTAAACTGTATAACCAAAAAAACAACCGGCAATCGACTAGAGCAGACCAGTCCCCCCAAGCAGCACCACTCTTAAGCTCAACTCACATTGGCGCAGCGTCGTCGGAGGGACGCGACGCGACGCGTCATGTTTAGCACAGAGACGCGCGCGCGCTTCCATATTTGCATAGTACAAAATGTGTACTTTAATAATAGAACAATAGAGGTAAATATACTGTGGCTGAAAAAATATCAAAGCGTCGCATCGCTTCGACTCTGCGCCAAAGTGAGTTGAGCCTTAAATAAGTACACCGAAGTCATACGCGTAAACGGATGCACGTAGAAAATTTCATTCTCTAGCAATTTATAAATTTAGACTTTATGGTGACGGTATTGCCATAAGCATGCGACGACATTGCGCGAGTATTTCAAGGTCATTGAAGGAGGGGCTGGCGGCAGATCGAGTGACCCACTGCCCGCCAACCTGCGCACGCGCCTCCCATCTGCGCCGACAGCTGCTGGCTGGGCTGCTGCTTAATTCACTAAGTATTGACCTAACAAAGGATACACGGTACCCCTTTTTTAACTGACCTAAGGCTACTGTCGCGAAATTCTGGCGAGGTGTTGTGAAAATGACATACCTTGTTACATATTAATTTGTAAATTGCTTAGCTATTATATGATGGAGAACGAACAGGTACATTTCATAAGGATAGCAATGGCTCAGCCACTTCGCCACCGACGCTCTACCAGAACTCAATTTATGGTTTAATATAAATGTAATTAAACCAATATCTGCGGCATCTAATAAGCTAACATATTAATATTTAAGCTATCTAAAAACTTATAACACGTGCAATTAGTGTTGTCTGGAGATCGCTGTGAAGCTGTAAACACTTTACGAGCACTCGGCAACAGCATTTTACCAGCAGCCAGTATTAACTGACCTTTTGCACCAGCAATCGTGTACACGCAGCGAGATCTGTTTATACCGGCTGGGTGTAAACAGTCTTGATACTCGCGTAATGCGCCGGCCGCGGGATTAGTCACGCGTTCACTAAGATTATTGGATCGGATTATAAGATGCGCTCGAGTGCTTCGTTAATAGTGGATATTACTGTACTGTGCGTGTTGCTATTTTACTTCTATCCTATCCTAGCCGGTTTCAGTTTCAGCTACAGCGACTGCATAGTTTTTTACGTATCCTTCAAATAAATACTATTTCAATGCAGCAATAATTTACGGTCCGTTATAAAACACTACATCTCATCTGTAACCATTCTTCTTCTTTTCGAGTCGACAGCAAACTTAAACCATTTTAATTTCATTTTTAATACAAGGCACGGACGACTATAATTTACGGATGGTATTTAAATATAGTACTAAATATGATATTAAACAGGTTAGTACAAAAATTTATTTTCGGAATTCAACATCACCACGGAATATATTAACATTCAAACAACCATACAAAACGTCACAAAAATGGAATATGTCGACAATTCAGTGCATACGACACGACTTTCTATTGAAAAGGAGGCTTGATGAAATATTAGCGTCGTCGTCGGGTGTTTGAATGGGCGCATGAATAAAACATGCGCGCGCAGCACCGAGCGGTGTGCGCGTGCGCATCTGGGGGGGGCAGGGGGGGTTAGAGGGGGTGATCTTGTTGCTTTATTTTCAGATTTATATGCAGTTTCGTATTTCGCCACACCTGCTTACAATAACTTGTGGCGTTAGATACAATGTGGAGATTAGTTATAAATAGAACTCTCACATGGTGCATAGGACGAAATATCGAATCATTTTGAGTGAATTGCGTTTGATATGGACGGCAGTACACACGTCCAAGAATTACAGTAATCATAACAAAATTATTATGAAGATAGTTTTAAAGTGATTGCGTTGATGTCTTTTGTATGGCCGGGGATTAACGATCAACACCGACACCTAGTGTAACTAGTATTATATTATCTGTGCCGACACATACTCAGGCCGATGAAATTTGTGAGAGCAACAAATTATACGTATATCGGTTTATTTCACATGTAAAATGCCTTCTTTAAAGTTAATTTGACTTTGGTTAACTTACTTGTCGGTATGTTTTACGTAGTTTTAAACAGTTAAATTAGTCAATTAAACGCGATCCTTAAAAAAATCGACAATACTGCGAAAAATAAAAACAGGAAATTCAATAAGTTTTTTTGAAAAGCGAACCCGATCTGTCAGCGGGGATCTCGGAACAACAGAACCTGCGCACACGCCGCCGCACGCACGATCCCGTTGCGTACGCACCTCACCCCTCCCCCTCTCACGCACCGCACGCATCCGGCCGTCAAACGTACGCATCTTCTCATTGTATGAAAAAGGAAAGTAATGTTTTTGTTTTGTTAGCCTTTGTGAGACGTTATTATGTATTATAATGTTTTCTATTCTTTATGTATTGTAAGTGCATGATTTCCAACACAATGTAAATTATTGTTAATGGAATAAATAAACAAACAAATTCAGTATTTCAAGGCGGTAGTTTAGTAATTTTACTGCGCTGAACTGTTTTTTCCTCTTTAATTTTAAGTTATTAATTACATATTTAGATTAATGTTTCCAGGAAGATGTTGTTTATTGCTTTTCGCAAGTATACTGCCATTTTTCTAGTTTGTGCTAAAACACAGTAAAGCTCTTTTACTAGTTTCGATAAACCATAACGATCGCCACCGGTGTGGGAAAGTTACTTACCGGTGGCGATTTTATTGCACTGGTTCATTCTGATATAAAGTGGCAATTCTTCCATTCCACTTAGATTATACATATTCATAAATACCAGTTTGAAAAAGTCCACCAGATAATTTACAAATCTAAAGCATAGACAACGGTTTAAATGTGAACTATTAGCGTGCTTCCGTTAAACATAATTACATAGTGGTATTTATGATATACAATTCACTTTATAAATAATAATAAATAAATAATAATATTGACACCAAAATAAACACAAGAAACAAAAAAAACACATCCAAGAGTCAAAAGGCGGCCTTATTGCTAAGGTAGCAATCTCTACCTGACAACCTTAGGGTAGGTAAATAGCGGACAGAAAAGATAGAGTTTAATGTAACTTGACTACATACTAATAATGATACATATTTAATTGGTGTAAATGTATGTATGTAGGTATGTAAATGTAATTGTAAAATTTTAATTGTAATTGTATGGGACTTTGTACCTGAAATAAATTAATTTTATTTTTTATTTATTTAAAGACAAGTAATATACGATATATACATATACTATACTGCACACAAAACTTTACTAATACAAGTACAGATAAATTAAATAAACTAAATATATGTATGTAGGAAATAAGAAAAGAGAGCAATGCAAATAAATAAAGAAAAACTAAACAGCTATTCGCGTAAATCACCATAACCATTGTTTTTCTTTTTTGTTGTGTTGTATTGTGTTTTGTCGAATAAATTATGTCTATGTCTATGTCTAAATACGTAATACGTGGGCTTGTCGAACAATATCTTTTACAGAACCATCATGCATACACAATCTTTGTCAGGACTATACCAATCGTCGGCACAATTGAAACAAAAAATACCAACTATATCGATTGCTGTCCCAATTTGAACACACTATACCAATTTTTAGACTCGATTGTTTGTTAGCGATCGGGACCTAATCAACCAATAGGGTTTTTAGGTAGATCCGAGCACCAACAAGATGCCACGAGAGAAAACTGACACGAAAACACTGAACATTTACAAACTGGGACCTCCCCGCCCGGACCTTATGTAACTCGACCATATTTACAGTTAGAGCAGGAAGGAAAGTACGATTACGTTAATCCTCCTTTCTTTGGCGTTATATTTTACTCTAAGGTTGCCTGTTTGAGATTGCCACCTTATCAATAAGGCCGCCTATATTTGTTTTTTATATTCCGGTGTTTATAAAGAGTATTGTATTGAATATTATTGAGTCCAAATACTATCTACGAGTATTGTTAAAACAAAGATAAAAATTCAATTACGTATAACTACTACAAGGACACGAAGAAGTAGAAGAGTTTACCCACAAAAAAAATGAAGCCAAACAACCGCACATATAACCCGCGCCGCACAGAGTAACGAAGCCTCTAGCAACAATCTTTACAGCAACAGCAACGCAGAGCTAAATAAATGAAGTAAAATACACAAAGCGCAAAGAAAAAAACAAAACCCAACCAAATAATACTTGTTTGTAATTTTACTGGTTTTAGAACTAAATGAACAACATAAATTAATGCGGTCGCTATAATTTATTTGCATTAAAGCTGGGTTTTAATTAACTTCAAAGCATCAAGTCAAATGTGACGTAGCTTCATTACCGCCGCCGCCGACCAGGGACATTAAAATAACTCCATCGCCAAATAAACGACCGCTCATCCTTACTACTATAAAGTGCTATAATTTACATATGCACTGTCCTTGTCGTCGTCTAATTGACAGACAGGGACGGCGATCCGGTACAACGCAAAGGACATAAATGGACGGTACTTAGGGCTGGTGGCCATCTTTAATATATTGTAAGTATTTGAAATCACTATGATTTTGATCGATCTTTTTATTGAACAAAACGAACGAACACGCTTATTTTTTACTAGCTGTCTGCCCGCTACGCCCGCATTGTTTGTCGACTTTTCCGTAGTAATTTTTAACTATACCACGGAACCACCACCACGCAGCCCCGCCGAAACGTCGGGCAAAATAAGGTATCGTACGTAATACATACCTACCTATTTAAAATTATCGCGCTAAGACCCGTAAATAACAGTAATAATGTATACCACGGAAATTCTTAAAATTTTCGCGATTAAAAGTATCCAAGATGTTGACTGGGAATATAAGGTACCAACATGCAAAATTTCATTCAAATCGGTAAGTTTTGGAGATATCGTACAATGTGCTGAGTCGTATGAGTTACTAAGCTTTTAGGATTAAGGATTAAAAGTAACTAAGATGTTCACCGGGGATACAAGTACCACCTAAATTAAATGCTAAATTCCGTTAAATCAGTCTAATAGTTTCGGAGATTAGCCCGTACAAACATGGGTATGTTATACATCGCTTCTCACATCCCCCTGAATTGAATTTAGATTTTTTTTTTCTATGTACAGATTTTCGACCTCTACAGTTTTATTATACAGATTTTTTCTGAGAAAACTACATTTTCTACACGTCTTCTTCTTCTACTTTGTGTGGGTTGTAAGGTCATTGACCGACCTTATTAACATTGGTGTAAAAATTATTGAGCAGCCTAAACGGTTATCTACACACAGAAAAACGAAAAATCGGAAACAACACACCTCTTTGTTTCAAAGATGTTATCCTTGACTGTTATCCTTGCTGGGTTGTTGACAATATATGTTGCAATATATTTCTGTTAACTAGTTAGTCCAATGTGGCAGCAGCCCTGTGACGCCGGCGGTGCTAAGGACCGCGAGTACATCGGTCACCGCGACTTTAATGTGTCGCGAAAGATTCCACAACGAAAGATCTTTTTGACCGAACTTGTAATTAGTTTGCGCGACCGACCGACAGTGCAGGGGAACTCGGTGCACATGCTTAGTCTGTTTATGTTAATTGACATTGGTGTTAGATTTAAACTTATTATAATAAACTGTTAGAATTCTTTTAAATTTTGAATATTGTATAATATTAGAAGAATAAAAGGACAATTTAAAAAGAAATTAGTTAATTACTTCGTTTATATTATGATGTATGTAAAAAGGCTATTAAACAAATTGTAAATAGGTAATGCCAGGATACATTTTGCCCAATAATGTGTTTTACCGTGACTCACGCCCATTATATAGTAATAGATATTCAATTTTATTTTGGTTGAGCAATAAAATTATTAGAGGACTGTCGGGTCGACGACCATAGAGCTAAGCGTAGGATTATCCGAATCTAAACAACATTTTTTACCAGTAATATCAGCTTTATGGAAATGCATATAGAGGTTATTTAAAGCACATGGATTTTAGCGTGTATGTGTGTGAGTAGTTGATTGTACATGAGTTGATCAAGTATCAATTTGGCAATATAATTATTCCGAACGTTTTAAGTAGAGATAGTTAGCATATTATTTTTTGCGTTCGGAGCAAATGCCCATTTTAGTTATTTGATTGCTTAACGGAACCAATGTTAGTTGTTTGTGGAACTTCAAGGTACAATTATAACAATCGACGCTAGTTGTTATTTGTGTACAGGGTAAATAAGTACCTAACTAAGAATTTGAACTTTTGAAGTTGTTGTTTTAGAAACTCGTAGTAGAGAAAAATTGCCTTTAGTCACGACAAAAGAATAACCAAAAGCTTTTAAAAAGAAACTAAAGAGAATTGTTCCTAATACGGAACTTAAATAATTTGGACGTACTCGTATGTTAATTTTATTATGACCTGATGATATAAAAAACACGTGAAATTGTTTCGTTTTAGATTGCGGAGACAATTCTCATAACTCTTTAATCTCTCAGCGCTGCTCGGACACTGATTTTGAAACACTGTCTTCGGATATTGTATTGTTGCTGGCTGTAAAACTAGTCTAGGGTCATTGCCCCATCAGACGAGACGGACAAACGGTGACAACACCAGCCACTCTTATCTCGGCTGTTTATTGGTTCACACTCGCTGTAACAACTACTGCCACTGTCAATAATTAGACGTTCGGTGCTAATCTACCCACAGTTTATAATTTTATTTTTATAATTTGACAAATTGATGTACTCGTACAATGTACAAAAGTTAAGAAATAACTATTTTAAATTTGCCACTTAACGCGCAGTTTGTGAGCTATGTTTATATTTTGATTTGATTGTTTAGTTTCAGCTTATAGCCGGCTTTACACGGAAAGAGGCGGTCGAGTTAGCCGGTAGAGTCGCTAAAATACGGTCAGCTGCAGAGATGACATATCCCTTTCTTAGTGCCGCGGTAATGTTATATAATTTGCAGGTGAGCTTATGTGAATGGTGATGTCAGAGATCTTTATATTTTTCAGGATTTTAATGGCGCTGTTGATTCTCCGATCTTTTTAGACCCACAAAACTAATCAACTTTTTTTTATTGTCTTATGCTTGTATCGAAAAGTTGCGGCCAATCAAGCTTCACCAGACTTGCGGGGGAGCGGAAGGCTCTACCCCAAAGTAGTCATGTACCAACGCCTCCAGGGGCAGCTCGAGGGAGCCTCGGACCACGGCATACCGCGTTGATACGGTAAAACATCGTGAAGGAGACGACGCCTGAGAGGCTCCGTCTCTGATTGATTACTAATTTTTATTTCGGCCGCGCCCCCGCTGGCGGGTAAGGGCATTGTTACTTAAAGGGTATTCGCTACCAGAAGGGCATTCTGTTAGTTGTAATGTAAAATCTTTGGTTGTTTTAACTTTAGTATAGTAAGCCAGTAATGAAGTGTAGTACAGTGCGCATACGGCTATTACACGCAGCAGCATTATTTACCGGCCGTAAATCTCGGGGCTCATTAGCGGCGGGAGTGTGGAGGCACCTTTACGATCCGCACCGATCGCCTTCTTACAGCGCGCGCCAGGCCCGGATTGGCGCCCAGCGCCCACTCAATGAACAATATAACAAAGAGGTGCGGTATGTCCGTAAGAAGTACATAAACTTGAAAGTCATTCGATATTCAGTGTTTACCCACAAACAAACATCATCAATAATTAAAAAAATGCGCTAGTATCATCATCATCATCATCATCTCAGCCTGTAGACGTCCACTGCTGGACCCAAGGATCTCCACAATGATCGGTCCTGCGCTGCCCGCATCCAGCGGCTTCCCGCGACCCTCACCAGATCGGCGGTCCACCTCGTGGGGGGCTTGCCCACACTACGTCTTCCGGCGCGCGGTCGCCATTCAAGAACCTTTCTGCCCCAATGGCCGTCGGTTCTACGCGCAATATGCCCAGCCCATTGCCACTTAAGTTTAGCGATTCTTCGGGCTATGTCGGTGACTCTGGTTGGCCTGCGGATATCATCATTCCTGATTCTATCACGCTAGTATAATAAAATATGCGTAAATGGATGCGCGTGTGCGCATATATAATTTGATAGCATTAATGTGTCAGAGAGGAAAAATAAAACATGGTTTGATTAAGCATCAAATAATCAAGTACCTATGAATCTTCCCAATAAACAAAACTTCAAAGTTTTCATAAATAAGTTTGTTCGTCAATTTGCATGTTAAAGTCAAAACAACCGTAATCCAGCCCTGTATAGTCTACTCACTTACAGTACCCTGTTTCAATATTTAATGACTTCATTAGGAAATACTGAACAACCACTAACCACGATACGTATATACCTATATTAAAAAGTTCGTAACGTACGCAATACTTAACAGCAGTTTTATTATATCGGTTATAATGTTGTTCAATCGGGATAGTAATAGCCCAGTGTTAAATCTTAAATATTTAGAAATCAATCATACTAATATTATAAAGAGGAAATATTTGTATTTTTGTGTGTGTGAATGTTTGTAATGAATAAACTCAAAAATTACGGTGCCGATTTCAAAAATTATTTCGCCATTAGAAAGCTACATTCACCCTCAGTAACATAGGCTACCTTATACCGCGGGAAAATGCCTCAGTCCCACGGGAAAAACTGTTAACGCAAGAGGAGCCGCGGCGGAAAGCTAGTATGCCTAGTATATTATTATAAATTATACATAATATGTTAAAGTATGGAAATCTTTTTCACCATAAAACCAAATCTGTTTATATGGATTTATTATTATTATGTGATTATTATATAAAGCTTATTTCACACCTCTCCTCAGAAGAAGAGGCGGCGTTAACTCCAGCAGTGGAAAAATCAAACCGCCGCCGGAGGTCAGGGCCACAGGGACAAGCAAGAAGCGACGGACGACCCTGGCCGTGTCGAGCAAGACTATTATTATTTATTATTAAGTATTGGTCTTTCCTAAAACGACTCAAAATTCGATATATAAATCCTACAAAAGCTTACAATCTCACTAAAATGTGCTAAAATTACAAACACGAATGCACAGAGCGTAAATAAGAAGATGCTAGCACAAACCTCTCACAAACAATTTTACTTCCAAAGAAACGGGAGATTAACATCTTTAGGGACGATAGAACAAAAATGCAACCTTTGAGCGGCGATCGGACCGACTCCCGCGCACTGTTTCTTTACTATAACGTTATATCTGAGACATTTAAATGGGCAGAACCATCGGTGAGTCATGCAGAACTCGAATTTCGAATATAATTGACTTTAAAAAAGCTGGCAGCTAAGTTAGGGGTACACAAAGTTCGTGGAATGATCACTCCGGTTTTTTGAGGAAAACTTTCCGTTATCATGCGCAAGGTAATTCAAAGACGATTGCAGGAAATTGCAAACCTCTATTTCAAAAATTAAAATCGCGCGATGCGATTACATACAGATCGAATAAAAATACATTTTGATTTGTTTCACCGCGGCGGCACAGCTGTTTTTGGTTGATTTTCTTGAGGTAATAAAAAAATTCTGTAATTTTTTTACTTCATTTACCCTTGTGTCACTTTTAGGGTTCCGTACCTCAAAAGGAAAAAACGGAACCCTTATAGGATCACTTTGTTGTCCGTCTGTCCGTCTGTCAAGACCCTTTTTCTCAGGAACGCGTGGAGGTATGAAGCTGAAATTTATATCAATTACTCAGGTCTACTGTCCCTTGAAGCTGTGAAAAAATCAAACTTCTAAGCCAACGCAATCAAAAGATACAGCCGTTTATGCCGCAAATTTTCGACACTTGCAAGGGAATCAAAACCTACAGGGTGCTTCCCGTGAACTCAGAATCTTGAAATTTGGTACGGAGCAACGTCTTATAGCATAGATAAAGGAAAAATTACGAAATCCATAAATTTTTAGTTACATCACATAATATATATTTTTTTAATAATTTTAACCTTACTACCCATTTCCTCATAAACGCGTAGAGGTATTAAATTGAAATTCATACCAAATACTCAGGTCTATAATACCTTTAAGCTGTAACAAAATCAAACTTCTATGTCAACGCAATCAAAAGAAACAGCAATTTAAGCTGCATATTTTGAAACTCGCAAGTACTCGCAAGGGAATCAAAACCTAAAGGGTACTTCCAGTCGACCTAGAATCTTGAAATTTGGCATGAAGCAACGTTTTATAGCACACATAAAGGAAAAATTCCGAAAACCTTAAATTTTTAGTTACATTACAAAATATATATTTTTTAATAAATATAAACTTATTACTTTTTTCCTCATGAACGCGTAGAGCTATCAAGTTGAAATACTTACTTAGTACTTAGTTACTTAAACGATAAAGAGATCTTTGTCTTAAATTTATGCTCCTCCATCTTTCCCCATTGTAATGTTATGAATTTCATTTTGCAATAAGATTACCATAGTTATGACTCGATTGTCGTAATGAAAGAACTTTGTAAACCTTGCAGGTTTGTACGGAACCCTCGGTGCGCGAGTCCGACTCGCACTTGGCTGGTTTTTTTTTTATTTAATTTGTATGACGAAGATTACTTACCATCACTACAAAAAGCTTGGTAATAGAGCAGTCTGAACTCTAGGTGTGTCGTACCGTGCTCTATACTTTTTGATTGTGTCTGTCTGTGCTAGGGCTTGTATGTATGTATGCTAGGGCGGCTGCATCACATTGTTTCCGGCTCCGATTGCTGGCTGGACAGTCAACGTGAAGACGGTCCAATAAAAACGTTATAAGGGATTTTGTTGTGGCTTTATTACATAATAAAGCCACAACAAAATCCGTGTCAATGTCGACTTTTTTTCTTCATACATATGAAGAAAAAAAGTCGACAATTTAAATAGTTATGTGAATATTGAAGATAAGTTGTAGAATTGATGAGAGATGGGGATGTAAGAAGTGCTGGATTTGGTCAGAACAGGGTGAGTAAAAAAATAACGGACATCTAATTGTGGCAATGATGATGTGATCAATGCACACTTACCTAAGAAACATTTTATCAATCGTATGCATACTCGTAAAGACATAGAACAGAAATGCAGCGTGTTGCGTCCGAGCAAAACAAATTAAAGCCTAACCACTCCACGGCCGCCTAACCCTTGAAACAATAACGGAGGAACTTTTTGCGTCTGCCTGCACTCGGAATGTAGACCTCGGGCATAATGAGAGGGCAGATTTATCGCGCTCGCTCCCGCCGTTCCCGGAACCCGCTGAATATTCGGCCGCGAGCCGCCGCCTGCGCCCGCGCCGCCGCTGCACAGTTATGTTCGCTATTCTTACGTAACCACCCAGAAAAAACTCCTCGCCAAGATAACAAGGAATTTGAACTCCGTATATGGGAACTGTTGGTGCCTCGCAGTCCCATTGCAAATATTCCAATGGTAGAATGGTTTTTGTGGCAATTCATTTGAATTTATTCTCTATATTTGCAACATTTCATTAGGTTTTGATACTATTTTGTAACTGTTTCCAATTTGCGCTAAGTTACGATGGGTGGTAGCGGTGAAGAAATCTGTCGCGGTATGTAACGGCGGGCGAGTATGTAAATGTTATTGTAAGTCGTCTTCAGCGGAATGGATTGGTTGCGGAAAATTACCGTAATCTGCGCAAAGCAGACTTCGCGTCGATGCGCAAACGGTATCAGTGGGTCAGACGGAACAGTTGATCACTGCGGGCAGACCTTCAGATAAATAAATCGATAGTTGTACTCGTATAATAGATACTCGTAGATAAATAAATTGCAAATTGTTTCAGCAGAGTGCTCAGCAGGGCAACTTATTTAATGGCTGTATGTATGTATATATAGATACGCTGAAATCGAATAATTCATATTTTTAAAGAGCGAATTATGTGGTTTGTTTACATTTACACGAGTATGCATGGGCCTCTCTCCCAACCGCATGATTTTTCGAAACTTGCACCTCTTTATTAAATACCAAAATCATATTACAAATTCTACTACGATTTTAAATTAGCAGAATTCAAATTATTATGAGGGCCACAGATTGTTTACCTAAGAGAACAATTTAGAGAATAGCGACCGGGTGATAAGAGGGTAGATTGACACAGTGAATATAATTTAATTCAGTTCATTCAAAAGAGGCTCGGCGGATGACACACGACATGAGCTCATGAAGGAAACACGTAAAGTGGTCACACCGTTACCCTCCTTTTGCGACAGTTAGAGGCGGTTTGGGCGAGAGCGAGCGGGCCAGTTAGATAATTGGCCCCAAATAATAATTGCAAGCTAAAGAATGCGATAATTGTGCAAGTAAGGCACGGAGTAATGGCTGTGGATAAGGCGGAGATTTTGATTCGGATTAATGTTGGAACATTAAAATAAACTTGGTTAAGAAATCATGTGGTACTTTTCGAAGGACAGATGGGAAACGGGGTAGCTTTGGGCGTCAAAGGAATAATGATCATGTGTCTTTGACCAAAATCCACCCATAGCCTCCTTCCTAAAAGGAAAGAAATAGCCGTTAAGCTACCGATGCGTCTCGAATTTATAGAATTGAAGAAAGTTTTTCGTAAAGATTTTATCACCTAGAAATATTGCCTTGGTTCAGTTAGCGCTACATTTTGCGATAATATCCACATTTCAAATATTTTACCATTCCATCGTGAATATTCGTGATACGGTTTCACGAATAAGGATCTGCACGCGTGGGCGGCAACATATTAGAAATATTTGGTTATTTGCAAAAGTGCCTTTAACCTGACGTAGGCGGTAAAAATTGGGCATGCGAGCAATTTGGCAATAGGTAGGTACTTGTGGCCAGGCTTGCGCGCGCAGGCGCCGACCGCAAATATAAGTTTCTAGATCACTAGATAAAGACGATTTCAAATGCCTTTTAAATGCCTATAATGTCGTGGTATAATTTATTAACATTGTGTATGTTCCATACTGAACATTATAAAACATAGATATGTACAAAGGAAAATAATCTCGAGCGATTGTATTATTCGGCATCACGTCATGACCGCGATCGCGATCGCGTGCGCAAGACGATTAACGATCTGCGCGCAGGCAGACATCCTCACGAATTAGCGGCTGGTTTCAGCTAATGCGCGATGGACAATTTGTTTGAATTGCACAAATTGAATGTTGTTTTTGTACGACACTGTTTTTAAGTTGTTTAGGTTTAACACCACGCATGAAACTCACGTTTTACATGGGATGTTAGGTATGGTTTTTTTTTGTTTGGGCATCAAAAATGTAATATGACTCTACATCGATTAAATATAAGATACTATTATTTATTTTGTTTAGGTACCTACGTATTGTAGTAATTGTAGGCTTAAAAAATAGCAAGCTCACTGCTACTGGTCATCAGCATATCATATTTTGTTATAATATGTATTTACTGCATTGGGCTCTAAATTGATCTTTTTTGTCAATTTTCAGCCTCTGGAGGTAACAAGACGCAGAGCGACGACCGTCAACTACGCTGCGATACTAGTATTTGGTTACCGTATACTGCCTGTTACTGTGGTGTTTGGTTACCTGTTGATGCGGACCCAACTGCTGTTCGTAGGGCTGGTTACTAGTCGGTGCGGATGACACATGGCACATGGCACATAGGTACAACTAGAGTGGTAGTTACCTGCTGGTGCGGGTACTGCGGGTGCGGGTGGTGCGTGGGGCGCGGGTCGCGGGGTTCGGGCGCGCGCGCCGCGCTCATCCCTCAGCGCCGCGCGCCCTGCGCATGACCCCGCCGCCAGCCCAGCGCCGCGCTGCAAACAACACAACACACAACACTCAATGGAGGTACGGTTCATCTGTTAAAGGTGAATGAATATACTCAGCATGAAGAAAAGATGATGAATTCAAGACATAAGGCTATGGCAGGGCCTCAAGGTAATGTTGAGAAGAGTTAAGAACGTTATTCAGTAGAGATGCTGGTAAATTGGGTATTAAGGAAGAATAAAAAGTATTAGTGGAGAGGTGCAAGGTTCGAAGTATATTTAATTAATTAACTGTATGTGAAAACATTGGTGTCAAATTCCTTATTAATTGTGTGTAAAAAAATATTTTAATATACACCCACCAGCTACTTAAGCCTTACGCAACTACCGCGCAACAGGTGTCAGAATAAGCCCGAAAAATATTCGTTGTGCTCGGAGACGGCGGCGGCGGCGCACATAAATATCAATTACACCAACTTTCACACAAAGAAAGTAATCGCTAACAAACGAGCCACGCGCTTATTATAATTTACTGGTAATTTATACAGAGTGTACCGGATCGGTACACAAATATTGAGAAGATATAACTATCTCTGCGAACTAAATCGATGATCAAAATGTCCGTTTTCTGCCAGTGAAACATTGAAGTTTAGATAATTTCGATTTAAATTTTAACCTTCTGGATCAAGAAATAAATCGAAAATAATGAGATAGGTACATTTCAAGAATTCTATTAATTGAACCTGCACGCACTATCAAGAAGCCTGCAAGCTTCGAGCGTGCATGTACCACACTAATTCACGTTAGCCTTTCTGATTGAATGCATTTATGGAGTCCATTTCTAACACCAGGTGTATTGGAAGATGCGCCAGAGGAGGTGAGGAGGTGAGGTCAACGGCGAGGCGACAGTTGAAAGTTGTTGCGCATTAGTTAGTCGCGCGACCGCAGCCAGAGGTCATCGGTGGTGCAGCGTGAGATATGTGATAGCTCATACACGAATAACCATTTGTTACTCATGTGTCATGACATGACGTACGCATCTCGTTACGCAGGTTTTGGGTTTGATTGTGGTTTTATTCCTAGGGGGATGGCAGGAAATGAGTATAATGTCTTCATGCTTTTTGACAAATACTCATCTACATTATAATAGCTTTAATGAAATGAGACATTTTAGTTATATTTTAATCACCTGTATGTATTGCAAACGCGACATTTTTCTAATGGTAAGCTGTAGGCTCGAGCCCCTCGGTGGGGACATGTATGAGCTGTTAACGAACGAAGCCATAGGCTGCTCAATAATTTTGACACCAGGGTTGATGAGGTAGGGAAACCTAAAAAACCTACACGATAAGCAAGCAAAAACATTAGGCAGACACTTCAAGGACTTAACACGACTTTTTTTATTTTTTTAGTTTGACTTAATTTTACACGTACAAAAAAGTAATCAATAATGTTTTAAGCTCTAACAAAAAAATCCATTTGTTCAAATAAAAGGATCTCTAAACGAATAGAACGAATGGAATTGCCGTATATAAGTAATTATATAAATATGTATAATTGTTTTATCTTACGAATGAATCGGATGGAGGACAGTGAATTGAAATAACGGAACTGTTGCCAAAACAATACCATTATGTGGCATTACGATTTCCTTAACAAAGTTTGGAGCCTTCGCCCTCACAACCCTAAGCTTATTATAACATGTCGCTTTGACAGCAGCTTCCCTCCGACCAGCGACACAGACCCCCTTCATAGTTCAGGCGCGGAGTAGCTGGAAGGGACGCGAGAGAGCTTCGGAGGCCAAGCTCCGCTGGCGGGTCACCTTGCACCGAGTCGGCCAAGGTCAAGCGTATATACAGCCGCCTGCGCCCGGAGGCTTAATAGCCGGGCCGTGAACAAATTAAAAATAAAACCGCTACATATCGATTTAGGTGAAGTTTTTCTCGGAAATACTAATACATCAGCGTTTGAGAATATACGCAATTAAGGAGTGGTATAGAGATACTTAGCTATTACGATAAATAATTTAAATACATTATGATGTTAGACTGTTTTGAATTTTGTTTAAATAAAACTGAAATAGCCATACTGTAGGAAATTTTTACAGAAAATAGATTTTTACATAAAGAATGTACGATTTGTTGGGTGTATTTACTAATATTTTGTTTTTTGCTTGAGGTTCGATCAACTATTTATTATACTCATTGGTAGCGCCAAACTAGGTACTTGTTTTGAACTAGTATTTATGAATATAAAGATTCCCATGTAGTCCCTGGACAAAAACACACATGACGCAAAGCAGATAAGCTCGCGCATGCGCAGTAGGCCAGTTTTATGATCATTACATTAAACATAGATTTTTTCCAAGAATTTACATTACGATTTCCATTAAAACGTTTGGTCAATATGTGAAATTATGAGCAATATCTGAGTTTTATATAAATTCCAATTTAGGTCAGGAAAAGCTCGAATGAAAATTGTCACCATGCCCTAGCGCTTACTCTTTCTATTAGCTGATACCACTAGTTTCAGAAACTTTACTCGTTCCTTGATTCTCTGTACAGGACAAGAGATCAAGTTTACAATCATATGAAAAAGCATTATAAGCATGTTTTTTAAAAGGCAAAAGATACTGGCTGGGAACAAAGAGTGTGAGTGATAGGGGAGAGCATCAGGTGTCACTCACACGGTCCACAAGGCGGAGGCAGCTGCTCGCGCTGATGCACTCTCCACACGCACTGCACACCTCTAACAGTCACACCGAGCTGCAATATACACTTTCTACGACAATTTCACTGTTTTCAGCGGCTCCTGAAGGCTTTGGGCCGGACCGCGATGACATTTGTCATGTGCGACGGGAGATCGCGTATCTTCGGCAGTACTCGGAGTTTTCCGGAAGTTGTCGGGTGTCTTCGGGAGTCGTCGTGAGGTATTGATCGCACGCGGCGCCCGCCGGCCGGCGCCCCGCGGCCTTAAATGAGACCTGATGGATGTCCATTATTTAGCAGCCTCCGAGACTACAGTCGCAAAATTAATGGCGATTTTATTGATTTATAGCTTGAGGAATTAAACATAGATACCAGAATCGGGTTTTTATTGTGAAACTAGAAAAAGACAGACATCATACTCTTGTAGTCTTATTTGTCGAGACTGTTCACTTTATTACATATGGAACTTATGTTATAAAAGATTTGTAAAACTGTAGAATAATAAATACTTACGGTTTATGTAAGTTTATTTTCCTTTAACGGTTTTTTCCGGCAATACAATTGGAAATAAACATTTCTACACCAGTTCAAAAAATTTATTTTTTACCTTAGTTAAGTCAAATTTACTTTTTTTTTGTTTCTGGAGAGTTCAAAAACTTGGCTGTCTTCCGTGGAGAAGAGTAAATGTAAGAGTAACTATACTTTAATATAGTAACCAGTAAAACTAAACGAGAATAGCATAAATTTATGAATGATGTTACCTATTATTTAAACAAGCATTCGTTTACATTATGCGCATGGCATAACGTGACGTCACGTGTTAAGATGCCATTCTTGCGCTACGTTCACACTGACACGAGGACTACGACACAGGCGCTAGGAGCACGCACAGACACAGATGGCTACGGGGCGTGCTACGGCGTAGCAACCGTAGCAATTCTCATAAAATAAATAATAGCATTGAATAATAATAATAAAATAGTTTTATTCCTTTTACATCAAATCGCTAAAATAGAATACAATAACATATTTTTCTTTCAGTACAAAATTTTTGATGCGTTTCGTTTCACATTCGCTGTTAAATTTTGTTTTTTGAACAGTATTATTTAATTAAAGGTGTAACGATAAATGTGTGGTATAACGATATTTCACTCAGTATTTCACATAATTTAGGCTACTTTTATAGAAGAGAGCTGTGTGAATGTGGCTTTGGACTTATAAAAAACATCCCAACTTTCCCGTAGGCGTCGCTTAAGACAGAAAATCTAGGGAATTGGCAGAAGCATTTAGATAGGGATCGCAGTTGCTTTCAATGAAGAATTCTAAGTCATACATAGGGTTACTGTAAGCTGCTTAAGTAGAATTTAATAAAAAAAAAAAAAAACACTGAATCAAATTTTAATGTTGACCTTTATACCAAAAGCTCGCTCGCGTCGCCGAAAAACGAATTAAAAACAATTTTAAGTAAGATACGACAGAATCTGTCGTAAACCGAATAAAGGATAAAAAGAACCATAGATCTAGTTTTTTGTTGTACCCCGCTTAGTAGCCATTAATTCAATATCCTTTCATATCCTGAGTATTCATCATCAGCGGCTCCCCACAGCAGCGGTTACAAGCAGCGGTTACAACACGTCGTCAGTATCGGCCCCGCCCGTATCGCGCGCAGATCGAGTGCACTTGTTTTTCACTGTCTCAGGCTAATTGCGCCATTTTTCATTTACCCTCCTTCCCTCCCCCTTCAGAGGGGGTGTATAGGGGGCGACCCCTCGCCTATCTGACGGAACGAGCTATTTATTTGGTATTAATTAGTGATAAATCCTGACTAAACCATGGTGGGAGCTCATTTTTTAAAAAGATTATGTTTATTTATTTTTATTTATTTATTATTGTATTAAATCCGACAACTTACACTGTCTACAGGTAAGAATCCTATCCCAAGGCGACAATGCGTACAAATTTCACAAGCATTAAAATTATGTTTACAAATACATACACATACATACATAAACTCACGCCTCTTTCCCGGAAAAAATAAATAAAAATACAAATACATTTTATTATTATTATTATTTTAAATAAAAATAAAATTATAATCACTTAAATGTCATTCAAATAAACGTCAAATTATACAATGTTAATTCAAATATCATACCTACCTAAATAGCAATTCAAACTATTACTAAACATTAAAATTAGATATAAATCAACTTTATAGATTCGTTGTTTTAATAGCGCTGCCGAGTGATAATCATAATTTTTTTTTAATAACACTTGCACATCTCATACCGTATGTAGTTTTGGTACTGAAAATATCAAGGTGATTTAAAGCTATTAATTTTGACTGACATACTATGCGTGCCAAATAAGAATAGGATCGCGCTTGCTGCTAACGTCACGAGACAGATGTCAAAATACGACAGAAAAGTACGGTCTACAAAAAAATCTAATGATATGAATATATAATAATTAATTTGAATTAAATTATAGAGATAACACAAGCACAACAAACAGCAAAATTGTAATATTATTACTGGGCGCACCGATAGACGCGTCTGTGTTGCCAGATTATGTGGATTTTTGTGATTAAGGTTACCTCGAAGAGAGTTGGCCCCACTGAAAATTCCTAATATGATTATTTTGATTATGTTAATTAATAATTTAGGTATGCAGGTATGCATAAAAATCACGAAAATTCACATAATCTAGCAACACGGACGCGTCTGTCGGTGTAGTAATAATATTACTATTTTGCTTATTGTTGCGTTATCTATATGATTTAATTTATTGAAATTAATTATTATATATAAAAATTATTACATTTTCTTGCAGACTGTACAAAGTCATTTGGTGACATTTGTCTCGTGACGTTAGCTGCAAACGCGATCCTATTCTTATTTGGCACGCATAGTACAATTTGGGAGTCGAAGTCGGGGCAGACCTAAAAAGAGGTGGAGGGACAGCTTGGACGCCTTTTGCAACAACTGGTCAGAACATGCTGAGGAAAGGGGTGGAAAGAGTTGGGGCAGGCCTTTGCCCAGCAGTGGGATTTAATAAGACAATCAATAAAAAGCGTACATATAATATACGTGCTCCGAGACGAGGTCGCTAACGTCGAAAGAAGGCTGAAAGTTACTCAAAGAGAGATGGAGAGGGCTATGCTTGGACCTTTCTTGCGTTACTGAATCAAGAATGATGAGTTCCGCAGGCAAACCAGACTCAGGGACATGGACCGAAGCAGGGAGTGCGCGGGGCGCATTGCGCGTAGAACCGATGACTGTTAGGGCTCAAGTCCGGTTAAGCTCGATTGGTCGTACCTTTTCGACACAAGTGTAAGGCAACTAAAAAAAAGACTGTTGGGGCAAAAAGGTTCTTAAATGGCGGCCGCGTGCCGGAAAATGAGGCGTTCTTCGGCCTTTCCACAAGATGGTAAGGGTCGTTGGAAGCCGCTGGGTGCGGACAGCGCGGGGCTGATCGTAGTGGAGATTTTTGGGGAAAGCCTTTGTCCTGCAGTGGGCATCTTTGGGCTGAAATGATGATGAAGATGATGATAATCAAAAACTAAAACAGGATCATTATGGAAAATGTGTTTTCAATCTTATTGTGAAATTTTAGAATAATAATAATATACCAAAATACACACAAAAACAGAAAATACATATAGTGCAGAATAAACTAGAGGCGGTATTAGTGGAACTTAACGACTGATACGACATCTTTAAGTGTTTTAAAAAAAGACTATGATGGATAAAAATAATTGACTTTGATTTTGCGGCGATAATGCGGCGGCGCTCTATATATTTATTAATGAGCTGCCCCCGAAACCCACACGCAGTAATGCTGCGATATATGAAGCCCAGTAGCACACCCACACACACACACTCACCAATACAGTCTTCCACACAGAACCACGCTACGTACAGTACACCACCACGGGCCGCCGCCAATTAGAGGAAGCATTAATCTGAGATATGTTTCCGGTGCGATATGAACGAGGAGAAAACCAAATTGACGAGGATCTAGGGCCCCGCGACGCGTCTGTATACTGGATGTGGCTTTGGTTAAAGTCTCATCGTGTCGGTGGGACCTAGATTTAAATAATTAAAAATTAATTATTTACCTACGTGATTGATTTGTAATTTAGTTTAGTTTTAATTATTATTTTAATAATAAAGTTATATAACATTAGATAAATACCATTTACCTGCGGTATAAAAAAAACCTTGAAAAGGAAATTACTTAGGAAACGGACTAAATGCATCAGGTGTAAGGAATGTAAGAAACATTATGAAGAAAGAGGTGATTTTTGTATCCAAATATTTTTGGCAGCACAGCAACATTATTAATAAATTAAAATATAATTGAGGTTTATCATTACCAAATTAAATACTTGTGTAACGTGTCATATCATAACATTCGCTGCGTGGCATAATACACAAACTTTAGCTGACAAACAAAGTAGAGCGAAGTCCCGCGAAGTGTACAGAGTAGCTACGAAAAAAGGCATAACTGAACCGCAAGAAAACCCTTATTAACAGAAAAGTCCATACAATTTGATTTCTGTTTTCGAGGTAGTGAGATCACACAGCAAAGTAGCGATGTCTAATCTAGCACACGATTCTAACTCTGCGGTCCAGTGATCGAACGCAGTGTTCCGCTATCGGGCGGCATCACCCGAAGATCTCATCATCTCGTCACCGCGCGCGCGCGCTGCAGTGCCGTCTGATTTAACGAACACACTTTACTCCTTATTACGCCTGTTTTAGAAGAAAGTTTGGTACTATATCGGGTTTATGGTCTTGTAACAGCTACAACAGTAAGGTGAAACGCGTTTTATCTGATTATGTTTTGAATTTTATGGCTCCAAATTAGAATGATGGAATTGGAAAGGCAACTTCGTAATATTTCCACATTATTTTTTTTAACTAGACGAACTTATTTACGGAAGCAAAAACTTTTGGTCTAGCTAAAAGTAATTTTACTAGGGTATGGTTGCCAGAATTACCGCCCCTATCGCACTATTTATTCGCCAGCAGATAGAGAGGTAGTTTTAATTAACTTCACCGCTTGGAGTATCGATTGTTGGGAATGTAGCACTATCTATGCTTTTTGAACATAAGAATAGTTTATTTATTGTATAGTGAGTTTTACTTCGATGTCGTAGTTGCCCCTGTGTCTGGTTTCATTCGCGATGGTTCGGTTCCTGTCGTGTAGCAAATTGTTTTAAATTTTCGAGCTTATATTAATGCTTATTCGACGATAAAAGATTAAAATTTGTGTGTGAAGTCAATCAGTTTTCACCAGGCCTGCGTGGTCGCCAGGGCGGATATGTACAGTGCCTCGTTTTACCTAGGTAGCCCAAATTATCCGAACAACTATACCGAAGTTTACGTTGCAACTTTCCTATATTGATCCTCCGAAAAGACCGCAAGATTATGTTTTCCATTTTCCAATACTACTTAAGTAACGCACAATCACAGCGCCAATAAAACGAAGGCGGCTATCTGCTTCAATCCGGTGATTGGTGTCTGCAGGCAGCCATCAGCCGTCAGCCGTCACTCGGCAGATATCGTGCCGAGGCGCATTACCGAGCGAGGTGCGCCAGCCCCTATTGACCGCGGTTTACGCGTAAACACCACCCCGTACCACGCTATGCTACTAACCCCCACCCTTAACGACATTCCTAATCAACAATCATACATGGCACGTTTAGTATGGCATCATGATTGAAGAGTTGGAATATAGGCGGCAATGAATGTAAAACAAAACTAACTCACAGTCAATAAGTCCGGTTACTCAGCCGCAAGCTAACCTCTAGATGAGTACAAATCACGTTTCGCGCGAATCAATACTTAAGTTGAGGCGATCGTCCCCCTGCAATAAACAGTGGGAGTAGTTGGTGGTGGGCGAAGGGGGTGAAGGGAGGGTGGGGAGCACCTGACCGGCACTAATCAGGGCTCATCCGGACACCTACAATAGTATTTATACCATTCGTACGCACTTTGCGCGTGTACGTACATGGTACGGAGGGCGGGGGTGGAAGGATAGTAATTTGCATTTGTGGTTGAGGTTAATTTGATTTAGCTGTATCGGCACTGGCATTTGGTAAAGTTGGTTTGAGCGGTGGATCCAGCGAATTAGTTGATTTAGATGAATTATCAACGTATCTGCAAGGGCTATACGATGTTGTATTCAAATCCAATTTAAAGTCCAAATATGTCCATTTTTCATTCAATAAAAAAATAATAATTCAAAATTATTATTTTTTTATTCTCTCTCAGAACACTTAATGACGTCATATAAGAAGCTAAAAAGCTTTGTTCAAACCAAGACCTGCTCTCGAATGAAATTGGTACGTAGATAGAGCCAGTATAGGATAAGCACATACTTCATCATCGAGCCATTTAGTCTCCAAATTGCAAGGTTAGTTGAATTCCGCCTAACAATTGTATCATAGACACTATTGGATATTTTATGGTACAGGTACATTCTGCCTGGCTTATCAGGGCTATGTCTGCGATGTATTTTTTTTACTAAATTGCGTAGGCAAATTTATACCTACAGCAAACAAAGCGGGCGTTTTACATGTGATTTTTCAATCCCCCAAATGCAATTATTAATTTGGAACAATTTCCCTCACAATTACCGACAATGAGACGTAGACGTGGCTGGAGCGCGGTGGTCGCGTCACGCAGTGTGCCGTGTAGCGGGGAAATTGAAAACCACAGGTATACCGGGCCCTTCATATCTTACCTTACAATAAAAACATTACTTATTTAAACCTATCCTTAAACAGCCTAAATAGGTAATTTTTTTTTCAGAATACGTATTCTGCATGTTTTCACACATACAAGAGTAGAATTCTTACTTTTATCATAACTTTAGATTCAGAAACGAATAACTTTTTATTATAATCGACATAGTACATGCCTTCATACAAGGCTTTTGAAATCTTACAGTCATAGAAAACAAGTCTCCCTAAAATCAGGAAGATGAAAACAGTTCAGTCAGACGGAAGTGGCAGCGACAATACTTGCAATACTGACGTCTCGCTCGATGGCACTGTGTGACAGGTAGGACGTCGACTCGACTATCATGGTGTTCTATGGTACTATTAAAATGAACACGGCTAAAAGAATGACAAAATGTTGGTAACTTTTACACATAAAATACTTAGCTCACGGTTCGTAGCACTTCGTAGCTGTTTGCTACGCTTGCTACGACGTAGCGGTTTGCAAGACCCGATATGTATCGGTAGTATTTTTGGGTAAGGTCGCGCTGTATTGGAAGGCTTATTATTTGTGGGGCGCGTAATTGCGCGTGCGTTGCGGTGGTGCGGTGCGGTGCGGTAATTTGGGCGCGGAAGTAAACAGAAGTCATGTTACGCGCGGAAACGCGTGTTGTAGCACGCACTTCGCGGCGGCGGCAAGGGCAAGACGATCTGTGGGTAAGTGGCCGTTCCGTATGGGGTCTAAATTACTAGCCTCTACTAAAGAATTGGTGCAATCTTACCGAACAAAGTACAAAAAACCAGGCCACGGTCGCTCTTGCACCTCCAGGCAATCCACTGAAAAAGACTCAATTAATTTACCTATTAAGTCAGGTCTAGTATAAGACCGATAGTTTGTCTATTTGTTTAGAATCGCATTTAAAATTTTATAACATTAGATCAGTAGGTAATTAACTTTTTTATTTCGATTATAACGTTGTACTTATGTTGAGCAGCTTTTGTTTTAGGGTTAAGTTCTACAGGCAAAGGATCCCTAAAAGCTAGGGCAGTAGTTACAATCACAGGCAAGTACGAAGGGCGCGGGCGAAGTTCGGGGTGCGCGTCGGGTGGAAGGGGGGGGGGTCTAATAGGTAATCACGACAATCACCGCGTGACTGCCGCACCGACCAATTACAATCACACAGCCTGACTGAAACTCACAAGAAAATGCGTCGGTGGTGTAGTGGCTGTTTGGCAACCAAGAGACAATGTTCGATTCCCGCCATTACTCATATCCTACCAACTCTTCTAGGATTCATATGCAAAGAGTAAGAAAAAATACGAATAAGTTACTCGAAATGTGAATTCGATAAACACGTTGGTAAATGGCGGATATTTAATCAGCTCGTGAAAAAATTTTGTTTATTTACATATAGTACAGTAAGTTTATAAATAAAAATAAGTAAATAAATATGTAGGATATGTGTGTGTGTTTATTACAGTACGTATGTATACGTATACTTATTTGATATAAACGTATTCTATCTATCTATAAAGATCTAGATTTATGAATGATACAGTTAGTACGAGATGTTTTAATTTATTAAATGGCTGCTTATACAGGAATGTAATTTTATTCAGATAGTCTAATAACGTTTAGATATGATATCTAATTTGGTGTCAAAGAGATTTCTTTCTTCGTCCATGTTTGGTGTCAATGTAACGTGCCGGCTGTTTGTATGGTAATCATGATTCTGTCTCTGTTTTGCGGTATCTATGAAATTTAATAAAGCAGATACCGTCCGATTTATCAACAACACAGCGCTAATAAAATTTCAATTGATTGCCAATTCACTAAGGAAATTAACTTTGTTACTGTCTGAATTCTTTGATATTTGGTAATACTTATGATTACTTTGTTGATTACTGAGATACTAATTGAAATAAATGAATAAAATATATTTATGGTTTCCTTCCCAAAACCAATGTATACCAACCACCTCTGATAAAACCTAACATGTACCATTTAATTTTTATAACAGTGTAAGTCCGAAAACATCCTCTTCTTTTTATTAATCTTTAAATTTACCAAATCGTGTCGGTAAATTTTAAGATTTGTTGGTGAAACCCAAGATTTAACAGCATACGGGCTTTTACAGTAACATATAGGTATATGACACACTTTTCATTGTCGCTATTCGCAAAAACCGCTAGAAGCATTGTCTTTCCTAGCGAACTAAAAATACGCACAAAAAATGGATACAAAAACAAAACGTCGTTGTCTCATAAAATATTCCGTTTGCACGAAAACAAGCGAAATCCCGAATTCGGCTTCATGTAGTGAAGGCTCCGCGCCTTCCGGTGCGTGAGTGCGGTGACGCCGAGCATTGCTAAGGGGCTATCCACACCAGCTCATGTAACGGTACCCGTGTGATCACACATGAAAAAGTAGTACCTACGCGAAAGTCTACCTAAACGCAGTCAATTAATTAAGGTGTTCATAATACCTACCACTTGTGACAAATCTTTTGCTACTTGTTTACACACTTATTATTGTTTTTCCGACACCGTACGGTCTAACAATTCCTGGTGATGTTCCTTGATGAAGTGAAACACGTGTATAGTATTTGGTGCATGCTCCAGCAGTGCATTGTATATCGCATGGAAAAGCATCTTAAGTAAGAAAATCGCTAAATCTTTATCACGAACCGGAATCAATACAAAAATGATAATAATGCTGGCTATGTTACGTAAGATTTGTGATTTCAATTTTTCCCTACATTTTTAACGCTACTTGAAATTTCCAATCCACTTTTCAAGCGTGGGGATAATGGCAAGGCCTTTCCAAGTCTCTTTCTGCGGTGGACTATTGTAGACTGTTAGTGTAACCCAGCCTTAAGGGGAGCCTTGATGGGAGGGTGGGATTTGACGGACGCTATCCATTGAAAATATAGCTGGTAGATTTGTCGGTGCGCGTGCGGTGATCGAGCTGGCTCATTACAGGCCGACTGGAGACTGGCGACTGGCGACTGGCGACTGGCGACCGCGACAACGACGCCCGTGATGGACGCTCGCTCTGCCGACTCTCTTGTTTACAGTTATGGCGACAAATCGCCCTGTTTACACTGTCGTCGCCACTAGATAAACAACGCTAGTGGCGCATTAGCCTTCTTTTAATTTGTTTACGAATGTCCCAAGTTTTCATGGAAATTACATCGTGTTATACAGCTAGGTACTACTTTTACTTTACAGAAGTAAAATAACTATCAGAGAAATAATCTCTAATGTTTTGTAAATAATCTCTCTTTGTTTTTATTGTATTTCATATAAATTCATAAATGTGGAACAAACAAAATACATCAAAATTAAAAAAAGTATTGCGTAGATAATCTATTGCTTTGCTAGTCAATCATATTGTTTCTTAACGAAATAAATCTAGTATATTTAATAGTTTTGCCTAAAACTACATATTATTATACTTACAAGTTCGATAATGTTCTAGAAAATTGTTTGTTACATCAGAATGGAACATTAGGAAAAATATTTCGTACTCGTAAATGACTTTTAAACAAGTACTTAGGTATATGATTTTGTTATCAAAGTACATTTTGTAGAGGTTACTCTTAATCACATTCTCATTAGATTTGTCACAATGTAGTAATTACAAATCAATTACTAAGGTATACATCTGCAGGTTTAAAACATCAACGCGTCAATCATTAATATTCCTTATTTGCATCTAACAATGTATTATTGCACAATATACCGCGGGTATTACAAAACGTTATCAGTTGGTTAAAGACATCAAATGTTTTTGATACTTAGCCCTCAATTTACCCACAAACATAGCGGTTGGTTAGTGTTTATACGGCTGTTTGGCGTTAGTTTTGTATGAAAATCAAATGTCAAATGGCCGTTAAAACATCATGTCTTGGTTATGATTGTAGGTGAACCCGGCACTTAGTGGACAAATTATTAAAATTAGTAAAATTTCTGTTGTTTACTTTAGTTATAGTGCCCCGATTCGGGGGAGGCTCGTGCGCCTTGGTGGGGACATTATATATGGGCTGTACACGACGACGACGGACTATTACAACTGCCAACAACAATCCAATACTGGTCTAAGACCACTTTGAAGGGCGATGTTGTTATAATCCCCAAGCTTGACAGGTGGGTTAATTGAGGATTGCAGTTGTTGCTTGTTATACCAGTAAATGCTGTTAGCTTATTGTTTGTGTAATTTGCCAATGGCTGCACCACACATTCAGAGTGGTTGTTGGTATGGCGACCGGAAGTGGAAGTGATTGGCTGAAGGTTGAAGTGTTAAAAACAAAAAGACTATGCAATAAATACAAATAAAAATATTCAATTAATATTCAGAAATATATAGAACAGTTACATAAACATAAAACCAAATTCTTGCTAAAAGATACCCCTGTGTAAAAAAGAATAAAGCACTAAACGTGTGACGTAAAACAGAAGCTTAGTCATCATAGTAATGCTATCTACGTAACTGAGAGGGGTTTTTACGTGATGTGATTCATCTCATAATTCAATCAAGGCAAATTCGTACTCGTAATACGAGTACGTACGCAATACAGTACTGTAATTGTAAAATTCGGTGTCGAAAATAAGAATTACCACGTATTTGAATACATATGCAGTGAAATTCTACCGCGAAAATATGTAGTAGGCTTTATACATACTCAAATGGCAGACGTTTGACGACCATTCGGTGGACGTTTCGGGTTTGATTCTCGATGGGGTTTATAATATAAGCGATAAATTTGATAATAGGATGAAAAGTAGTAAGGATAATAATTAGTTTCGTTAGGATTAGTGATGTGCCGTTCCCGGGATTATTCCCACACTAAGAAGAAATTGATTAAGAAAGCTCATTATAAAATAACAGATTACTTAGAGGATAAACATCAATGGGAATAGTTGCTTGGGTCACCTTGGGTGTCAGGCTTTTTCAATCGTACTTTACAAAACATTGTTATTAGTCATTATTATCATAATATTGTAAAAATATGTTAAAAGATGCAACGCCTGTGGAGTTTCTTCGGCGAGCTCTTCTCCACAGAAGACAGCCAAGTTTTTGAACTCGCCAGAAAAGATAATTTAAATGACTTAACTAAGTGATGTAACATCTGAACTCTTAAGAAAGTACTGTAGGGTCGGTCGGGTCGTTAATTCGTTAGGTACCTTACCGGAAAACAACAATCCGGTATCCACATCTAGCCAGCTTTAACAGTAAATTTCGTTGGGAATATTCCTGGGAATGGAAAATTCGTGGGAGTGGTGGGAATATTCCCAAGAACGGCACATTACTAGTTGGGATTACAAACTATAGACTGAATCATCTGAAGATGAAGAAAATAAGTCGATCTTGCAGCATGTCCCAACTTATCTACGAAAATAGCGGTTAGTTAGTTACACATAGAGCTTCATGTGACTCCATTCGATAATTCTGATACAATATAACCTAAATAGGAAATGCGCAGTCGATAAAATTTCTTACTGAAAAGACGCACAAAGGTTAAAATTAAAGCAGTTTGGATTGCACTAAACAGTATTTGAAGACCAATAAATAATGCATCATGGAGAAAGAATCAGCATACTGAAAACGAACTACAAGCAAAAAACTGCTTCTCTTCTCTTACGAAAAGCTCTTTAATTAACAGTAATCTATTGAAGGAAATATCAAAAGATTTTGCTCCTTGGAGGTGTGAAGGAAGCCCGCCCAGTTATAAATAGCGGCGATAATATCAGGCCGCACTCCGCGGCAGTACATCAATAACATTTGCAGCGGGCGCGTTCCACGTGTCCAGTGGGGGGCGCACCCCCCAACCCCCCAGACCCCACGGCCCCCCTAAGTGCGCAATTGTACGTACAAAGGGCCGAGCTTCCTAATGTCGGGCTGTCACATCGATTTCACTACCCGATAAAGGTCTTTTTGCACAGAATGTTGGCTGTAATGGCATTGTGTGTTTGTTATTTAAATAACTATTTAGTATTTGTTCACTGAGATTTATTAATTTATTCTTGTAGTTTGAAGGCGTAATAAAAAAAAATTCAATTTCATTCAGATTCATATCTTCTCATCGTTGATCGTTGTGAAAAATTAGCCTTTGTGCGATTCTTGGATCTGATCGAACTACCTATCTAATGACATCAAAACTGTAGATTCGTAAATTGGCATAGACAGGTACCCAACAACAGGTAAGGTCATACATACATATAACAAAAGATGCGACACTGTGGAGTTTCTTCGGCAGCCTCTTCTACACTCACACATTGCGCGAACCTGCCAGTTATGTTGAAATTGATATCGCATCGCCTCTTTTGATCTCTTTTTTATTGCTTAGATTTGTACATTCATTTCAGACGAGAGCCGGTCTTGGTTTGAGCAAAGCTTCTTAACTTCTAATATGACCACATTAAGTGTTTTAAAAAAACATATGAAAAAACATACGATACTTTTATTTTACCTATTAGCAATTATTTATAACACATTCAACTAAAACTGTCCTTTTTGGAAGTTGAATATTAAGAGTTCTCAGAAAACTGAAGACATCGACGTCAGAACTTGTAACTCTCTTTGCGCGAGAAAAGAAATGCACATAAATAGCGGTGTGTGGGAGGCTCATTACGGCATTGCGTGGGGGGGCGCTTCACCCCCGGGGATGTATCGCCATGCGGGGGCAAGTTCGGGGGACAACCGGACTACGGACATCTTGACGAGCGCTGGATTTTCCTCCAATTGTTTCGTACTGATTTACAAAGGCCAGGCGAGGCCTTTCTCGGAATGTTTTAAGAATTCTGTTTTACTGTTTTGTTGGTTAATGTGAAATGTACTTAATACTAATACTTCATAAGTAGGTTGTAAGATTGTACAATTTACCAAGAAATCGCTTATTTCATAGGTATAAAAAAATGAAGAACGAGCCTCAATGTGTATGGACGGGCGATGACAAAAGAATTTAGAAGATTCTACTACTACCGTTACTCATCGTCTATAGCTAGACTGGTGCTCCTGGGCTGGATAGAGGTTACTATAATTCACCCTCTTGGAAGATAGGCGTTTGAAAACATACGAAACATTACTTATAGCCATTGCAAAGCTCCCTACATTTCGCGAACCCCTCCGTCACCTTAGCAGATGTCTGAAGTCCTGAGTTTTAATAAGGCCCCTAATGAAGTGGCCGAGGCATTTGTCACCTCCAGCAGTCGCCGTGACGGATGAGGCGGCGATGACTCTGCCCCCTCCCCCCCGCCCCCCTTCGCCCCTCCCGCGGCTAGTGCGGACCCCACGGGGTGGGGGTAAAGGCCCCCACAGATTATTGCGATGTAATGTGCGTCCGCACGGGTAATGCTAGGATTTATGATAACTGCTTTTTGTTGGGACATTATCTGCTGCTGATATGTCACTTAACCGAACTAGTTAAAATAGAATACATCATGGAAAATTTGATGCCTTACAGCAATTGATTTGGCTAAAAAAGTCTTGTCCTATATACTAAATATTAAAAAATGTACACGTGCTTTTCCTATGAATGAAGTTTTCTGAATTAATTTGTTGTAGGTATAATTTTTTTGCGTGAATGATGAAACGAAAGAAGGAAAAATATTACAAATTCTGTGATTTTTATTTTCTTAGTTCCTGAATGGAATCTGTACATGTTGCAATCCAAAATTTGTCAGTGATATAAACACAGAAATAGTAGACCTATTTGTATGATGGATGAGCGTAAGTATGAAAGCCGAGCGAAGGCGTCGCGTCGTCTCAATCCACCGCCGCTGCTGGCCAGCGGGTGCCAGAGTGCCCGGCAGCGGCGCGGTACTCGCGCAGCGCAAACAGCGCATTCACACCGATTACTCCACAACTATCATTACGGGCGCACTATTGATTCCTAATCCGCACTTCCGGATGTTACGTAACCCCCCTCCCCCGCTCGAGGGTCAGGGGGGCAGACCCCCTGCAAGATTTACAGCCGCCCGGGCGGTTGACGAATGATTGGCCGGCCGCTTGCTCCCGGAAGCCTTTAGGGATGTATTGTTTGGCGGACTAATGTATAAATATCGTGATAAAAGCGAACCGGGAAAGTGCTGTTTTCGTTTTCACCCGGTCACATACACACACTCGCGTGGTGTTGAAAGCGCTGTATGCAAAGCTTGTCTGGGAAAATTTATCAATTGTTTTGAGCAAAGGTGCTATTGTAGGCCAAACAATAGATGTCCACATTATTAAAGTTTATTTTACTGATAATAGATATAAAATAGACTAGGAATAAAAGCTGCTGAGTAATGAATGGGTGAGTTAAAATTTAAATTGAGAGTTAGGTACTGACCTTCAATCCAATGGTAGAGCACAGAGAGCGATGTAGAGCAGGATATAATAAATGTTAAGTAATTAGGCAGCGACACTTCTGGAACAAGAGAAATAACGTTCAAATTAATACATAATCATAAATACTTCATTTACAGGTGAGACGTCCCCAGTCAAGGGAAGCCCAAGCCTGCCCTTTCAGCGCGATTCACAGTTATCAGCGATTTAGTCGACGTGACACACAAACGTCACTTGTATTGCAGGATATTTCTGTTTTCCTTCAAAGTAAGAGCATTGATCAAACGTGTATTTATTTATTTATGTAGGTATTAGGACAAAAGGTTTATGTTTGACGGTTTTTCATTTATTATGCCTTCGTTTCTCAAAAAGGCAAACTAAAAATAAGAATGAGGGCGTAGGGAACTTTCTGAATCAGTGCCACCACCATACATTCTTACTTCTATTTGTTTCGGATGAACACAATTTTTCACAACAAGTACCTACTAATAAAACAAGACAGTTTCTTATGGCCGTGTTTACATGTGGCGTTGTGTCTGCCCGTCTATCCATCTTAAATAATTGTTACTTCTTATAGTCGTCTATAAATTTTAGTAGCATATCGTTATCCGATTCGAGAGCGTAGCCATAAAAACAATCTAAATAAACCACTGCATAAAACTGGTCTTTAATTAGACAGAGCGAGCCATCCACTTGGTGTTCAAGAAACTTGAATTATTTTTTAACTGTCTTCGAGTACCTTAGAAATTTCACCCAGCTATCTGCTCCGAAATGAGGCAAAGCTCAGACGGTATACATCCAGACACACTCAGGGAAAGCAATACATCACATACAGCACACACAAATTTCACCAACCTTAACTTTGAGTCTTAAAAGCAGATATCATAGGTAGACCACACTGAACTATAGAATGAACAGTACTAGGACAGTATTTAGATATATTTTTTTCGAACACTTAAATTGATTGACGATATTAATTTATAATAGAATAATGTGGATGTATCTAAAGCTGGGTTTGCATGGGTAGAGTGTGGTAGGGTTATCTGGTAGAGTAGGTACCTACAGTCAGCTTCAGATATAAGCTGCACCCCGGGGCGCTATGAAAAGCTTTAGGTTGTAACGAGATGCCTTGGATGCCACCTCATTCTCATCACATGTTTCGGGTTATCTCCGCACCTGACCGTATTTCACCGCACTCTACCGGATAAAGGTCTTCGCACATTACACCAACTCAACACCGACTCCACTCCAACTCAACTCAAAGTACGGCATAGAAATGTAAGCTTTACGTCGTGTTATTTAAGAGTAAATTTTACAACGTGTCAGTTGAAAGTGGAAGACGAGTAGACGACGCGTGGTCCACGCGTTGTTCACCTATTGACTGTCGCCGACCTCATTGCCCCTCGTTGTCGACGTGTTGCCGACTAGTCGGCCACGAGTCTACCCCGAGTCGACAACGTGCTTACGGCTAGCGAGCAATGCGTTGCCAGCCTGTGTCTGCGCCCTTCCCTCCTTCATTCCGTGTACACGCGTGTACGTTCACGACGCGTTGCCCACTCATTGACGCTAAGTTGTCCACTGATAACCGACGAGTTGAGGTCTTCTTCGTCTTGGGTGGATCAACTAGTTGACTACTCATCGAGAGTGTGAGTAGAGTTGCTGCCGCGTTGGCGTGGAGTTGTTATAATGTGCGAAGACCTTTATTCGACCGCCTACTCTACCTGCTAGAGGTGGTACATGAATACTATGGAGGGTAGAGTTAGCAATTGGTATTTTTTTATTTATTTAATTATTGACGATTAAATAGTAAATTTTAACTTATGATATTTTATTGTACCTAATGTTTTCTTTGTATGTGTTATTTGTCTGTGTTTCTTGGTGACAATAAAGAATATTTGTATTGTATTGTATTGTAGTTTTGATATTTAGATTAATATTTCTTTTTATTTACAATTTCTTTCTTTGTCGACTATTTGACATGTTAAGTAAGTTGGTATTTTTTAATAAGTCTCCATTGAAGTGGCTGATGTCTATATGTAGATACCATTATTATTCATACGAAATGATATTCTGTGTACGGTTACACAATCATAGCCCGCGCACTACACCCGCCGCCAGCGACACGACACGGATCAGCTGTTTGCTCCACGGCATGGGGATGCAACCCTTACGATAAATGCCAGCTACTTGCGTGATGCTCTTTGTGATTTTATAATTTCGATCATTATATTTCATGATAAGTTAGTTTTTTACTCAGATTCATAAAAATTCTCAGTTAAATTTAATTGACTATAAATTTTATTTTGATTATTCAATTACTGTTTAATCTTGTTTACCTTGCGACGCGAGCGCATTCATGTATGAAAATGTGCATATTTGCATAGTGCGCTGCGTAAGTCCTTTGGTCCAGCAACGGCGCAGGAGTGGCGAAGTAGCCGACTGCGGCGTGCGGCGTGCGGCGGGCGTAGGCGGAGTGGGCGTGCAGGCTGCACCGCCCCGCCCGCCGCCCCCCCTCCCCGCTGTTTATTCTCAGCCCTGCCCGCAGCCGCGCCGTCCGCCGCGCGACAGTCGCCCGCGTGCCGCACAACCAGATACACGCGTGTGCCAGGTACTAACTCGGACCGAGCGGTGCATTACAGCCGGACATTGCAAAAAATAAATAATTGCTCTATTTTTTTACTATTCAAATTTGGGATTAATGTGATACATTAGAGTTCGAGAAGGGTGCATTTAGTGGCGTCGGGGAAAATGCATTTCCTCAGTGCAAGGCGCAGGCGGCGGGGGGGAGGGTGCATGCGATGATGGACATCGTATTGATTTCTATCTGGCCGCTCCTCCCGTATTGTGGCGGTGCAGGGCGGCATGCGGCATCGATCGCTGCACCGGGCGCCGCGATCGCCACCCCGACACCCCGACACCCTGATCGCTCGCGCCGCGATTTGTGACGCGCTACGTCATTCAGTGCAAGTGTGCATCATATCATATCATATTCAGTGCTCATTGAGTTTTACTTTTCGTTTCATCGCGTGATTTGTTCTGTAATGTAAGGTAGGCAATGACCTTTATCAAATATTTGAGTTGTTTCGGAATTGGTTTGGTAAATATCAAACTTTTTTTTCGTTTAGTATTGGAATTAGTTTAGTATTGGTATTGTAATGTTGAAATTAATAAAATAAATGGTATTCATCTGTAATTAAAATTAAATAATGACAGTAGAAAAGTTAATTTACATTTAATGTGATTACATAGATATACTTACTTGGTATCATAAAAAAATAAGCACGTCATAATTGTCATTTTAAATTTATCGTAATGAACAGCTAATAAATAAATGCCATTAATAAATTTTAAACAACAGACAACAAAATCTAGAATCAAAAAATTACAAATTGCATTCCATCTAATAGGTAGGTACTACCTATACGCTGCGATAGCATTACCAACCATGCAGTATACGAAACGGAAAACAATCTGACAGAAATATTCTTTAACATTTCTAACAAACCAGTGACGATTAAGTTTCTGAAATGTAGATGTATTTTAAAGTGAATGATTTATTTATAAATGAATTAATATAGGAAAAACTCAAATGATGCACATTCTACACCCTTCTCGAACTTTTATCACAATTCAGCATGACATTTTAAACATTGCTAAAAGATTTAAACACAAATTTGTAAGTCAGCTATACTCACTGCTTGAACGGAGTTATAATTGAGATTATTGTGTAAAAGTAACCGAGTATATTGAAGTAACATTTAAATAATATTTTCAGGCATTCAAACAAAACACGCAATACTCAAAACACAATAAAAAGCTTTAAAATTAAAAAAATAGAAAATAAATAAAGAGCAGTCAAAGCGTAAAGCACTATATTAGACAGCAAAGAGAAGCGTGTATAAGTTGCTAAGCGCGAATAGCCAAACTGACTGCTAAATAAACGTGAATAAGCGGAGGGCTTGAGAGTGGAGAGCAAGAGTGGGTGCGACGTAAGCGCGAAGAGGCGGAGAGTTTGAGCGAGAAGAGCCACAGCGAGAGTCAAAGTGGCGGCGTTGTTGGGGGCGCGCTTGGAATGCGCGGGAGTGGACTCGCTTAGCGCACGCGCACGCACCGACACAGCCGTGCCGCCCTCGGAACACGCCGCTATGGCGACCGACACCGGTAAGTACCCTTGCCATTTAACATTATTGCAGAGTGCTATACGAGTAGGTAAATAAACAAACAATTGGGCATTTAATTGGTGACTTGTCCCGCCTGCCCTGCTACCTATTCTCAGCAGGACCTCATGGACGCAACACACAATGCAGTTAAAGTGGCTACGTTGTAAGTTTAAGAAGGCGGTTTGTCATCGACAAGCAAAGAAGAGATAGAATTGGGCGTAGAAAGCGGATCATTTTAATATTTCCAAAATTTATCTACAGGAAATGAAAATATAAGGATTCAATAAAATAATTTTTACTTAACCATATAATAGGTAGGTACCTATATCACAAACTACCTGATGAAATGATTGCAACACACAATGCAGTTAAAGTGGCTACGTTGTAAGTTTAAGAAGGCGGTTTGTCATCGACAAGCAAAGAAAAGATAGAATTGGGCGTAGAAAGCGGATCATTTTAATATTTCCTTTATCTACAGGAAATGAAAATATAAGGATTCAATAAAATAATTTTTACTTAACCATATAATAGGTAGGTACCTATATCACAAACTAGCTGATGAAATGATTTTGAACAATGAGATTTAAAAACAAAAATACCTAATCCAATAAGACTGATTGACGTGAGTCAGTTCAGTTCAGTCAGTTTTTAATATTCCAATAAGACTTCTCAGTGCACACTCATAACATAACTCCCCAATATTCCCATAAGAATCTCCTTTACGAAATTTTCCCAACAGGATAACATAACCGCAAAAACATAATGCTACCCTCCATTAGAATATTTACGCGAGAGAAGTGAATTGTTTACCAACAGAATGTATATGCGGCAACGCGTGTCGTCCACCCGTCACGTCACACGTACGACGCGAGTTCGTTGATACCCCCCCTCCCCCGGCGCGCGGCGGGCGCCCCCCCGCTCCCACAGGACCTCCCCAGGACGCGGACAAGGGGGATCGCCACCGAGCTTGTTTAATGATGTTTCTGTCGTTTGCTTAAGATTAGGGAGCGCGATGCTTTATTTTTCTCGCCATTCCTTTTTGCTGTTAAAAATCAATGCTATCTCTAGTTTTAAAGGACAAACAATGTCAGACATAGGTCGAATTGCGCAAAATAGAACAATCCGAAACTTATATAAATTCGCAGAACACAATAACGGAGAAAACGAATTTCGTCGAACACGTCAAATAGCGCTTCTTTTAGATTTCTCACAATAACATATAAAAAAATATATCATCTAAATAAAAGACACGCGCTACTATACGTAGGTACTTGCTAATTAAATAACACATATAATGGAAACAAAAGTTAGAAAAGGGTTAAATAATTCTCAGCATAAGAGACAATACAACTAAGAGACTGTAAAATGAAAATTAAAAGCACAGTTTTGCTAGTGCAAAATCATCCAGATAATCGTGTGTATGTCATCCTAAATGTAACGCGTATCAACTCAGCATGCAAAGGCACAAAGGGGTCTGAATCAAACATTAGCATCGAGGCAGACAGAGCGTAATCTCGCAGAGCACGGAGCATTTATCACGGGCGGGCACTCGCGCAGGGCGGGAACCGGCGGCGGGCACACGCGCGTACCTGCGCCCGGCCATGCGGGCCGCTGCACTTGAGGGTACTCGCCGATTATCATAACGACGCATCACCACTTATGATGAATTGATGATTTATCATCCTTGGGACAAACAGAACCTTCGTTGATATTTGAAATAATTGTGAAAGAGCGATAAATTCTAACAACACGCACTATTAAAAAAAAACTACGTCAAAGTTTATGGACATGCAAATTTTCTGATTAAATTAGAAAAAATCATTGATATTGCACAGCGAAATAACGGAACAACATGAAAAACAACGTCGTAGGTATAAAATTATCCTCGACCTCGCAGTAAGAATAATACGAATCGAAGTTAAGATAAAGCGCCAAGATATATTTTTCAGGTAAAAAAGTGATAAAATATTTAAAAGGGGATGAGGGAAGGTGCTCTGGCGCCGCTGAGGCCCGAAGGGAGAATGCGTGTAACTGCAGGATAAAAACAAGGAACAGTCAAAATGGCAGAGCCTTCTTCATTCAAATATTATTCGTGTTTTCGTGTGTCTGGTTTTGCAAAGGCTGTAGCTGGGTACACCGATCCAAACTCGATATCAATTTGCTTATACTCGTATAGTAACTAACTTGACTGACTTTTATCACTACTTTGTATTGTATTTATTTCCAAGAATCCTTTAACTTTTTTAATATACCTACTCTTAGCTTATCGTGTGGGTTCAGAGATTAACCTACCTAACAAACCCTGATGTCAGAATCATCGGTGTCAGAGAATCAGACAGAAAGCTGTATAGAACGACGCAACCTTTAGGAGAGATATATTTATGACAAAACCTACGCTCGAACCTCAGGCTAGATCATCGTTGCCTGGTTGAGGACGAATAGGAATAACCAAATCCTACGAATCTACTAATCATATACAGTACTACCATGAAAAGGTAATGTTCCAATAAATGTTCTAAGTAAAAATCTACATAAATCTGGGCCCAGTCTAGTCAAGTTTTTGACGCATAGTGCTAAGGAAGGAAATACATTAATCAAATTCTATTCAACAACGGCACATTCGTATCGCAAATAGTGATCGAATGCTAAAACACAGGACACGAACCCGTGAAGTTATCGACACATGCAAAGCAGCAGGAAAGCCAGATCCACATGTTTTATGTATACGGAGTTCGGGCCAAAACGGCATAGCAATAAGAGTACCTGGAACAATTTACATTTAGAAAATGTGGCTATACATCTACATAGGAGAACTATGCCTTTTATACTTTATTAGTTTTTAAAATTACTTTGTCAGGAGTATCACTCGACTCGCGTTGGCATAAATTAGTAGATGTGAAACATTTCGTTAACACGTTATCACTAGCAAAATTACGACAATGTTGTTCGTCGATCTCGAAATATCTAAACTACTAATGAATATAACTACTAATGCATATGTGTGACATCAACAGACAGACTGACTAACGGTTCTTATTTCAGTACCGATGTACATATTACGTTCTCCTGAAGTATGTCCGCTCTGTAAGTAGGTACATCGGGACTCGCTATTTATAGGGGACGTCGCGACACGCACCATTCCAGCGGAACTCACTCTATAAATGCTTCGATCCCAGTACTATCGTCGAGAACGCCGAACATCCGAACATTTGAATACAAAGTCAAATCTTTTTTTGGAACAAATTTTGAAAGTTAACGCGCAAAGGCATGACTAAATAAACTGCTGTATTAAAATTTGCGAATTGATTCGACTATATTAAAATGCGTTCATGCGGGGTCAGCTGATCGTTGACTTTTGTAGGTAAGCCGTCTTCGCCGATATTTCACATAGAAAGTGTGAGTTAAGATCAATAGATATAAATTACCGAGTGAGAGGAAGTCGGCGATGTTTACTCAATTTCATTTTTGAATATGTGATTAATATGATTATGTATCTAGTGATAGCTATTATAACGATGGTATTATCTTTTAGACATTTTCTGAGAGTTGTAACCAGATCATGTTTCAAGAAATACATTTTTGTTCTACCTATATTATATCAATTGATAAACAGATAAAGCATGACCAGAAAAAAAAAACCTGTTCTGGGGGGCCACACGTTCCTTTTTTTAGTCATTAAGTTAGTTTCATGTAATATCTGCAATACGGCGATGTGTTAATTTTTAGTTGGGTTTTATTTACCTACAGACCTACAAAGGGGCTATAGAAAAGCTCAAAGGTGAAGTTAAACAAAAATGGTATAAAAAGGGTTATTATATGTATGTATAGATACTCATTATATCTTATAGGACTATTCAAACAAAACTACTCGTATTACCTATATTTTCATGAACAAAGAAATGGTTCGAGGCCTGTGGAATATTTTCCGCGAGTCCTTCTAGAGAGTAGACTGCTCACCTAATCTTATTGACAAGCTGTATGTGATGCAAAATGTCCAGGATCATTATGAGAGACCCAATGTACAGTACCTACTAATTAGACTACTACCCTGTAGATAAGTGAGTTACCGTTTTGGCAGGCGGTGCGGGAGGCGGTGCGGCGGGCGGTGCGACAGGCGGCGCGACGGGCGGGGGCGAGCAGCAGTACTCGCTGCGGTGGAACGACTTCCACTCGGCGATGGTCTCCTCCTTCCGCCGGCTCCGGGACGAGGAGGACTTCGTCGACGTCACGCTGGCCTGCGCCGGCGCCACCTTCTCAGCACACAAAGTAATTGCCTTCCTCAACCAACACTGTTTAACATTGATACCTTTTTTATTAAAATTGTTTGTTTGTGCTTTTAAATTCCTGAAAGTTTAATTAGGTACTTATCTTATGTTGATGATGTCATCGAGCGAGTTCATAGCAAACAATTAAACTGCGACTGGGTTTTTTTTAAATCAGGTGGTGCTATCAGCGTGCAGCCCCTACTTCCGGCGACTCCTGAAGGCCAATCCCTGCCAACACCCCATCGTCATCCTACGAGACGTCCACGACAAAGACATGGAAAGCTTACTCAGGTATATACATACACAATCTTTCCTTAAGACCCACTACGTCACAACAAATCGTCGACGCTACACAACTCTACTAATAGACACGAACGGAATTTTCAGTTTAAGTTAACTTAATGGACTTCTGACTTCATTGTGTGTATTAAACATTTATATGAAATACAAGTATGATTTTGAATTTCTAACCGCGGCTGATCATTTGATATAAAGAGTATTGATTTTTCCAGTAGGTAATGCGTACTCGTAAAACCAAAACATCAAACTAAAGATTTCTTTCAAGCTTTAGCGATTGTAACTTAGATTCTTTTTCCTATTTACTCGTACGATCGACTTAGGGTGTACTAAATATGACTAACCAATCTGTTCGTCCAGGTTTATGTACCAAGGCGAAGTCCACATCGGGCAGGAGCAGCTGAAAGAGTTCCTGCGCGCCGCCCAGCTGCTGCAGGTCCGCGGGCTCACTGACGTGCCCCCGCCCGCGCCCCTTGCCACGCTCGACCAGAAACCATCACCAGTAAGTTTATAATAACTAATACAAATAATAGTAGAGTATTTAGTGCAAAAAACGGTTGAAATTGGACGAGTGGATGAAACTTGGCATGGTGTTAGAATAGGTGGACTTGAGTAGAAATCCACCGGGACCCATGACTCGTACCCCCTCTGAAGCCAGGGGGAGGGGGGTGAAGTTCGGTTTTGCCGCCCTTCTTGTTGACGCTTATATATCTAAAACCGTATGTACTATGACAAGTTTGGTATCATTTTCGGATAACTCGTTAACGTAGAATTCATTTTTGCAATTATAAAATAGGGTTGCCATACAAAAAAACTAAATTATAGAACAAAATTCGCAAAACACGAATAAAGTTTTTCCACATAAACGTCGTTTACTTTTCCCATGGGAATGGTATCGATACAAAAAAAATATGGTCGGGTAGCAACATTCACGGGCTTTACAAATATATAACTTTTATGGCACTTACTTGATAAAAAATGGGTTAAAAAAAATAAAATTGCATGCGCGGCAGACAAAGGTTTAAACATGGAACTAGCTCCAAGACCAAATTAGTCCCAAAACAGTGGTATTAAGGGGTGATAATGTATGGCAGAAATGTTGTGGATGTTAAAAAACCTTCCAAATAAAAAGCGATGTAGAAGATCAGGTCAGAATGGAAAGTTAGAGCGGCCGGAACAAACGGTAGGAGATTAAGAGGTGGCGCCGTAGTAAAACTTATTGGAAACTTTGGTCAGAATTTAAAATGAAAAATAAAGACCAAGATAGCTGACTTCAAAACATGGCAAACGCTGGCAATCCAACAAATGTAGCTTAGCAGATGCAGACAATATTTCTGTTGACTAGTAATAGAATCAAGTTTCTGTTTTCTTTGGATTTTTAACCACTGTTTAATTTTTGCGTGGAAAAGACTGTTGCACTGCTGAAACTCAGACAACCGTTTGATGATCTCAAAAGCTATTGTCGGTACTGTGTCATTCATGCTTAAAAAATACTGGAAATAATGCTTGGCTGGGGAAAGGATGCTGACATCCTCGCAGTCCAAAAGTCTTCTCTGAATAAGCTGCATTCTGAACAGAAAAACCCTGCTCATCTGTAACCAAATCTTGAACCTCCGACAGCACATACCTCTGATTGAAAGAGATCTGCGACGTGTATCTGGTAATAACTCACTAAGCGCAGGTCTTTGAGATTGTGGATAGGAATTTAACTTATGTACTGTAAATCCTTAGTTGCTAACAAAATGTCTTGAAGCTGGAACCTTTGACGATCCTATGTTGCACCTTCGGAATCCAACAGCCTTTCAAGATACCTTATTGCTACGTTGGATAAATCGTTCTTTTATTGGCAACGCTGCTTAAACACCAAAAAGAAAATTGGTACTCGCAACAACCTACTGTGCCGAGCTACGTCCACCAAATGGTAAAATTTTCCACCAGTTCATCAATTGGTCGAACTGGATCTCTTTTTTACGGCAGGCAATCATACTAGCAGCTTCGGTTTGGATTCGGTGAGCACACGCTCAGCTATGGGGCTAAATTTGGCTCTAAATAAAACTCTCTGGCTTTAATCAGAAGGTTCGTAGAGACGTGACCAGCTCTCTGGGCATGGCTAATGAAAAGACCGACAGCAAACATCCCCAACACCACCACGTGCTGGTTCCTCAACACATTTAATGTCTATAGATGAAGTAAGTAAGTAAGACGAGTAAATAGAATAGACGAGATACCCCACAGCGTCAGTGTCATACATTCCGTGGTTTAAGTACGCTTGGACATGATCTGCCTTGACCAAATGGACATCTTTGAACATAACAAGAACAAAAAAGAAAGAAAAAGAAGAAGAAAGAACAAGTCAGCCGAAACAGACACGTTCCAGTGAAGCTACAGCTCCGATGGCGCTTGCTTGCGTGATGTGTCTTTTTCAACGATGACGCTCCCATGACTTGTCGAGCCTACCCTACCACCTGCATGCGTAAGGATCTTTCTAGAGGCTACAGATAGCGCTTCATATGTGGCAAAGTACTGGTCTCGCTGAGTTAATTCGATTAGAAAGGAAAAACACACATAAAACGATTCCTTGAAATCGCAAACGACTCTATCTCCCTACTGTTCACCAACTTCCCCAACCTTCAACCCTTATTATGGTCTTCTACCTCGAACTCTAGTTTACGCTTAGTTAGCCTTACGCTGGCTGATCCGTCTGCCTGATGATGTTGACTAGCTTAGTAGCATTATATGCAGCAATTGGTTAGTATGACACAGTAAAGATAACGGCAGGTAACTTTTGAGATCACCTCAAGGCTTTCTGAGTTTCAACAGTGCAACAGCTTTAGCTTTTGCCCCAAAGACGTGGAATCTAAGCAGAAATTAAACAGGGTTAAAATAAACCAGTAGCCGAGAAAACAAAATGGGTTCTTGGTTCTTTTACTGATCGACAGAAATATTATCTGCCCCCGCTTTGCTATATTTTCTGGGTTGCCTTGCCAGCGGTTGCTAGTGTCTTGAAGTCAGCCATCTTGGGACTTTTTTTTACATTTCAAAGTCTGACCAAGGTTCCCAACAAGTTTCACTACGGCGCCACCTCTTAATCTCCTACCGTTTGTTCCGGCCGCTCTAACTTTTCATTCTGACCTGATCTTCTACATCGCTTATTTGTTTGGAAGGTTTTGTAACATCCACAACATTTCTTCCATACATTATCACCCCTTTATACCACTGTTCTGGGACTAATTTGGTCTTAAAGCTAGTTCCATGTATATACCTTTGTCTGCCGCGCATGCAATTTTAATTTTTTTAACCCATTTTTTATCAAGTAAGTGCCATAAAAGTTATATATTTGTATAGCCCGTGAATGTTGCTACCCGACTATATTTTTTTTGTATCGATACCATTTCCATGGGAAAAGTAAACGACGTTTATGTGGAAAAACTTTATTCGTGTTTTGCGAATTTTGTTCTATAATTTAGTTTTTTTGTATGGCAACCCTATTTTATAATTGCAAAAATGAATTCTACGTTAACGAGTTATCCGAAAATGATACCAAACTTGTCATAGTACATACGGTTTTAGATATATAAGCGTCAACAAGAAGGGCGGCAAAACCGAACTTCACCCCCCTCCCCCCGGCTTCAGAGGGGGTACGAGTCATGGGTCCCGGTGGATTTCTACTCAAGTCCACCTATTCTAACACCATGCCAAGTTTCATCCACTCGTCCAATTTTACATGGTTCCCATACATTCATTTGCACTAAATACTCTACTATAATTTCTGAAATAAACCTTAGCATTATGTATTTAAAACTAGAGCTTTTATATTAGATCTATTAACCGATCATCACCATTTTGTCCTGTATTGGGCAGCAATGATAGAGCTAAAATGGCGCCCGAGTAGGGACTGCGCTTCACCATTAACAGCTCTTATCTGCCACCACCATTCACCGAGGGGCTCGAGCCTACCCTGAAATCAGGATGAATAGGCCTTAGTCGACCACGCTGGCCCAGTGCGGGTTGGTCAACTTTACAGACAATCCTTGAATTACTTTGTAGGTGTGTGCAGGTTTCCTCCCGATTTTTTCCGTTACCGTAAGAGCGTCGAATAAACGTACGTGTGATTTCGAAAACACATTGCTACGTGCCGAGGTCCGGATCCGCGAACTTCCGAATGGAGGTCAACGGCCCGAGCCACTTGGCCACCGACGCTCTCATTGGGACTGCGCTTAAATTGGGAAAATGCTCAATAATTTCAGAATAAGTTACTCGAAGTTGAGACCGTGTTCATGCATCATCAGCACAATGGCCGCGTAAACCAGGAAGGATTTAGATTATCATTTCCTATGAATAAAACGTGGGTATTCAGTGAAAGTTTGTTGGTGACAGTCGGCGTCGTCGTGGACGGAGACAGGCAGCGCAGGATCGCGTGAGAGCCGCGAGCCGCGAGAGGGCCGGCGCCCGCGCCGCCCGGACGACGCGCACGCACACACACCACCACCCAAACGCGCGCGATCATCCGACCTCTACCAAGCACAACTCAAGTCCAGGTATTAGCACACCCTATTTGATTTACTTATAATCTGTACTGCTAAATTTATAATCCAATTTTATTCATGTTAGTTGCTTTTATTTTCGAAGTTTCATTTAACGCAATAAAAACCTTGAAACTCATAAAAAAATACCGTTTATGGTAGGTACAGTCAATCATTAGATCTTTTTTTTTTTGATAACTTGCTTGAAGTAGATTTTTTTTATGTTAGCGATGTTATGATTTGTTTCTGATTGTTTCTTCCGTTTGCCCCTACTCGTAGATTTACAGACCCTTCAATTTCCTGGTTTAGGACGGAGCAGCTGATGGCTCAGGGCGCGAGCCCAGAGCGGCTCGGCACCAACGGCCACGAGATGAGCATGTTCGCCCAGCAGATGGACCAGCAGCAGAGCGGACACTTGAACACATCTAACAACTTGGTTAGTAACAAATCTTACCTCTTTTTTATCGACACTAGGACTGACTAAATCCTTCAGAACACTGTCAAATTAGATACCTAGTATTAGTATTAGATTTTTTTATGTCAAATTTACTTCCAGATAGAGATAGAGATCATTAAAATGATATTTGAAGACCGAAAAATAAACTTTATATCTATAACAAATTCCATCAAAGAGATTCCCTTTCATCAAAAACGGAGCTGAATCTGCTAAGAGATTTAATGAACTGGCATTGTTTGAAGTAACTGTATTGTCTGAGTGTGATGGTGGTGTTCAGTCAGGAGAAGGCGAGGACTCGTCGTCGGACGCCGGCGCCAGCGACACGGAGCCGGAGCCGCGCGCCAAGCAGGAGCCCCTCGAGTACGAGGAGCCCTCGCAGCCCAACGGCACCGTGCCGCACTTCCCCGGCCTCCTCAACCTGCCAGGTACCTAGCGCCTTCTACTTACTCTGGAAACGTTACTCCACTTACCTGTAAGCTGAATAGGACCTATAAGTATAAATGTCAAACCTACCTTCTAACTAAATGAAGCCAAGAGTTAAACAGGAGCCAGGTAATATCTTACTAGACTTATGGAACAAAAGAATCCGTTAAGGAAACGTCATTAATGCGGCTAGATTTCTGAAAATAAAAACTATGGCTACGGTCAGCCAAACTGTTTTGATGCTAGTCTTTAAAATCATACTGTCATAATTATACTAAACATATTTATAATTACAGGCTTCCCAGGTCTGCCAGGTCCATCAGGCATCCCTGACAACTTCGGTAAGTTCAAATGACACACACTAACAATACATAACATTCTCACTGGTACATGACTTGATAATGACGCATTACTTGATAGTGAGTGGAATTGTACTCGCAACTTAAATTAAACTTCTAATAATAGTTAACGAGGGCCTAGAACAAAAGAAGCCACATAAATCATTAATTGTACATTATCAAGTCATGTAGCGCATGGCCGTCAATAACGCTAACAATTAAATTAGAAC
>OX419585.1:0-235643 GCA_948473455.1 Teleiodes luculella
AAAGGAAGAGAAAAAGCAAGTGAATTGGTTAGAAAGAAACAGAGGAATACTTTGGAGTGATGGCTTCATTGACTACAGAGAATTTAAACGATTAATTCCGTTTTATTTACAAAATAAGAGTATTTTCGTAAAAGGAAGTGAAAAAGAAAAATGGGTTAAAAAAATATGTGAAAATTGTGATATTGTAGATCTTGGAGAAAAGGGCTGTCCAAATTTGAAAACTTTACAAGAAAAATATAAAACTTGTGAATTGAACTGTTTTATTCATAAAAATCAATGTGCTCTTAAAAATTGTATTTGCTTACAAAAATGGTTTTTTGATAATCATATGTATCAGTTCAAATTTTTTAGTAAAAGTGATAAGCTTGCAAATGTAGATTTTTTTTAAGAATTTAGTAATTAATTGTTACTTTTTTGTTTAACTCAGTGTAAAAATGTTATTATTATTTAAATATAATAAAAGACAAAAATATTGTTTGTTGTTTATTTTTATAAAATAATTTCATTATATAATAAATTCTTAAACTAATGTTCATTGCGTTCGGTTCGCTGCTCTTCCGCTGCTGCTAGCGCAGCCGTCATCTTCGTCGAAGGCGGCCGCATCGTCGCGTGAGTCTGACGTTCCGAACACTCCCTCCACCTTTCAATCACACCTGTCTATAACAAAATAATACTTACATTAGCCAAAACTATACAAGGAACTGTTTAAAAATAAGTATGACTTATTTTTATCACCTAAAACATACCTTGTTATATCTATATTGCACGATCTCTCGTTCCGTAGACCAAGCTCCGCACCGATCTGCCACAGTAACTGTGTTGTCTTATACAGTATATTATCTTCGTCTCTATACACAACATATTGAGCTTTTGAATTTGCTACCACATTCACATCTATTTCACTTTCTATACACTTTAAAAGTTCGATGCGCACTATGTATTTAGGAATTTCATCGTCACTCACAGCAAGGTAACTAGTTTGCATGTTACTTGTTCGAGATTCTGACATTTTAGGAATTGTAGTGAACCGAACGCAATGATTGCAAGGAAACAAATGAAGAACGTCTGGTGACTATATCACAACTCAATAGATTTACGTATGTATGTAATGATAATAAGACACCATCCACGTGATCCACCTGACCCCGCACCGCCCCGCGCTGCAATCATTTCGACCGACAAGTCTTAACATGCCTTTCTTCCTATTGCGGATATACAACATCAGCATATTATGACACTGGTACGGTCAAAAGCAAGCTAAGCAGAGCACTTTGGACTTTACATCGTTTTTATATTCATTGAATGAATATAAGATAGATCAGCGGTGTGCGTGTTCAGCTAACCTTGCCTTTGACTGTACATGTCATAACTTGATTTTGTGCCAACACTTTATAAGTTTTATTAAAATTGGTATTGTACAGGAACTATAAAGTAATTAAAAATGAAACAAAATATTTATTTAAGTACATGTAGTAGGTATCATATTTTTATTTCTTAGATTTAATTTAAAATTACAATGATTCTTACATTATTTACTTTCTTATTTTACTAGATACAATTTCTTAAATTGATAGGTTTCATTTAAAATTTATTACATTCGCATATGATTTTTTTTTACATTACTTATTTATTTTATTACAACAAAGTTACATTTATCTACAAATTAAGACATTTCAAAAAATATGCACTACCTAAATTAATAACTTCTAATTCTGTTATAGAACAAGGATTTGCAAATTTGATTAAATTATTTGGTAGGTTTTGGAAACATGATAGACTTTTTAATGAAGAATAATCTAATATTTTATTAACAATTAGCATAACAGATTTATATTCAATTTTAAGTTCTTCAAATCTTAAATTTATACAAATACCATAAGTGACGATAGCGTCCAATATTAAATTTATAAACTCCACTGTACATCGTTTATCACAATAAATGAGCTTATATAAATACATATCGTCGATATTTTTCTTGTTGTTAGGTACTGAATGTTTAAAATCTTGATATATATTTTCCCATTCGTCCAAAGATAAAAAAACTGTTTCTTGTGAATTATTAATCTCTAATTGAGGCAGAAAGTCATTTTCAACCCAAAGACCAGTTTTTATATGTATACCATTTGAATGTTTATATATTCTCATGGATACAACACAATCAAATAAGTAACCTTCGCACATGGTTAGACCAATATCAACGACAGACTAAAAGAAACTATCGCAGTGACCCCAAGATATAGTAGAAATTTTATCTTTTTGAATGATACGTTTGTCGTCATTAGCGGAAAATGCGACTTTGTTTTGCTCCTGTGTAAAAATTTCATGTTTAAGAGATTTAAAAATTATGTTCTTTTTGCGTATTATTTTATTTTCCATTAATACTTTGTAATAATCCTTCAATCCAATTTTTTTTATTTCACGTTTTTGTACGCCTTTTGCTTTTTTAAACTCTTGTCCTTCCGTTTTAATACAATAAAGCTTCGACCTAAGTCCTACAAACTCCGTAATAATTTGTCCTCCCATCTCGTCTTTAAAAAAGCCAGGTACCTTTTTATTCCGAATTAAAATATCATGCTGGTTGTCTTCGGAATAATTACTTGTATCAAAATATGACTGAAAATTTAATTTCAAATCATTGTAAAAATCTTTCGTTTGAATAGAGTAAAGAAAACTGTCGGTGTCTGTATAACAAAGCCTTAGTTTATCATGATAATAAGGTTTCATTACGGAATAATGGAAATTGAACATATGACTCTTTGACAGTTCTAAAACCGAAAATCCAATATAAATAGGTTTGTCAAGAATAACAGATTCAGGTTTCATTTGAACTCCAACAAAATTTTCTGTAAATATCGTTGCACTATGAAAATTCGGTCTTGCTATAAGTTGTTCTGCAGACATTTTTTTCTTCGTTTTATTTTTATCATCTCTCCATACGTTTACCATTTTGACATCAATTCTTTTTTCATTATCTTCTAAAGTTTTACCGAATACACTATTATTAAATAATTTAAATAAATCTTGTTCGAACTCAGACTTAGCCTTTTTTCTAAGCTCAGTGTTCATGTCAATATACTGTTTCAAAAAAGGCTTTTGTTTAAATTGTAAAACTCGGTGTATTTTTCTGAGTTTTAATCCATGTCTTAAGCAAGTCTGAAGATGAACGAAATGAATAACGTAATAGTATTTGTCATATAAATTTGGTATTAATTTAGGATATTTAGAACCAGGAGGTGCAAATTTCTCAGCACAGAATGGTAAATCATTATGAAGACTATGTAAGTCTTCTGGATATTCAAGATCTACTTCCAAAATATATCCATAGTCACCATCCGAGGGTAAACTATTAAAGTCTATATGTTCAATGTCATGTTGCTTTAGTAATTTAAAATTAGAGTATGGTAAAAAACCACACATAGCGTAACCATATAAATTAACACAATCTATGTATATCAAAAAGTTTTCTTTCAGGTTTGGATTATAGTTATTTAAGTATTTATTATTAGCTTTTGAATATCTACAAGAACATAAACATATACCACCACGTATACCTTTTTGAATCATTCTTATGATTTCCAATTCATTTATTAATTCTAATTTAATACCCGTTTTCAATAACATCGCATCCCAACTTAAGCTTGGAGCTGTTAAGTAAAAGGCTGGATCTAACTTGTAATACAGTAAACAGGTCTTTCGGAAATTCTCAAAAACATCCGCTAGTAGTAAAACATCTGTTTTTAAATATAAATCAGTATAATCCCCGAGATTTTTTAAACCAAAAGCATCCCAAACTTTAAGCGCGTGCCTGTAATCTAATTCTGAAATGATAGAACCAGTCAATTTGCTATAAAAACAATCTATGGGTGGTAGTTCAGTTTCATTATATTTGTTCCAATTAGTCATGTATTCATAAGGATAGACTCCTTTTCGTCTTAACAAGTTTAATTGATCTACAGCATGGAAAAAACGAGATAAGTGCATAAATTCGTTATTATTTAGGCCTGCTACTAGTTTTTCTAAACTTGTTCCTAAAAATTTAAAAGAATCCACGAAACGAACAGGCAAACAGTCTTTATCATCAATATTGAAAAACTTGGTAAATGAAATGTAATTTTCTTTATTCTTCGCTATTACTTTTATTCCACCAGGCATTTCACCTAAATGCCGAATAAAAAGATGACTATCATAACCAGATAGATTATGGAAAAATACGGGCACAAAATTTGGCAACCGAAACTTAAGATTGCAATAAGAATGAGCTGCTCCTCGATAGACTCCTGTGAGATGGCAATGATCTCGAACTTTATCATCAAACAACGGATTCTTACAAAGAAAACATAATTTTGCATCCAAAAAGTTTTTTTTATCCTCAGCTGTCAGTTTAATTGGCACAGGTGAATTAAATACTGAAGTTATTTGTATTATATCACGTAGAAGATATTTTAAAAACTTTTCTACACAATCCAGACCGCGATACGAAATATATTTGTTCAGGGAACTATCATACGAACATACTACGTAGTAAGCAAATGCAGCTGGCACGTGTTGTTGTAAAGTCAAAGTGTTGGTATCAACACTATCACATTTTGTGGTAACAGGTTTCAATAAAGATTCAAAGTCAGCGTAAATAACGAAAGGCATGTTTTGCATTCTTTCGTAATGATCAAATTGAATTGTAGTGCCTTCATTAGGTAAAATAGTTTTAACACCGCTGCAAATGTGCGACTGGAGTTTATCTTCACTATCAAAAAATATCATACACTCTTCACATAGGAAGATTTTCGAATGATGTTTAGTTAACTGTTGGCGAAGTAATTTTGATAAATTTTTAATTAGACAATAGTGCGATTTATCATTATTTTCCAAAAATAGTAAATTCGCGTGATGCTTCTTACGACATTCACTCTTATACAATGGCCCAACAACTTTTGATTTGTTTTGAAGTCCATATACGTTAACGCTAATGTTTGGGTTATTTTTTTCAAAAACCTTGATGTCTGTTAGTCCTACTGGAAATGTCATGTCTTTTGTATTAAGTATAGTTTTAAAATGGGGATAAGCAGATGTTCGCTGGGCATTATTTTTTGCTGGAAACAAAGCTGCCATTATACACCACAAAAAACAAAAATTATCATTGTTTTGAATATTGATGCAGGCGCGTTTGTATTTAATACACTTTGGTAGATCAATATAACTTGAAGCTCTCATAGGATTATACTTGTTTATATTTACTTCAAGATACAGGTTTCGCATAAATGCCCACCCGCTATCTTTTTGCTCAAATTCTTCAATTTTTTTATTTATTATCTGAAGAACTCTAGAAAATACGTCTTCAAAGTTATAACTCTGATGAAGAACAATATTTTCTGTAGAAAAAGATTTAATAGACATAGAATTATCTTTTGGCAAAAAAAACTCTGAAAACAATTCGAAATTGACCTTCACACTATCATGAGCTAGCATACGCGCAGAGAGTAAGGCGCGGACGCGTGATCGCAGCCGCGCTAGGAACTGCGAAGGGGGAAGTGCCTCAGCCGAGACGCTGCCATCATCGCTCCCGCTCGCGGCTGCCTCACACGACACGCGATAAGATGCAATGCGACTTCGGAATGCGCTATTGATTTTTTCAATGCCATCACATTCGGTAACTGCAGTATTGTTTTTGTGTAAGATAGACTTCAAATGAGCTGAAAAGGCGTTACTTTTAACTGATATATCGCAAACTGTGCAAAATATTGATCGAACCATGTTTTATACACGCTTTACTAAGTACTTTTAGGTAAATTATTAAGATATTAATGTGAAATATTAATCAAGTAATAAGTATTCAATATTACCTATAAGGAATTAAATCAAAAGTACAAGTTTATTAGTTTTAACTTTTATTATAGGTAATAATAATATTTTAATTATTTTAGTGGAATGTTTACTCTATAAAATAAGAAAAAAATATATTAGTTTTTACTTATATCAAAATATAGGTATTTTCTATCTTACTCGTATTCCATGTAAGCAAACTACCTAGTAAAAATATGATAAACATCTATCTAATACATAATACTAATAACAAAATCACTTGTTATATTTGGAGGCAAAGAATTTACCCTCCTCGGTAAAGTATGTCTTTGCGCCTTTAACAAATTTCCTTAAATCGTGCATTTCAGGGGAATGAGAATCCCCCTGATATCTGATCCAAACTGCGGCCTTGTCACATCGTTCGTAGCCGTCTAGGTTACGAACCTCCTCCGGGTTATAAATGCGGACCTCCGCTAACAGGTCCCCCGACAAGGTAGCCTGCCGGCGCACGGAGCCGCCGGCGACGCGCCTAGAGAATACGCAGTTCGGGGGGTCCTGCTTCGAGCGCACCTGGTCGCCGTCCTCGTCCTCGTCGGAGAACAACCACGCCTGCGCGCTGGGGGCCTCGTCCTTGCTGTGAGCAGGTTTTCCCCTGCCTGCTTTTTTGGGTGCAGGCTTCACCTTCTTCTTCACACTGTAATTAAATGAGAATGATTAATTTCATTAAAATAAAAACAATAAATTTAGGAAGTAAGTTTAAAATAAGTTTAATGTTTAGATTAGGTTATGTCTATTATCCGTAAGTATTTTATAATCAAAGTTGAAAAAAAAAAACTTTAGTTTAGATTGTATTTATAAATGGGTACGTACAGGTCAAAGTATCATATTGATTTTTTAATTTATTTGATTAAATGTTTTTTAATGTGAGAAAATATACACTACCTTACTAATTCCTCCTCGTCACTATCCAGGAATTTTTCCCCTGCCCTCTTCTTCTGCACTTTGCGATAATTTTGTTCAGACCTGAAATTAAATTTATTCAAATTATATTAATCATTCATGGTACTATTTATTCCCTAGAGAATCAGGAAACAAAAATATACTGCCACAAGATAGGTAGTTTAAATGATATTTATCATGTTAAAGAAAATGAAACTGCAGGGACAATATATAAATGTATGTAAAACTTACGCACATGATCGCGATACAATGATGCCTCAGGGTGACGGGTATAAAGCAGCTCGAGGTGACTGGGTGACGTGAGCAGTCGTCGGAACCACAGTGGAAGTCCTGATTTTCAGCTTGAGCGTCGAGCACAGAATGTAAAATATTCACGACACATATCCGCTTTTATATTTTAAAAATCCTAAGCAAGCAAAATTCAATGAAATTATTTCACACGCTAAAGTCGCATAATTTGCAGAAAAATGATTCTGATTTAATTGAAATTGGAACCAAAATCTGACGACAACAGCGAAAATATATAAAGGTAAGTTCACAACGATAGAACAACTTGGTGTCAATAAGTTTTTTAAGTTGCATATTTTTTATTTAATTCAGTGTATGTATAATATTTTAAAAGTTTTAAATTATATTATTATTCTATCTACAAGCCTTGTTACCTGATTATTACAAATAAAATAAAAATAAAAAACGACTATATCCGAAGATAGTAGCCGGGACCAGGTTTTACGTGCCTTCCGACGCACAGAATCATTCCAGATTCCAAGGTCGACCGTGCCGGGTTTCGAACCCGGAACCTCCGTAATGTGGTGAGCGTTTTACCACTCGACCACGGAGGTTGTCACAACAACGATGAAATATATCAACCTATAGGTACAGACTTAGATTTTACAGATAAGCAAAACTTTACTTTTAACTTGTACATTATACTCATATTATTATATATTAACTGTTTTATTTTATTATTTATACGAGTTTTAATATTTATACCTCTAAACTCTACATAGTCAAAACCGTGCTCATATGAATCTACCTTAATTTTTAACCGACTTTGAAACGATAATAGGTGGAACCAACAATAGGTACAATAAAGGTTGATTGATTTCAAAAACATTTTTTTAACTCGTTTCGAAAAAAATTTAATGACCTATCGCAAATATACTTGTAATTGGAAAACCTCATAATGAAAAAAAAAAAAAACATTTTATCACCGAGACCCACACTTTATTATTTCTACAATGATAGGGTTATTTTTTTAAAAAAGGAACCGGCTTGTTGAGCACTAGGCTAGCGTCGTCGTCAGCAAAAGTCCTAGCTTCGCGGAACGAGTCATCGTCAGCATGTTCGCGTTGCATTGATGCTTTAGGGTTCTTTAGGAATTGCATTTATACTTCATAGCGTGGGAACGTGACCTACATTCAACAGTATGATACCTAAGTAATATTTTCTAAATAGTTTTCTTTTATTTATGCTATGATAGAGAGAAAGTTATTTTTATTCTAAGGCTAAATATTTTGTAACTATAGTTCGGTAGATGAGAATGTCCTGCAAATAAATGTTTCTTATTCTTAATACACCACGATTTTGTTATAAATATCTGAAATTTAAACAATGACAAATATTCAACGAGATTTTTCGTTCTCGTAATAGCAACAACAACAACAACAACAACAATAACTATAATTAAGAGAGTAAGGTACGTGACGACTTATTTTCTTAATTCAAATATTTATATACGTCTTACTTACATTTAAATTATAAGCATAAAAAAAACCTGTTCGTAGAATGTAATTCTATGTTTATTTTGTACGGATCCCATCAATTCAATTCGAACTTTATTAAAGGTATTGGGTTTAAGTTATTGCCTTATAGCGGATATGTTATCACGCTCCGTTCACTGAGGGCCGGTTAGAACTCTAATAAACGAAATCTATGTTTGGCATGGTAAAACGTAAAAAGCAATTTTGGTTTTAATGTAAACAAGAAACTTATTCATCAGACCTCATCAGAAGATCTTTGAAATCACTTTTTCCTCAATTCATTATGTCATTTACGAAATATTTTAAGAAATAATACATGTGACAAATAAATTGTCATGGAATAATAATAATAACTTAATTAATAAATTTAAATGAAAGCTTTTTAAATTATTAAATTGTTGTTATTTATCATGTGTTTCATCCTTTACCTACTGCTGTATTTGTCACTTGTTTAGAGTATGGAACTATACAGTAAATTTATAAAAATTCAACACCCGATAAATATAATAAATAAATCACTGCATATATGTATTCTTCTTGTTCTAAGGTCGGCTGGAAGATGCTACTAAGGCTGTCAGTTTTTCCGCTAATCGCTTACAGTTTATACTTAGGGTAAAGATTGATGTTACTGTAAGCAGTTTTGTACTTTTCAAGTTGTCGTGGTGAGATACTGACGTATTGTTCATTATTCTTTCATCACCACTAGACGGGGGAAGTTTTTTCAATCTAAGACCCTCAACCATACACTGCTGAGGTTGAAAGTAGTTCTTCTATAAGTTTCAACCACTCATTTGATGTCATTGTCGGGAATTTTGTTTTGGTCCAGAACTTGACTTGTCACTACTGAAGTTGAAGGAAGTTTTCTGAACTTCAGCCAATCAACGGATGATGGTCCAAGTCAGTTTTGTATACCAAGACGAATCCCAGCCAGGCTCTGCTGATAATGAACGAAACTTATAATTCTTTAAATTCAGCGAACTACAGCCAATCAACCGATGTCAGTGTCGAGGGAGCACTCTTAGCAATCCAGAACCCTCAGTGATGTGATGTGATGTGATGTGTGTGAGAGAGTTTTAGAAAACTTCTGGTGAGTATTTAACACGACTCGTTTACACTGATCACTTTCTACACCTGTTGCGTTCATAACGGAGTATTGGGTGTTCTAAAACTGTTTTCGAATCATTGTTCACTAAGCGTAGTGAAACGAGCGGAGCGATAGCGAGGCGAGATGAACGGAGTGCCAGTGAACGATGATCCGAAAACTGTTTTAGAATGCCCAATACTCCCCTACTCACGTTTGCAAACAAATGATTTTATCAATGTAGGCAACGATATTATTGAGTTAAGCATAATTTAAGAATTAGTCAAAAAAAAATAATGACGTCGATAAACCTGTTATGCAATACGTAGGCAGCGCGGATTAATGATGTTTTAGTTAATTAATGAGTCTAGTCCGGACTTCGAAGGCTGTCCCGCGACATCTCGCCGCTATCAGTGGCCGCGATCTCGAGATCTTGTGATAAGCTTGCGCGTGCGTCACTCCCCCGGCACTCACCAATGAGCGCTCCGCTAGTGAGTGAGGGGGAGAGGGGGATGGAGGCAAATATACCGTCAGGCAATTATGTCTAGTCTATGACTAATGTCACTTTTCAATATCTTTATCTTTAAAGTTTTTAGCTTCAGCTTTAATTAAACATTATTTTTTTGTGTGTGAAAATGATTGAAAACCTGATACTCGTCGAGTTTGCTTGGTCGTTCAAATCCCTCCGGCCACGTTGGCAACTGATATTCGCAACCAGTGGCCAAAGAAGAAAATATGTTTTTGTTACTCAACTACATAGTTGCCAAAAACGATAGTCTATTCTTTAATTGAATTTTTTTACATTTAATCTTGCGGTTTCACAACTGGTTATTCAAAATTACATATCCAAATTGACTGATTGATTCATCAACACAGCATTACTCTTTTTACAAATATTAGTTATCCGCAAAGGGCTAATTAAAAAATGACTAGGTAAGGGTATTATTGCGGGAATGATGAGATCCGCTGGCGAACCGGAGTCATGTGGCAATGGGCTGGGCACATTGCGCGTGAGAACCGACGGTCGTTAGGGCAGAAAGGTTTTTGAATGGCAGCCGCGCGCCGGAAAACGTAGTGTGGGGAGGCCCCCCACGAGGTGGACCGAAGATCTGGTGAGGGTCGCGGGAAGCCACTGGATGCGGGCAGCGCAGGACCGATCATTGTGGAGATCCTTGGGGAAGGTCTTTGTCCAGCAGTGGACGTCTACAGGCTGAGATGATGATGATGCTTGATTACCTGTGTTGCTTTGATTATGTTTGTTGTATTCTCTTGTATTATATTCTATTCTATTCTATGATGATGATGATGATGATGATAAAGAGTATATTACGTTATTATGCGGTTTTCCCTACTATCATGGGAATTACACCCATGATAGTAGGGAAAACCGCATAATGACGGAATACACTCACGGGAAATATCTAGATAATAATAAAATATTTTATAGCATAAAATAATAATTTTGACACTTGTTAATTTAATTTATATAACTAGTATCGTGAGATTTTATTTACTTTAAAGAAATACGTTTCTATAGGAGACAAAAATAACGAATTTATATTTAAAAAGTCGTATGTAATCTAACATATTTGTAAAGTGTACTGAGTGAGGGCAATGTCAACTAGATACGACGCCCAGCTCCAGCAGTACTCGTACTACACACGAGTACAGCAGTCCAGTAGCGAGCGTCGCCGGCGGCAGCTGATGATGTGACTGCTAATATAAATAACCCAGCGAGCGCGCCGCCGCAACAGGTGTTAACATTACTGATTATTATTCTATCAAAATAATCTCAATTGGAAACACTACCGCTATTTTTGCTTCGTACTTTAACGAGTTAAAATGTAATTTATAACTGTTTACTTAATACGCAACAGTTTATACTCAGCTATTCTAGTTATGATATGGCGGAGGATTGAATAATAACAACCTTGCGTGATCTGAGATTCTTTGCGGCTAATTCGATACAGAGCAGCTACCAACTGCCGCCGCCACCGCTTTAAATACGTCGCTCGTATAAAAAGATGCGCTGCAAGATCAGGCTGCAAGTATTTTTGTGAATTTAATATGTACGCGTGCATTTATCGGTCGTCTAAGTACTAAACGGAGATCACACAGAGGACGGAAGACAGAACAGAATGGCGTAGACTCCACCGATAAGAGCGCGGCTCTTAAATGTGAAGAAGAAGAAGTATGAGTACGTAGAGTAAACGATGTGCAGTAGCTCGAAACATAATAATATATTATATTGTTTAAATAACACACTTTATTACATTAGACTGGACTTGTTAACTAAAAACACCGCAGACGAGAACATAAAATTCCTAATAGGGAAAAACTAACTGTCTATTTAACATTATCACATCCACAGTACAATAATACGATAAGACGTGTAAGTGCAGTAAGTGTTTTGTGGTCGCAGTTCGCAACATGTTTACGAGTACGAGAAACACCAGGCTCGTTTGTAACTTGTGTTATCTCGTGATCTCGTGAACATTAAAAGAACTGAGCATCAACACCTAATATGACATTTGACGGCTTTTAAAAACAAGTCTCAAACCTTATTTCGTGAAGGCAAAGGTCAGGCAAATAGTATTTCGGCACCTAAATATTCAAAATACTCTATATTTATGATGTTTTATCGTCGTGATAGTGGCTTTATATGCACCGCCACAGCTTCCGGCTTCTGCAGGATGTGGTCGGAGCCCAGTGGAGGTCATTGCAGAAGTGCCGGCTTGGAGTCTATTTGCAACTCGAGTCTGGTTAAGATACCGTGTTCTTTATTTAAACCACTGCCCGGGAAGCTGGATTTGACAATAAAATGCTGTTCGCCAAAAACGCAGTGAAAGATGCATTTCAAAAAAATATTCGACTATTAATACATTTGTGTTATATCATATTTATTCTGTGGTTGAATATTTTATATGTACATTATTATGTATGACTCATGCATGAAATTGTATAAGGTTAACGGAGTTCTATCTATGCCAACTTTTTCTCGGCTCGCAGACTGCGTCAGTTTGAAGGTTGAATACGTTTTCAAATATAATTGTGTGGAAATATAGAAATGGAATGCAAGATACATATTTCCGCGCGTGGTTAACTGGACACTTTCCGGCAGGGCCATGGGCAGCTACAGCGATGACAGACGTCAACTCCTCTGAGACGAATGGACAGTTTCAATTTTCCCCCGCCGCCCGCCGACCTCCGTCCGGCGCGCCGGCTGCTGGCAGAGATTTATAGGATCTCGTCTTCGGCAGACATCACCTATGGTTGATAATAAATCTTCTAACGGCCTTATGAAATTGCCTCGGGTGATAGATTACATTCAGTTTGTTGTAAAGGGTACCTCTTTTTCGTCTCGGTTGTAGAAGATATTGTCATAAATGAAAAAGAGTGCATAAGCTCTTCAATACACAAGTAGTAGTAGTAGTAGTAGTCGTATTTTTTTCTGAGTAGATTTTGGAAATAGAAAACTGAACGATAAAAAATTATACAATCAAATCTGCTAATTTATATCTTAAATACCTACAGTTAAATATCCTTCTTCATAAACTGAATAAATATATTAATGTTTTCTCTAAGGAGTTTGTAGAAGTGTACAATGTTTTTTGTAGCGTTCTCTTGTTTTGATTTGAAACAAGTCGAGAGCTAGAGTAAACTGTTACACCGGTTATATTATGTTATGCCCGTAAGGGTTTACGGGGTTTTGATCCCATAAATGTGTACCTCTAATCTCTATGGCTCCTCTCTCATGTGCTATGTAAGCTTGCAGGTCGAACGAGCCAAACCACAAAGTCACGGCCATTTAAATCCTCAGCAAGTGTTAGGATTTATGGCCGAATAAATTTTATGTTTCCAGATAACATTATTATTTTTATGTTCTTACATATTATTTATGAGTCGAGTCGTTACATGAGCTGAAAGTTGTTTATGACGTGTAGGTAAGCGGGGGCGAAGAGATTCTTATGATACCTATTAAATTGTGCTGTGTAGAGTCCCCGTGAGGGTTTATGAGCTTGTAGAGAGAGTAGTGGGGGATATTCACTTCTCGTCTTCTATGTTTTTTTTTGGGTGACCCGACCCAAGGGCCAATTTGTGAACAACTAATAAAATTAAATTATAAGATTGTGTTTTGTCTTTCAGATAAATCGTGCAGTTTATTTGTCTGACCGAATCATCATTTTTTTAAGTGGTAGTCCTGAGTTTTCAAAACTTGTTGCGTTAACCTTATAGCCAAGAAAAGGAAATTCCGTAGAAGTTCTATTATTGCAAATGCAAACATACTCTAAGGTATTTGTTGATTGAATGCTTGAAGATTCATTAGAGTGGAGTGGCAGAAGGTCGCAGGCAGCGTCGGTGGTGCAATCTTCAAATGCACTTCCTTTGTGTCGCGCCTCACATCGGGCGCAGGCAGGTGTGTTGTGTGTTGTGCACCATACCATACGGCGCGGGGCGGGTACGGGTCACTACTATCGCAACGCACACCGAGTACCTGTTGGGATAAGAAAAATTTCTAAGTTTATTGTTGGCTGTATTATCCCAAAATAGTAACCTATTCCTAAGTAGTTCATAGAAAAATAAAATTTGTTCGTTGTCATTCCGTTTCCGGTCTTGCCTGTGTGATCCGATGACTGTATGTTTTCTTGCCGTGCAGTGCTAAAATAATAAATTGTGTTCGTTATAGAAGACTGTTTTATTAAGAAGAATTCCAAACCTGAAAAGGTTATGGGACCAGCGAGCTCTGCAAACAGAGGATAGCGAGAAAACGGCAAAGAAAAAGTGAAAAAGTCATTGTCAAAATAACCTCAAAATGGATTCCACGCGGTCAATGCATTTGAAGAAATTCGATGGAAATAACTTTCGTCAATGGAAATTCCAAATCAAATGTGCTCTAAAAGCAAAAGGAATTGACATCAATGTAGAAAAAACCGATGCAAACAGTGCTGAATGGTTGAAAAATGATGGAATGGCCATGTTTATCATTACTTCGTCAATGGACTTCAAACAAATTACATTGATTGAAAATTGTAAAACTGCCAAGGAAATCATGACAAAGCTTGAATCCATATATGAACAAAAGAGTGAACTATGCAAAATGTTGATACATGAAAAGTTTTACCAATATAAGATGTCACCAGGTGATAGCGTAGCTCAACATATCTCAAAAGTGGAAACATTGGCCAAACAACTAAAAGAAAGTGGTGAGACAGTCAGTGACATGGCAATTATTACAAAGATATTGGGAACCTTGCCACCTAAGTATAGATCTTTACGTCAGGCATGGATGTCATTGGACTCGAGGCAACAGACTATTATAAATTTAACTGCTCGATTGTTAGATGAAGAAGCAAGTCTAGCAGGTGAAGAAGAACAAGAGACAGCTTTCCTTGTTGCTAATAAAGGGTGGAAGATAAAACCAAAACAAAATGAACCAATTCAAAGTAGTAGTGTTGGTACAAATCAAAATAAAAGTACTAAACACAGATGCGAATGCTATAATTGTGGAAAGCGAGGCCATTTTTCTAAAGAATGTCGTGCCTTAGAAAATCCAGGTTTAGAAAACCTCAACAAGAAGGTGCAGATAATATGCTAGCATTTTATGTAGAAAATAATGCATGGAACATAGAAGAGAATACTTGGATTCTAGATAGTGGTGCCTCTGCGCATATGACTTTTAGAAAGGACTTCTTTTTGGAGTTAGTTAAATGCGACCAGAAATCATTGACTTTGGGAAATAAACAATCTGTAGAAGTAGCTGGTATCGGCAAAGTATTAATAAAGAGAAATGTCGATGGACAGTGGGAGACAAGTGAACTGCATGATGTCTTATATGTGCTAAGTTTAATTAAACTTGTTCTCAGAAGGTGTGATAATACGAAAATCTTATTCTATTATCAAGAAAAATTCAAATGCCTTGATTTATAAAGACAATAAAGTGGTAATGAGTGCTAAAATTACAGACAATAACTTGTATCAGTTAAATATAAAAACAGTGGTTCCAGAAACTTGTAATTTAGTGCAACATGGACACAGTGATCTTAAAATGTGGCATGAAAGACTTGAACAACAAATTAAGAACATGAGTGCAAATAATATGGTTGAAGGTTTAAAAATAGACAGTAGTGAACAAAGTGACTTTGTTTGTGAGGCATGTGCATATGGGAAACAGTGCAAATTTACATTTCATAAATCAAAGAGAGGAGAATTACAGCCAGGTGACCTAGTATACAGTGATGTATGCGGACCAATGAGTTGCTCATCGATTCAAGGTATGAGATACTTTGTCTTATTCAAGGATGCTGCTACTAGTTACAGGCATGTATAATTTATCAGAAACAAGAGTGATGTTCTAGAAGTTTTCAAGAAATATAATGCAATAATTAAAAATAAATTCATGCACAGTGTGAGAATATTGCATACAGATAATGGAACTGAATATGTAAATAATGCCTTCAAAGAATATATGGAAAAAGAAGGAATTGTTCATGAACGTACTGCACCATACACACCTGAACAGAATGGGCGTGTAGAAAGAGAAAATAGGACAGTAGTAGAGAGTGCACGTTCTATGCTGTATGCACGAGATGTACCATTGTTTTTATGGGCAGAAGCAGTAAATTGTGCAGTATATTTATTAAACAGAACCTCGTCTACTCAAACTCCTAATGCAACACCTTTTGAACTGTGGAATGGAATTAAACCCCAGTTAAGTCATGTAAAGGTGTTTGGTAGTATTGGTTATGTTCACATTCCAGAACAGTTGAGAACAAAACTAGATAAGAAAAGTGAAAAGATGATACTTGTTGGCTATGACAATAGCAACTACAGAATGTTTGAAACAAATTCAAGAAAAATTCACATATCAAGGAATGTAATTTTTGATGAAAATGAAGTTCTTCAAATGAAGAAAAATATTGCACAAATAAATATTTTTGAAGAAGAAGAAGAAGAAGAGATGACAAATTAAAGTGAAGAACAAGTAAATGATGTAGATGACACTTTGACTGTAGATTCATCAACAGAAAATGAGGAAAGTTTATTGAGTTGTAATAGTGATGATCAAACCTATGAACCATCTGAAGAATTAAGTTATCCAGAAGAAAGGAATATAAACTTGAGACCACGGATTAATAGAAACCTTGAAGCAAATCTTGTAGAATTGTCATTACCTCAAACTTATGCTGAAGCGATAAATAGTCCAAAGAAAAAGGAATGGTCTGAAGCTATCAAGGAAGAATTGCAAGCACACAAAGAGAATAATACATGGACTGTTATTAAAAGAACTGATCAGCGAACTCTTACAACAAAATGCATTTTTACCATTAAGAAAAACGAGGATAATGAGGCTCGTTTGTGTGCACGTGGGTTTAATCAAATTAAGGATATTGATTATCAGGAAATATTTTCTCCCACTACAAGGTACGATTCTATCAGAATTATTCTTTCCATGGCTGCGAAATATAATTTAGAAATCCAACAATTTGATGTTAAAACAGCTTTTTTAAATGGGTATCTTCAAGAAAATATTTTCCTGGAAATTCCTGAAGGTTTATCAATTTAAAATGATTATGTATTAAAATTAAATAAATCACTTTACGGTTTGAAACAGGCATCTAGATGCTGGAACAAAAGGTTCACTGAGTTTTTGGTTAAATATGGTTTTGTACAGTCTCAGGCTGATAATTGTATTTATGTAGGAAATTTTGAAAAGTCTAAAGTGTTCCTAATAATATATGTTGACGATGCTCTTGTAATATCTTCTAATAAACAGCTTATCAAAGAAATTATAGATTACTTAAAGCAAGCTTTCAAAATAAAAGAATTGAATTTGAAATATTTTGTGGGCATGCAGATTGAGAAAATAGATAACATTATTGTATACATCAAGAAAATTATATAAATCAAATTATTGAAAAGTTTGGTATGAGTACAGCAAATCCTGTCAATACTCCGGCAGATGTAAATGTTATTATTTCAAAAAATGTGGATGAAAATTCAGTCAATTTTCCATACAGGGAAGCTATTGGTTGCTTATTGTTCTTGAGTTCTGTTTCAAGGCCAGATATTTCGTTTGCTGTAAATGTACTAAGCAGGTATGTAAATTATCCAGGTCAACAACATGTAAATGCTGTAAAACGTGTTATTAAATATCTTATGAATAGTAAAACTTTATGTATAAAATATGGAGAAAGCTCTGGTCTTGTTGGTTACTCTGATGCTGATTATGCTGGTGATGTAGATACGCGAAAATCTACTACTGGTTATATTTTCACGATGAATGGAGGACCAATTGCATGGTCCAGTCAGAAACAGAAGACCATTGCTCTTTCCACAACTGAGGCAGAATTTGTTGCTGCTTGCGAATCTGCTAAAGAGATAATATGGTTGCAACAGCTGATGTCAGATTTAGGTGAAAGTTATAATTGTGTCACATTAAATGTAGATAACCAGAGTGCTATAAAATTAATTAACAACCCGGTTTATCATAAAAGAACCAAACATATTGATGTGAAATATAACTTCATAAGGGAAAAGGTCAATATGGGATTAATTAAACTTAATTATATTGCAAGTAAAAATCAGTTAGCAGACATTTTGACTAAAGCATTATCTGCCCAAACTTTTGCCTATCTGAGAGATCAGTTTTTGTTCTAAGAAATATATGTTCTTCTATAGTAGCGGTTGCTTAAGTTTGTTTTTGTTATGCAAGTTAAATTTTAGTGGGAGTGTTGGGATAAGAAAAATTTAACTAAGTTTATTGTTAGCTGTATTATCCCAAAATAGTAACCTATTCCTAAGTAGTTCATAGAAAAATAAAATTTGTTCGTTGTCATTCCGTTTCCGGTCTTGCCTGTGTGATCCGATGACTGTATGTTTTCTTGCCGTGCAGTGCTAAAATAATAAATTGTGTTCGTTATAGAAGACTGTTTTATTAAGAAGAATCCCAAACCTGAAAAGTACCGACCGACACAACGCACTCATACTTATATAACCATTTTTTAGCGAGAGCTGCTGCGGTGGCGTTGCTAGCTTTTGGTAACTAGTAAGAGGCGACCTTAATGACTCCCAGGCCTCCCTAGGCAATCTTTCATTAGCAAAGTGATTAATGCGGGCGGAAAGTACCTCGTTTTGCAAGAGGAGTAGGTGCTTTGTATTCGGAGGTTGCTATTTGCATAACTTCTCTATAATAATATGTGGAGTGGAGGAAAGCGAGCAAGGAAATGAAACTATAAAATATTTGGAAGATTATTGTACAAATTTCTGTAGACAAAAGAGTCGGTTAGCTCTCCAAAACGAGGTCAAGCAGAGCAATAAAACCACGCGACTCGCGCCGGCAGCCATTAATTACTCCACACCGACTCTTACACTTCACGCCATTCACATTTTACGCATCACAAGATATTAGCGTATGAATGGAGCTCACCTACACAGAAGCTGTAAGATATGTGCGGTCGTTTGGAGTAAGGATAAGTGATAGCCTGCATAACTTTAGTGATCTAATAAAACGGGCCCGCTATGGAATATGAAATGTGTGCGCCGGCGGCGGCGGCTCGACGTCCGTAGAAGGATTGATGGCGGGCGTGTTCCGGCGAAGCGAAGTGACGGAACAAACAAACAAAAACGTTCATATTTTCTGTGGTTGGAAAGAGTTAATAGCTGATATGTACAGTAATGTAACGTGTTTCTGAATTTATCGGTGCTCGCCCGCATGGCTCTGGGAAATACACGTTTTGCTGTTGGATGGAAGAGTTAAGTACCTACACATCTGACCCTGATCCGAAACAAACGGTGAAAATTGCCGATGTTATTTGACAATTTATATTCTCACCATATTAAAAAAAATATATAATCTAACAAGCTGTATGCCCCCGACTACACCCGCGTTGTTTTTCGACATTTCCGTAGTAATTTTTAACTATCCCATGGGAACTTTTTAATTGTCCAGGATTAAAAGTATTTAAGATGTTGACCGGTGCTATAAGGTACCACCATGCAAAATTTCATTCAAATCGGTTCAACAGTTTCGGAGATTAGCCCGTAGTACAAAAACAGGGAAACAAAACATTTGAAAAAAAAATCTTGATCTTGAAGTTCTATCACTTCTTCTATATCACTTCTTACATCCCCCTGAATCGGATTTTAGCATTTTTTTTTTCTATGTACAGATTTTCGACTTCTACAATTTTATTATAATATAAATATTATGCAACTTAACATTTTGATTTTTCTTCATTTACTTGGTGTGTTAACTAGTAAACTCGTAGACAGTCAAAAATAAAACGCATGACCCATAATGTTCATTAATAAATAAAATAAAAAATAATCTTACAAAATAGGTATTGATAATAATATTATGAAGCTCAGTGAACCTGAAGACGACCAAAGTTCAGTTGTAAGTTCTATGTGGAGGTGCAACTTGTTTGCTCGAGGGAATGTGCCGCGCTTAAAACGACTGGAAAAGTTAATAGAACAATAAAAATAGAGCAATAAAAGAGACAGAGGACAGCTCGTGGCAACGCCGCGCTTGAAGACGCGTCTAGCCGCACTACAGCACAAAACAAGAGAGCACAGAACCACAGAATATTACCGACTTTGTGACAATACCTATGCGGTTTCTTTTTTATACCCACTCTTGGATTTAAGGTAGACACTACTACTGCTGCGGCTGGCTGTACGATTAACACAAAACTGAAGAATTTTATTGGTTTACCACTTATTTACTCTAAAATTCAGTAACTAGAAAACACCCATACTGTTACGGAGCTTTTCGTTATGTGCCAGTAGTATTATGTGTGTTTCGCGAATAGGTACTTTAATTTGTGTACACGTCATTTCCTCAACACGCAACGAGTGACTTCAATCGGCGCCGCGCGGCACTGTGTCTTGCTCCAATATATTACATCTGTCCCCGAGAACATAGTTTGTGCGCACTCATAAAATTATATTACGTCATATAAAACATTTAAGCATCTTTGATACACGGATCACAAGAATAAATAAGTTTCACTCACAGATATAAATAATATGTTAATATGAGTAGGTGATGAGATTAGCAACATGGTATTGTAAGTATACAATTTATACATATAACTATTGAATCACATTGAACTACGGTGTAGTGTAGTACAAACAGACTTTTGTTAACCGCTCTCTGCTCCGGTTGGGCTGGGGATATTAAGTAACATGTGATAGTTTTATTTATTAATTTTAATTGTTTAAATTTTAATTGTTAATTTAAATTAATTATTAATTTTAATTGTTAATTTTAATTGTTAATTTTAATTGTTAATTTTAATTGTTAATTTTAATTATTTATTAATTTTAATTGTTTAAAGTTATACACAGCAATTACAGCCAAAGTCAATGCGCCGTTAAACTTAAGATACATATTAAAAATACAATACATACAACATACTTAAACGTAATGAATGACTTAGTTCAGAAATCATAATTTTCACAAAAATTTAACGAAATCCGACGTAGATTAACCAATGGTCGGCAAGAATCTCTCTAGTTCAAAATATTGACGCATAGCTATAGAATGAAGTGAAGCAAAAAAAATGCGGGACACTGCCGCAGGGCGGGTACAGGACAAACTTGGGACAAACGTCATCTGCTGTTCAGGTCACATGGGATGCCGTGCTTTTAAATGAAGGATAAAAGCTGCTACCAATACTAAAAATCTGACCATTCCTGACTTATTTATTTATCAAAAACCAGACGGAGCGGTCAATACATTCAGTTGTTGTTATTCCCTATGAAGCACTGGATATACGTGACTGGTGATGGAAGCGTCTGAAGGATGTCAGCGCTGACCCGCAGATCGCCCCAGGGCTAACGAAGTCGCTAATTATAATTAACGTGAACACCAAACCCTAAGATTCTGTTGGTAATATGGTAACATCGTTTAAGCTTTAGGAGATTGTTATTTCCCGCGCTCCGCGCTCGGCGCTCGCTCGGGACAAGTTTTTGTTACAGTTTATTACCAAAATTAAGCGCTGGGCTGCTCGCCTTACAACATCTACATTTTGTTAAGTTTATGTTTGTTTATAAAACAAAAAGTTTAGTATCTAATGCAGGAATTTATTACGTTTTCAAGGACGGCAAGAATATTCAAACAAAATTCTACAGGAAGTGATATTTACATAATTAAAATGTATAATTCTTCGTAAAACTATGTACATATTCTAAATAAGGGTATCGTATCGTAAAACATACCTATTTAAAATTATCGCGTTAAGACCAAGTAAGAGTAAATATACAAAATAATGTATACATAATTCCAATGTTGTTTACGGGTAAGAGAGAAATGATTGATGTCTGGAATCACAAAGTTGAGCCACTATGAATACTGGACTAGAAAGGTGAACTCCTGCACTCTCCAGTCTCTCCTGTTGCGATCTATGTTGTCATCACGTCATCTTCGGGCGGGGTAGTCATGATAATGTAGTTTTTGCGCCATCTTAAATGTTCACTTTCATATAATTCCTAGATTAGTAATAGAAAGAGCGGGCGCGAATAAAATATATTATTGAAAATTGTAGGTACAAACACAAAATTTAAGAAAATTATTATTTCATGGATAAGTTATTTATTATTTACAATTAAAACAATATATGCGGTATTTAATATTGAAATTAAAACGTTAGTTTGTCTGAAGATTGCTATTAATTTGCGCTGGGCTAGCGCGGTCGATTGCCTTGTTTATTTATGGTAGTTTAGAAGGTTTCTGATCGAAATTGTATGATGATTTGGTGAGTAACGTATTGGGTGCGGCCGCGTCAGTGAGTGTCGCGGTAACCCATTGCGGTAACCCGAGCGGCCGGGAAATATCCCAACAGCCGAGGACAAGCAGTTGGCGGCGGATCCAGCTCGCCTCGCATCGTCATCGTCATCACCTCACCGCTCGTTTTATATTATACTTATAATCCGCCACGAAACTGTTTTTCCAGTGGGGATGAGGAATTTTATCGCGATAAAAGGTAGTGTCAAAAAATCAAATCTTTTACAAGTTTCATTAAAGTAGGTTCAATAATTTCGGCGCCTATTCATTTAATATAATACAAACAAACAATCAAATCTTTCCTCATTATGATATAAGTATAGACCCGCGTCTTCGCTAGCGCAAATTCACTTTAGAACGTCCACCTTTCTTTATAGGTACTTTATTGAAAATCCCTACATTTCCGGACGGGCTGCTAGTCTAGTATAAAATGATAATTACATAATTCATAACATTCCATATTTTTATATTATATTTTATTTAAAAGCTAGCTCTATGGTTATATGGATTCATAACTACCACACACGGGATAGAAGAAGATTATAGTTACTCGACATTTGACCAATAAATGCCACAATTCAATTCATGTCATACGCAATTGAAATAAATAGTCTATATTACAAAAGAATATGTAACTGACTTATCTAAGTGATGTAAATATCCTAAAGTTAAAAATAAATACTCGTACTTTGACTTTAAAAAAGGTAACATTTCAAATTTAAACAAAAGAAACTTAATTTAATTGAATTTGTAAGGGAACCAAAGTTTCTCCAAGGTTTTTTCAAATAAAGTGGTAAGTTAGAGAACGCAATTTACATTTAAAATTGATTTATATACAATTCAAAACCTCAGTAAATTCAAATAAAATTATATCGTTTGATGTCAAATGACAAAATTTGATCTCTTGGTTTAGATTAATTATTATTAAACAATCCAATTAAATTGGATGGTTGTCCATTCCCAAGCCGCGACAAGATAACCACGTGAAGTGCAGTGCAGTGCAGTGCAGTAACTACACTGACCATGCTGAAGTTATCGACTGCAATAACTTGATTGGATTCAAACTAGTCGCGCATATTTTCGATAACCTATCGACATATAGATATATTAAATTAAGGATTCGGGTACTCAGAAATCCATAAGCTAAAGTATGATAAAACTGCAAAAAAGACTCAACGGACAAGTTAAGTAAGTATATAAAAAAGAAAACATTTAGCCATCTGTATTGCACCGTTCGCGGCGTCAGAACAGGTGACAGGCAGGACAGCATAATTCAGTAGCATTATCGTTTGCCGTAGTAGTAAATACATAAAAAATACAAAATGGATACTTCATAACATCATGTAATTGAGAGCTGCTGACTTAGTCCTCTCGTAAGTGAGTGACATGACGGTGGGCTAACCCGTTACCCTGGCCGCTGTCCCAGTCTGGCCCCAAACCTGTGCCTCGCGAGCCGCTGACAGAGCAGCCATTTAAAAACGCCGCGCCGGCGGCGCCGGGACGCGCCGCTTCTTTATCCGTTCCTTTCCTCATTCCAGCGTATAAGCAGTATAAGCTTTCAGCGCCTACTTTATTGATATATAAATACCAATAATACTCTGAAAGCATCGTTATTCCGGCCTACGCATACTTATAGAGCCCGCCCACAACTACGGGGTCCTTAAGTTGGCGAATATCTTTAAATTGCGTAGAACGACGTTTGAATATTAACGGACGATAATGAGGAAATTAGCGTCGAGAAAAATACCAATTGTACTTAATTCACTAGTCGTTTCAATACTATAATATAATATGGCACTCCGTTCACTTCTGCTACCATTCGTAGAAGTGTGATAAATAAATAAAAATCAGAAAACTATTGATGAGTAACAAAGGCTACCTTTTACCGCGGGAAAATGCCTTATTCCCATGGGAAAAACTGTTAACGCGGACGGAGTTGCGTCGGTAAACTAGTATCCTTTTAAAAGCGTAACCGATTTTCTATGAACTAAACCCACCCATTAAACAATTTTCGCTCTGTTGATCGATTTTAGTTTACTTCACAAAAGTGCCCACTTCACGTTGAAAAGGGTATTTCAGTTAGCGACCGACCTCGGAGCTGCCATTAGGTATCCTGAACATGAACCGCAGCTACTGGAGTTCAATACGAAGCGATTAAATCGCGAACCGCGTGCGCACCGTGACTCGGTAACACAATTACCGTGACACCTCCGGGAACCCGGGAGCCGAGATCCCGGGACTCGCCGCCGCGCAACGCTGATAGTACGTTTTTCCCGAGAGAGTTTCCTACACAAATCAGATTACGTCATAACTTATAGAACCTTCGTCAAATGTACTGACACAATTTAAAATTCAGCTTACTGCCTACTTACTTTATAAGTTGTTTATTAAATAAAGAATATTATCTGAATATTTATACAAAATTTCCCTACTAATATTTCCAACGTCTTCTGTTTTTTTTTCTTTTTCCACGATTTCCACTATAATTAAATTAATTTTGGTGCGATACTGGCATTATTTTCAACCTCTATCATGTCATACCTGCGTCGTCTCATAAATGTTTTAACATCAGTTTTTGTCTTGTCACTACACACTGTTTCGTCGCCTCGTGGCTTATCTGTTCGGATGAAGCAGGCGAGGAGTGCTTGCCGCAGATAGCGGGTACCGCCGCCGCCCCCGGAGGAGGTGGAGTGCATTTAGCATTAGCTACTCAAACTACGAGAATTAAATTAATGCAGGTCGCTTCCACCACCACCGCCGCCGCCGCTGCGACAGCGCATGTGGTTTTACAGATACGTATACCAAGCTCCTATACGAAAATGACTTTGCTTTTGTACATGAAGATCGGTATATTCGTCCTTTGAGTGTCTAAATTGGAACGAGACTGGTAGTTGGTACTTGGTAATACTCTCTGTGGTAATACCACAATAATACTAGTGCGGAATATGACTAACATGGCAGGGCTTGTTCAAAACATTCTTATCTAATCAGTTTCGCGGTCGCATCCCGAGCTGTGTGAAATATTTGGTAAATATTCCTTTATTATTTTTACTGAAATTTGCATATCCTTGGTACACTTTATTGGTTCCCCGTCAATTCAAGCGGCATCTAGATATAAATTAGATTTTTAGAAAAAAGCGTGTAACATCACTTAGCAGCCTAGTTATCTTAATTTTTGAATTGTTTCATCAAAATATAAAACACGTAGCAGCAGCTGTGAGACGTCAGTCAAGACCGTCGTCGTCGTCCCGCCCCGCCGCCGCCGCCGCGCCGCGCCGTAATGTATCTCAGCGATCTGTCTATCTTGTGTTGGCGCGCAGTGTACGGACTACGGGCGCTGAAAATAAACTACCGTAAGTAGCTCTGAATCGCGTAGTGTGTAACCTGCGCGGACTGTATTAGCGGCCGATACATCGACCATCAATCAGCGAGTGAATCATTATTTGCTACAAGTGCACACCTCTTCTATGTTATTCAGTCAGACTACACATTATATAATTCGTAAAATCACAATGCTTTTAATAACAGTTTATATGGAATGACGACGATCTGGTGAGGGTCGCGGGAAGCCGCTGGATGCGGGCAGCGCAAGACCGATCATTGTGGAGATCCTTGGGGGAGGCCTTTGTCCAGCAGTGGACGTCTTTCGGCTGAGATGATGATGATGATGATGGAATGTAAAATTACAGGATTATTTTACTACGGCCATATTTAGGCTATTTATATACAACAAATTTACCCAACGAGCATTAGCTGTAGATGACACTGATATGCACAAAATTTTGAAAATTTAGGGGTTTATTTCGTTTAAGTTGCCCGATTAAGATTTATATATTTTGACTGGCAAGTCCTCATAATAAGCATAATTACGAAACAATGTATTTCATAAGTCCGTATAATTGACATTGTACTGTCCAGTAAACTGAATTAGATATTTGATAGATGGATTGGTTAACGCCCTTCATCGACCTATACTGTTTGGTTGAATTGCCAATCACTCCCGCAGACGGCGAATCGTGTCGTGTGATGTGTCGCATTGTCACCAATCGTAGTAGATTGATAACAATTGCGCTCAAGGGCTCCTCGACGGCGGCGGCGGCGACGCGCCGCGTCCGACACGCATATCCGCCGGCATCTCTACAGACGGGCACTACGGTACTAGGGTACTAGCCATCCTCCAGACGATGCTGATAAATAACTTCCAGTGGCGTACAGAGGTCCAGAGGCGCTGAAAGATCGATCTTCTAAAAAATTCCTTTTCGTTTGTTCTGCACTTTTATGATGAGAGAGAAAATTAAGTAAGCAATAAGAGAGAACATGCTCAAGTTCATATTTTTATATTATATGTATTGTCTGTAATAGATACGACAATAGGTACCACAAATTTAGCGTGGTCGAGTATCCTCTTCACCTCAGTTGAACGTATTTAAAATTGACGACGATATCAAAGCCATGTACGAGTACAATAACTTTCCCAAATATTGGGAAGAAGACAGCGAAACGATTGAAAAACCTACACATTGTGCGACATAATATGATGCGAACTTTTATATACTAAAATTGAACTACAAATAAAAAAACAATCAGGCGACACCGCTCCTCCAGCGCTTCCTGTAACCCGCAAACAATAACACATTGCCAATATAAATTACAAGATTGATTTTGGCTCAGCGCCAGGACTACGATGACCTTTGGTTACGGATGCCTTTTTATTTATTGTATTATGTAACAGTGTTTGTTTATAGCAATCGAATTTAAAATAATAATATCTTCTAATATGTGTAATATGTATCGAACCAGCCTCCTGTGTGTGTAGTATAGTCAGTTGCAAAGATTGCCCCAGCTGCGTCACAATAAATGTTTTTCTTTTCACTGTTTTTAACGACGTACCTACATGATTTTTCGACACACGCACATTATGTACGTCTGAAGTACACTTCGTAATTAATACATTGCGAAGATTTTGGCTGGTGCGGATACTTAATTCTGAATCAGGCTGTACCAGGCGACTAAAAGAACATATACAGCAATTTTCTATAATAACAACTGCGATCCCCAACTCGTCTACCAAGCGTTGTGGACTGTAAAAGGTTGTAGCAGCTGTAGCAGTTGTAGCAGCTAAAATGTTTCCGATGTACTTTTACTGAGTACTAGCTTTCCGCGCCGCGGCTCCGCCCGCGTAAACACCTAGTTATTCCCTTAGAATTTTCCCGTAATAAAAGGTCAAGGCCCAAGGTTCAAGGTCTTTTCTAATTTTTGAACAAAGTTTCATTAAAATTGGTGGTCTATAATAATTATTCAGAGTAATTAATGACAACTATGTAGTATCTAATTCCGGCGCACTCCGTCTATTGAGTACTCAGTAACTTTTTGAGTACTGGTAGTGGTGTAATGAGCTCCCGTAATCACAGGCCAGTTCTCCGGTAATGGACTCGCGTAAACAACTAAAAGGTTCCACCGGCCGACGCAGCCCTACTGCCACTGTACGAACAACTTCATTATTAAAGTATTATACCTAGGTACTCGAAACAAGGTCCACTACAGGTTTTGTATAAATTCGCAAATTGAAACACTCTGTTTAGTTTATTTATAGAACAAGCTAATCCCTTAAAACCTTTATGGCGAAAGGAGGTGGCGCCATGGAATCTGTACCGACCGACATTGAGACTGCGCTGGCCGTGTCTCTTTGTAATGTCCCTGCTTTATGTTTAATGTTTGCTTAATGTCTCTTTGTTTTACATATTAAGCGTCTCCTAATAGCGTCCATAAAAATAGACACGTGCTTAAAATAGTAAAAGTACAGTTGTAGCGTCATTAAAATAACGCTAAGCGGCGATCTCGCGGCTGCCGCGCGTCCCTCAGCGGCGGCCCTACCGTACTATTTCATTTCACTTCGCAGTCTCGGATAAAATTAACCAACTCGAAAACAGTTTTTCATAATTGTATAGTCCGTGCACTAGACACGCTCGCGTCCACTCCCGCGGTAACCTCGGGACGATCATTAAGTACACTTAACAGCCCTTTGCGCATTAATATGGGAATGGGGGCGCTTGAGAGCGTTAATTGGAGTTTATTATCTATAAATTAAATTATAGCGCTATAACGACGGCGAAATCACGTTCCATGTTTAAAGGTCGAAGGGTTCGCAGGAAAATAAATAACAATTATTGCAAAGGGCGTTTTACGTCCAATTAAACTGTTCAACTCAATACGTTTCCAATTTTCAAAACGCGATCTTCGACCGTTTTGATAATGCATATTGTACAATGAAGCTTATAATTCAATGACTGTCTTATAACATATTATTCTTCAAATTCTCCTAATGATTCTTAACATGTATTGTATAGATAGCTTCCCAAGTGACATGCTCTGGGCCCGTGTGGCGTGACGGCTCCTCAATTAACAAGCCATATCATAATAACATGGCACATTCGGTAACGCGACACGTTTTAGTTTAATTGAACGGTTACGCTTCAGCGAACATGTTGCTATGAATATGGGCGGTGACGGTGATGGGAAATTGAAGACGACCTTCCCCAACAAACGACTACACAAACAACCGGCTTGCGGTGTTGGCCTGCGATCCTGTTGTTTTACGTAATGTCTTACAATTGCAGGTCAATAAATAATCCTTATTTATAGTCATAGTGCCAAGCAGACAGCTATTACCTCTTTTCTCGTATAGAGTAGGGGTACTATAAAGTCCGGGTTGTTGCTTTTCAATAAACAAAAATATAAATTACGGTAAAAAAATAACTAAAGAAAAAAAGCGGCCAAGTGCGAGTCGGACTCGCCCATGAAGGGTTCCGTAACAGCAAGTAACATAATATAAAAGTTCTTGTAGTTCGTTGTAACTTTGATCGATGTTTTAGTAATAGTGAAAGAGAAATTGCGGTTTACGATTAAGACGTATTAAAAAAAAACTACTTACCTACTAGATCCCGTTCAAACCAATTTTCGTTGGTAGTTTGTATGGTAATGTACATCATATATTTTTTTTAGTTTTATCGTTCCCTTATTTTAGAATAGGCCAGTAAAATTAGCTTACCCTGGACAAAACTCATAAACTCGCTTTTTTTAATTCTTTGTTGGCTTTTGTTATTAAGTATCAAATACTAATTAGATATATGAAGCAAAAAATCCGCAGTGGTTACCGTTTGTTATAAAAAAAATGAGATTTCATACAGTACCTAACTTTTTCCTAAAAGTAAAATAGGTAACCAAGTACTTTGTTAGTATAATTTTTAGGGGTGTTCGAATGTTATCACCCAATATCAAAATTAAGCAGAAATCATTTTCACATCCATGTTTTTTTTTTCAGTATCCATCTGATCTCAATATCTGAATAAGCCAAAACAATAACTATGGTGCTTGCATCTAGTTAAGCTATATTGCGTCTTTTTATACATTTGAGACAAAAATTAAGCATCAGTCTTTAACGTTTTTAAAATTATGTTTTTCTCAGTAGTTGAAAAATAAAACTGTATTTTTTTGTTTTAATAATAGGTTTTCGTGTACTAGAATCATGTTTTCATCATAATTAAGCATATAAATATCACGATTAAAAATTTTAAATTATAATTAATAGTTCGCGCGAGCAAGTAGTGAAGCGGGATGCATGCGGTGGGTGCGGGGTGCGGTGGGGAGGGGGCAGCGCTGCCGCCAGCGGCGACCGCGACTGTCATGTCTTAACTAGACCGTCGTCCGAGAAGCGTTTTTCGTACCTATCGTACTTTCGTGTCAGACTTTAATATTCATATGTGAACTTGTTTGGTGTCTCTAGATATCGAAGTCTGCCGAGCCAAATAGGAAGCTTTTGGAAGTTATGTCACTTTGAAAAGTGCTCCAGATGTCGAAAAATTACCTATCTTACTTTTGAAAAATTCTTTGCTTAGAATCGTTCGTAGCATCATTATGAACAGCCTAGACAAATTTCCAGACCGTTTACAGGAAGCGTTTGGAAAATCAGGAGGCTTTTGTGGGTGAGATTTTCACCAAGAAAATACCTATAAAAAAAAAAGGAAGAATACAAAAAAGGAAAGGATAAAGGATAAAGGATAAAGGATAAAGGATAAAGGATAAAGGATATCGTTTTTTAAAGCGATTGATAAGCGTTACTTGTACTTAAAAAAATATATATTTGTTATTTGGTAATAATTATACGTGACAATGAAATATTTGTATGAAAAAATATTTTATAATTTTATTTATGCATACATCCATATTTTATTGATTTTATTTTCGATGTAGACAGTCTTCTAACAGGTTAAAATTCAACTCACAGGTCAATATAACGAAAATAAACTATAATATTATCGTTTTCAGTAGTAAGCGCCTTCAGTCTTTGGCACATTCAAAGCGTCTGATTTTGCAAACGCTTCCTAATATTTGCGGCAGACTTGACTTTTATTGTTGTATTAGAGCTACCCCATCACCTGGATGTAGTTTCGTCAGAAAGTAAGATAGGTATTTTCATGGTGAAAATCTCACCCACAAAAGCCGGCTGATTTTCCAAACGCTTCCTGTAAATGGTCTGGAAATTTGTCTAGGCTGTTCATAATGATGCTACGAACGATCCTAAGAAAGAATTTTTCAAAAGTAAGATAGGTAATTTTTCGACATCTGGAGCACTTTTCAAAGTGACATAACTTCCAAACGCTTCCTATTTGGCTCGGCAGACTGCGATATCTAGAGACACCAAACAAGTTCACATATAAATATTAAAGTCTGACACGAAAGTATGATAGGTACGAAAAACGCTTCTCGTTATTTCAATTGCGCGCTTTGTACCGTTTGCATCGATCGGGAAAAAATGAGATGGAATTTCCTAAATTTCATTTCACAAAATGGCACAAATATAATGATAAGAAAATTATTATACTTAATAATGTATTCATTCACTGAATCATAGGTGTTTAAATAATAACCGACATAGTCAGGGGCGTAGCTACCGCCGTATCAGCCGTATCAATTATACGGGCCCCCCCCGGGCCACGGGGGCCCCCAACGTGCGTAAGCAAAAATTAATAAAAACTTCTCAATTTTTACATAATACATAAGGACCCGAATGCTAAACAATAATTTTCTCTTTACGATTAGTAAAGAGCCATAAGTACTTATTTGGAAAACAAAGATTAGACCTTGGGAATTTGGTAAAACTGCGGCGCGCGCGCGTCTCGCGACTCGCGACAGTACGTTCGGTCGAGGGGAATTGGGACACAAAGAAATTACAACCTTATTCTGCATGAGATAACGTTCATATTGAAACGTTACCAAGAAAAAATATTAATTAATGAATAATTGCTGACATTTGTTTCTTATAGTACTAGTTAAATTTATACGTCATAAATTAACAACTTTTGGAGTAGTTATATATTTTGGTTCTCTAAAAACTGCAAATATTCGGAACTGTTGAATTCTGCAAAAAGAATCTGCTTTATTTTCAACAGTTTATTAGCACACACAATAAACTATTCAGAATAAACTGTTAAAATATAGTTATCTATAATCTCTGGTCAGATAAGCCAAAAAATCTGTAACTTACTGAAGATCTTTTATAAATGATAATTCTGAATGATTAATTAGATTAATTTTAATTTCTTTAACTGGAATGCAAGCATTATATTATAATAGAGGCACTTTTACAAAGTTAGTTATTATGCTGTTCCACTGAAATCAAAATAAGTAGAAAATTTAATTTTTCATTTTTTTTGTACATACGCGGGAATTTAATTTGCTTAATTTGGTATATTTTAACTATAACTAACTGTATTTTATGCCATAAAGAAAGAAGTTTACAGTTATCGAATTATTTCCATTTTTAGCTAATTTTACTGGCCAGAGGGGGGGGGGACACACATTTTACCACTTTGGAAGTGTCTCTCGCGCAAACTATTCAGTTTAGAAAAAAATGATATTAGAAACCTCAATATCATTTTTGAAGACCTATCCATAGAAACCCCAGACGTATGGGTTTGATGAAAAATATTGTTTTTACTTTCAGTTCTAAGTATGGGGACTCCCCAAAATTTATTGTTTTCTTTCTAATTTTTTGTGAAAATCTTAATGCGGTTCACAAAATACATCTACTTACCAAGTTTCAACAGTATAGCTCTTATAGTTTCGGAAAAAAGTGGCTGTGACATACGGACGGACGTACGGACAGACAGACATGACGAATCTATAAGGGTTCCGTTTTTTGCCATTTGGCTACGGAACCCTAAAAACCATCATGCGATACTTTTGAAAGAAATTGTTAACTTCATTTTCCAATTTGAATAATCGCCGTGCATATATTTACATCTTTCTTTTGATTTTTTCTCGGACGTGACTAGCGTTATTTCCTGTTATAATCAAATTGGACTTGTCACGCCCGGAAATTGCCATCGTCATATCCGCGGCTTTAGAGCGTCGTCGGTGGCCAAGTGGCTAGGACCATTAACTTTCATTCGTAAGTTTTCAAGTTCGGACCTCGGCACGTACCTATGTGTTTTCGATTTTCGAATATTCGTACATATAAATGTACGTTTATTCGACGCTCTTACGGTGAAGGAAAACATCGTTAGGAAACCTGCACACACTTGCCAAGTAGGTAATTCAAGGGTTGTGTGTGAAGTTGACCATTGACAGGGTAGGCTCGAGCCCCTCGGTACCCGGTAGGGACATATATGAGCTGTTAAACATATATCCGCGGCCCGTGCTCGCCGAGTACCGCTAGTGATGACGTCCTTTTTTTGGGGTACCTATAGTCTTCCGCTCCCCCGCAAGTCCGGTGAAGCTTGATTGGTCGTACCTTTTCGACACAAGCATAGGTAAAAAAAAAAAAAAGACGCGACGGCCGCGACCACCGGCCGACTGCGCCGTGTGGGCAGGGCAATGCGTAAAAAATAAGTAGGTAGCACAAACGTAAAAAACGTTTGTTTTCAATTCTTCACAGTTATGCTAAAATTATTTTATAGATAAACTTAGTTATCCGTACATACAAATTTACGAAAACGAAATACTGAACTCGCTCTATGTCTTTAGATTTATAAAAAATTACAAGCTTATCTAAACCCAATGGTTCGCCCATATCCCATCCAATATGATTTGAATATTGTATTGGTAATGCAAACAAAATCACGTGCGACGCGGTCCGTGGTGATTCAATAACGGTCGGGTGGCGTCGGAGTGCCGCGTCTAATATGTCGGGTCAGGTCACGGCGACATCTTGTCCTAAACCCTCTATACCCAATGCCCAATATTGCCCAATACCCGATGTTCGATGCTCGATGCCCAGGGCTCGACGCCTGACCGCAAGCACTTAAACTCACTTTTAGCACTAAATTAATCAAGACTAGCTCTGGGCAACTCTTCGTTTAAAGCGACGGCGCTCATTAATGCACCTCTCTGTATAAACCCTTTTATAATGAACGAACAAAATGTAGTCACGTCACATCATAGGCTTACAAAGTCATAAGAGAGAGCATAATACATTCAAGGTGTAAAAGTAAGCAAACAACCAAATCTCCGGTATAAAATATGATACGATTTGCATGCCGGATAACCTAATATTTCCCTGTGTGATGCGACCCTGGGACACACCATGTGCCTCGCGGATTTCCGCAAACACTTCAATTGGATTGCCACAAACAATAATAACATTCGTTCTTCTTCAATATTTCCGACGTGGTTCTTTGTACAATATTTTGTCTGTTATTTACGACGAGGAAGTAATAGAAGTATAAATAAATGCCAGTGAGAGTGTAAGGTGGATTATTTGTGTATGAGCAGTGGCAGGTGCTCGCCCGTTTGACCTCGCGCTTGTAACGACTCGGAAATTACGAGTGCTCTTGCGGATTTTATTTTTAATAAAGTGAGGGTCATCAAATCGTAATTTATTACCCGCAAAGCTAATGTTATTATGTTTCATACTACATAATTCACAACCATTACGCCCGCGGTTATGGAAGTGTTTTTTTATTAGCGTTCTCCAGGAATAAGATGGTTTTTCCCACGGAATTATTATGTACTAGCTTTCCGCCGCGGCTTCGCCCGCGTTAACAGTTTTTCCCGTGGGAATGAGGCATTTCCCCGCGGTAAGAGGTAGCCTATGTTACTCAGGGTGAATGTAACCTTCTAACGGTGAAACAATTTTTGAAATCGATTTAGAAGTTTTTGAGTTTATTCATTACAAACATACACACACACATAGGTATACACACAAATACCAATCTTTCCTCTTTATAATATTAGTATGCTTCCGTGGTTTTTCCTCAGTCAAATATTTTCTCTAGACGTTTCAATTTACGATAGATTAGAATTTGGAGAATTATTTCTAAAGCTTGTACCACTGAAATTTTTTCCATATCAGTTTATTACAATTTTTGATTAAAACTTAATAAAAAACTTTTCTTCTTAGGTTTTCAGACATTTTCACAAGATTTTTTGCGATGCACCAAGTTCAACAAGATACTAAAGTATAAAACAAAAAAGATAATTAAAAAAATATATAAAACCGCCTTCAACGTCCTAACCTACACTAAAAAGTTACAAATAAAATATAAATCTAGCTGAAAGCATAGCAATTTAATATGGCTATTAATATTCCTTATTTACATAAATTGTAACATCATATAAACATGTGTAGAAATTGTTATACTCTTCACCTTGGAGTCGGTGCCAGTTGAGGCTAGCTATTTAATCGGAACAAAGTTCAGATCGTTGATTATAAAAAATTTAAAGAACGCGGTCAGAGTACTAGGTACTGAGCCCACTTTAGATGACTGCTAGCAGTAGAAGTCTTTTGGTCGAAATGATGGTGATTAGCTGGCACCGACTCCAAGATAAAGTGTATAACAATTTCTACACATGTTTATATGATGTTACAATTTATGTAAATAAGGAATATTAATAGCCATATTAAATTGCTATGCTTTCAGCTAGATTTATATTTTATTTGTAACTTTTTAGTGTAGGTTAGGACGTTGAAGGCGGTTTTATATATTTTTTTAATTATCTTTTTATTTTACCCTTTTTAGTGGAAATTTACCATGACAGGTTAGGTACTCACAAAACTTTAATTTGTTTTGTTTGTTTAGTACATAAATGCAGATTTTCTCACTATGTTTCCTTGACAGTATTAAGTTTGATTTTTAAATTCTAAATCATTGCTATACTTGATTGGACTTTAACCTAAGTTTTCCGAATGGCGAACATCTGACCAAACCACTACGATACCGACGACGACGCTCGCCCGTTGAGTCCACGGAAAAATTCTTAAGTTGTTATCTTCACTTGGGGTTTTCAAATCTTTAATCTATGACTAGTTTACAGAATATATGAACCAAAACCGCATATTTCTTGTTATTTCAATTATAACAAAAGCAACGCAATGAGTGTGCTGTTGTTTATTGAAGAGTTTTCATTTTAATCATGAAGGAAGAAAAATTTTTACGCGGGTATTAAGCAACACTTCTGATAGTATACTGCTTAGTTGACGGATCAGGGATCGCAGTTGTTGCTATTGACTACCCCGGTAATAAGGTATGATGGACGCCGCCTTGTGGTTCCCGGCGACTTACCAAAAACAATTGCGCCTCGCTAGCGTAAGGGTTGTGGGATGTGATAATAAACAACCTAACATCCATCCATCCGTCCACTGCGCGTTTGCTTGCTTGCTTATATTTAAATAAAATTGACGAATGTATAGTTCCCGGCGTGTAACCTACAACCACTGTGAACCCCATTTCAATTGCCAAGCAGTGATGGAAACAAACAGCCTGAAACAGTCCCGCTGCTGAACTAAGGTTTCTTCAGGAGGCTTTTGGAAAAATCTTTACGGTTAGAAGGCGGGTTGTCGTTAGTTGTCCATTCTCACAGTAAGACACCCGCCAGAAGAGTTTGGTTGATGCTTATTTAAGCGGCTATAAATAATAACGAATTAAATAAACAATGCAATACAAATATACACAATAAATAATACAAAAAAAAGCTAAATAACACACTTGATTTTGTTATGTTACACTCTAACTTTTGTATCGAATGGTAAAAGCTTTCAGGCTTCCCACCAAATTATGAAAAAAAAAAGAACTCTACATTACTGGCACGGTTTTGACTGTATTTTTATTTGTCTATCCTCATGCCTCTCTAGGTAGTTCGCTGCTCTCTAGGAAATAAAAGATATACCTAATATATGTATGGAAAAGCAAAAAGACAAAATACTAAATGCCCAAAGAAGTAAGCAATTCCCAATATTATTGCAAGTTGCAAGTTGATCACCATTGTATATGAGAAGTTCGATAAATAAGTCATGTGATAAAATGTACGAAAATAATCGATAAATATACGTTACGCTTCATATCACATCACATCACTATTTTCAAATTCAGTAACCATTAAGTTTATTGTTTTTTACATGCCAAATAAAGACAAATAAATGTCGTACTTTATTGATATTTTGTTTTTAGTTGGGCATGTCATAACATGAATGTATCTATCTTTTTCTAACGTACCGTATTCAAAGATGTGTGAGAGAGTAAAAAGACAAACCCGTCTCCCGCTTCCCCCTACCCTCCCACCCCTCTGAGCGACCGCATTGGTTTCGATACAAAATAGGCATGATTACTACTCCATATGGGCGGGCGCGTAAAATTTTTTCTTCCTTCATGGTTTTAGTCTTCTACTCCGCCATCAGATATAATCCAAATTTATATGAAACCATTTTGTGTACATCTTCTATCTATAAAACAAAAAAATATTGAAATCGATTGATAAGAAGCCGAGATATTGCCAAAATAATTTACCGATCGGGTATAACGGCATCGTCAATTGAGGAGTGATTTCCTCATATCTTCAAATTTAATCATCCGATCTTAGCGAAATTTTTATGGGACCACCCTGCAAGTAAACCTGGTCGATTAAAAAAAGAATTTTGAAAATCGGTTCACAATTGGCGGAGATATCTTATAACAAACACACAAAAAAAAAAAAAAAAAAAAAAAAAAAAAAACATACGCGTCGAATTGAGAACCTCCTCCTTATTTGAAGTCGGTTAAAAAGAAAGAAGGAGTACACAAAACTATCACAGTAGTAACTCAGTTTTCCACACATCATAAACACAAAAGAGGCTCGGAACAAGACCTCGGGATTGAATATAACGAAACCCAAATGTTATATGTTACGAAAAGGGCGAGTTTTTTAACCGACGAAAAACGGAGGAGGTTCTCAAGGCGACGCGTTTTTTTTTTGTATGACCACGCATATCTTTTCTACAGTATTCCGATTTTGATATTTCGTTTTCATTAGAAAGAATATACTCCGAATTTGGTATAATAATAATCCAACACTAAGGGAAAACAGGGAACGACTAAATGTATATTTTCCCGTGGGAACTATATATTTTCTCGCTGTAAAAAGTAGTCGTATGTCCTTCCTTAAGGTCTATTCTATCTCTGTACAAAGTTTCATCAAAATCTGTTTAGTAGTTTACGGGTAAAAGCGTAATAAACAGACAGACAAAGAGTTTTTTGCTTTTCAGTCTTTTCGGCGGTTTAAATTTTTGTAAAAAATATTTTTATGTATCTATACAAAAGCATTTTCGTTAAAACTATTGCATTACCCAGGTTCGAAATGCTTAACAAATATAAAGTCTTTCCCCAGTTTGATTACGACATTGCAGGATTGTGACTTCAAAGAAAAAATATTCCGTGCATCAGAAAATAAGAAAACTTGTTGCTTCTTACTCTAAATATAGTACTTACCACTATTACTATACATTCAGCAGACACGGCGACTGCAACGACCCCTCTCAACTCAGCAGTCAGCGGGATGCACTCGCATAAACACTGCAAAGATTAAAAAGATACGGATGACAGGGAGCGCTGCATTATTCAGGGTTCACTTCTCGCCAGAGGTACTCGGATATTATCACAACTGACACCTGAGAGACTCGCCTCGTCTCGGAAAAGCGGCGAGATAACTACTGGGGTGAGATTCTTGGAACTACAGATTACTTACAGAGATTCGTAGGAGCGAGATTATTCGGACTTTCTTACTTATACCACAGCTAGTGCTAAAGCTAATTTTTTCACTAAAATACTCGGGTTCTTCCACATGGTCACAATATATTACTAAGACGCTATTAGTTTTCTGGGGACAAAGATGGATTTATCCTAATCCATCTAGAATCCACTACCTTAAGTGAGCATATCCTGTACGTTTCTTCGAAATGGCTCTAGCAGATAGAGTATTTTGTACATACAATACATACATATATAGACTTAACTTTAAGATTTGTGTAAAAAAATATTGAATATGAAAAAAAATATACTTTTTTGAAATGAAGGATTGGTATATTGAAATAAAATGTTATGTACCTACTTATTAATTCAATTACAGATACTTATTATTGCTTCGTTTATCTACGAAGTATCAGCCAGCAGCAGTGAAGTGGCAAATATCAGCTATTGTCGTATAACGAACCAGCAGTTAGTAACAAGTTAAACAAAAGGCAGACAGAGTGCCGAGGGGGGCACTTCATACTCTATTACTGGAATTAGCGAACTCAATTCGGCGTCGTGAGTTACCAGTGGTTTCCAACCAGCGAGAGGACGAAGCGTTATTGTTCGTCATAGTTTAACTTTGTTAGCACTTTGATTTCACCAAACGCCCCATACATTCTAATTCAAAGAACATAATACGTGATCAAAATTACGTCGAATTCCACTGGGAAAGCTTACTCGTTAGGTTTATTCATTCATCATAATCACCGAATGGAACATTGACAATTTTGCAAATAGTCACACAAAGTCAAATATACTTAGTGCAGGTAACTCGATTCCTCGATACATTTTATCACCGATCTTAAGGCATGCTGTTTAAACCACCACCAAAATATTATGAGTAGTTGAGCAAAGACATCTTCATTTTTCATACAAATCATGACTAAATTTTTTTTTATTATAATAAATATAATGATGCCATAGAGAAACTTTACAACAAAAATGTAACTATCCTGCGACGTTGGATTGTCGGCGAAACATACCTAACAAATAAATAAACATACCTCCTCAGATACAAGTTTCTACCTAGTTTGGGTCGTAAGGGTTTTCAAAAAAAATTATACTCCTATTAACCGTCTTCACAGTTTTTCCCGTAGGGATGAGGCATTTTCCCGCGGTAAAAGGTAGCCTACTTTACTCAGGGTAAATGCAGCTTTCTAATGGTAAAATAATTTTTGAAATCGCGTTACAGTAGTTTTTGAGTTTATTCCTTTCTGCCCCAACGGCCGACGGTTCTTTTTAATATAAGTATGATAAAATTCGTACTCTTTCGTTAAACTTTACTCCTAAACCATTTTTGAATTTTTTTGAATCAAATAAAGTTATTTCTATTATTACATTATAAAGTAGGTTTGATAACTGCTCTAAACTACAGCCTGAACTGTGACTAGCGGAGGCCAATATTATTCGAAAAAAGAACGTGAAATAACAATACAAGATGTTACTAGAAGTTGGACCTATGAATCTCTGTGGACCAAGCAGTGTACAGACAAACGAGCTGGCTTATGTCGGGTGGTATGTACTGTACAGGCGCAGGGAGAGACTCACACATAACAATGAGAAACGCGTCCACTTGTTCCCGGGAGCCCCGTCACGCGACATACGATCTCTCGCTTACTACAAAGTAAAAGTTTACTGCTCACTGCATTAAAACTATCTGTATAGAAGATATAACAAACAATTAAGAGCTTATAATAATTTCGACGTTACTTTAAAACATAATTTCTGCTAACTAAACTTATCATTCTGAGCATTTAAATATAATATTATAGGTATACGTTTTTTTTACTTTCAATACATATTTGAATACAAATGACATTTGTGTCCTTTTTATCAAATCATACCCTTTGCAGTACTTATTGTTATGTTTAATTTAAGAATGTCCTTTTTTTTTATCCGTAGCAACATAATCTGTGTAGCAGTAGCTACGAGAAGCCGTAGCAATGCTACGCGAAGTTGTGTAGCCCTCGCTACACTGCGTTCACAAGCTTTGTAATTTTTAATTAACAAACTTCTTTCGGGCGAGTTCTTTATGTTGCGAGTTTGTGAAACTTGTTGCGGTCGCGCGAAGGACAAAGCGATCTGATGCAATTAAGGGGCTGCAGCGCTGACACAAGAATTTCATTATTGGCCTTCGCCAGCCGCGGGAGCGTTATCGTATTTTATTTTATAATAGACAGTAAATATAATTTTAAATTTAATTTCTATTTTTGGTTTTTGTTTATCTGCATATGACCAAGGGCTTAATTCGAAATTAAGTAATCGGAATCTGGGACCCTACGATACAGGCTTGCCTAGTGTGGGGACCACGAAAAACCTATGCTAGAACTAAACGTAACAATAATGTGTTGGTAGCATCTTATTACAACGTAATTATATGTCGTAGCTCTTACCTAATGTGTATTAAGGTTGTACTTACATTATTGTTAAATAAATGCATTTTTCATTTCATTTTTCATTAAATCCAACAAATTTATGACAAATTATTATAAAGTGTAGAACATTGGTAATTGAAAAAAAAAAACAAACTAGTGCATCTTAGAAGAACACTATCACCGATGATTATTATGAACGAAGATACTACTTATACGTAAATGTGAAATAGACGTTTAAAGTCAGTTTAATGCGCGAAAGTGGATTAGCAAGGAAATAAGGCAACGCGTGTGTATGGAAGATTACAAGTTCAAAGTTTCTTATGTTGAGTGTATTTCCGGATTGCAGATGCGTGGGGGGGGGAGGCTGTTAGGGGGTGTGGGAGGGGGGGAGTTAAATTCCATTCGCATGCCGGAGCGCTCGGCGACATCCGAGACTAGGGATCGCAAAATATAATTATTGCAGACACACATTAAGTGACGCTCTTAATATGTGTACTAATAACTATAGGAACCAACATAACTTTACATACACACAAATACCATCAGGTATATGATCTCGGAATGCCTTTGGAAGCGGGCAGGGCCTCCGTAAATATCCTTTGTTCACTATTTAATGTCTACAAATAGACTGACTGGTATATTAATGATGATGGTAAATCGTGATTTAGTTATTGAAGAACCGGCTTCAACTCCCGGCAGGCGTGTGTCACTCCACAGTTTAGGTGTGATCAGCCGATGTGCCCCCCGGCACCCCCCGGGGAGGTTTTAGATAGGGAACTCAACATGTCGTGTCCAGATTTTTTTGTATCTCTTTCCGTTTATACTGAAATTTTGGTTGTTAGTACCTTATATTCCCGTTCAACATCTTAAATACTTTTTACCATGGGAAAATATCTTATTCCTACGGGAAACAGTGCACGGAAAAGTCGAAAAATAACCCGGGCGTGGCCGCAGGCGAAGAGCTAGTCGTAGAATATTTGTAGCTATTGTATCGTTATGTCATAAAATGTCATCATCTCCCGAAACACGTCTGATGTTCTAAAATACTAGAACACAGTGCTATGTTAGATACTTCTCATTATTACGAACACAACCCACACCCTGAAGAAATATGCGCCACTGGGGCTATATCTTGTATATCTTGTACAACAATAATCTTGTATTGAGATTAGAACCTTGGGCTTTCCAAAAAAAATCGTAATATGTATAAAAATGGTTAAAACCATAAAACCATGATTCTACAGAAATATTATCTACACTTAGCCTAGATAGCAACACATTAAAATCACTGTACTCACTTGAACTTTATCTAACCGTGGTAAAACCAAATCGCCATCAACGCTGACACTCATTAACACTTCACTCACATCACATCACACACAAAATAACTTACACTCCGACATACAGCCGATCGCTTCGTATAATATTACTCATGATCGCTTTGGCTATTACCGTTCTACTGACTGAGCGTCCCGGCCATCGGCCAAGCGAGCCCTCAGACGCCCCACCGCGCCAACTTCACTCCGGTCTTATCATATTATCAACTACCCTCCAATCACAATTTATAAAATTAGAGGTTCGTTGTAAAGATTGTATCTGACAGATAGATTATGTAAACAAAGTTATATTTTTTAATCTGCGAAGGGATGTAGAGTACCAAATCTAAAAATTAAACGAATAAGTAGATAGCATCCGACGTGCCACCTGCATCCGCGCATCAAGTCAGCGCTGGCTCAGCATATGCTGCAGTTAGTACATACCTATATAACGTACTGCTGCGCTGATATTCTGCCAGAACCTATGAGTGCGCGCGATTCGCAGTCAATACAAATAGAATTTACAAAATATATGTATATCCACAAGTAATAGATAAGTAGATAATGTTTGATGAGTTCTTTTTACCGTTTTGAAAACTATATTAATAAGTAAAAAATCTAACGCTAGCGCAATCACTGGCAGACATCTAGGGTTAAATAACATCATTATAGCACATGTGTGTTGTACGTACTACCGTAACTGACAACTGTTTGTTTGAAGACATCAGCGCAACACAAACAGTTCACTGTGAATGATTTATGGATTAGAATCGGAGGAGCATCACAACGTTGGGGCTCAAAATTGCAACTTTATTTTCACGTCGTACAGTCGTTAAAACTTCTTGAGGCCTATTTCGAGTGGCATTTTCTATGCATTGCTCAATCAACTGAATACATAACAAAACACAGTAAATTTCTCTTGACTTTTACTGCAAGCGTTACAAAATAGTGTTGATAGTTTATAAAAAAAGATCAGCATCTGTCCGTCGTCGCCGAGTGTCGCAGCATCGTCGCCGACTGTCGCATGTCGACGTCACCATAAATTGGAGCGCGTGCCCATTCATCGCCACAATTATGATACTCGGCCGCTCGTCATTAGGCGGCTCGCTGCTGTGTTATACAATCTTCATACTTTATATCACAAATATAGAGTTCAGGGTTACGGCCGCAATAGACATCTTTCATGAGCATAGCTATTTAACCTTTTAAGTATCTGTCGTATATAGTTTCTGTTTTTAAAATATTTATGAATACTATCGAAGACAAATTATAACATAAAGAAGATCTGCATCTTTTAACTGACTTAAAAAAACAGCAGGTTTTCGATTCCTCAGAATCTTTTACTCTTATGATGAATAAACAACTAACGTAACTTGCAAGTTCTAAACTTATTTAGCTAAATCTTTGTTGTTAAATGTGAACACTTTTGTTAAAAAAAAATATATTAATTATTCCAATGAAGCATTTCGTCAACCTTGATATTACTTACTATCCAATGTCCCCTAGATGAGGCAGAAGGCATCCACAATGCTCTGCCATCGCGTTCCGTGTTGGCTATAATTACTATAACTTTGTGCTATAACCTTGATTGATATGGTATGAATATAAAATTTATTATTCAAGCGCAAGCCAAGTTAGAAAAGTGTTGAACACGAGTGGCCGCCGCCGCCGCCGCGCCGCCGCCGAGCTCCGGCCGCGGGCTGTTTGCGGACAGGGAACATGCGGGGCGCGGGGGAGCGGGGAGGGGAGGGCCGGCACACCTGTTGCAACTTTACCGGGTTCCTGCTCACTGATTTCTTTACAATGATAAAATGGGGTATGAAATATTTATAAACATGTCGGACATTTCCCGCATAGCTCAATACCACCGCTTTTTTTAAATTTATCTATGCTTGTGTCGTAAAGGTACGACCAATCAAGCTTCACCGGACTTGATAAATGACCGAGAAGTAAACAGAGTCTATAACACCGACAAAATACTTATTCGAAACAGATGTCCTTAAATGTACTTAACTCCAAAATCAACTGTTTATCACTTTTTCAACAGATAACTTCTGTTGATGCATTGAGTCGAGCTCGAATTGAATTCAATAATTAAATTTTCGCACATAACCAACTTTTTAAACGTTCTTACTACACACTTGACTGACGTCTGTGGTAAATTGCCCAAAAACATCACTTATTATACATATTAACACCCTTGATCTACCTATTATGGCGGGAAGGAAAGTGTTAAAGCTCCTCAAGTCACGTTCCTGCTAAATGGAACTAAATAAAAAATGTCTCCGCTCTCACTAACCACTCGACAACTCTATGAATTTGTAATGCGGTATTTTTACGAGTTGCGTTCGTACAGGTTTTCTAATCTACTGTTTATGAAGATCTGTATTTTTTCCCGACAAGTTCTATTTGCATACGAACAAAGAAAATTCAGGAATATTACCTCTCAGAAGTAGTCTAGCTAGTCACATTCTCGAGAGAGCTTTTCTGATAGTTTGGACGGAATAGGTGTTCTTTTATGTTTTCAGTAGATGGTTTTATTAATAAGGGCACCTTTGTTTGCATAAAAACAATAAAAGAACATTTGCTGCACAGAGAGAAGTTAAAAGCACCATTATTTGTGTAAATTTTTTGAACACTATATCTTTTTAGATTAACTGTATAACGGTTGAACATTAACAATGAAGCGATATCGCCCCTGAGTGATATTACTAAAACCGGTATATTTATAGACACTTAATTGACGTCAGAAGGTTCAATTGCAACGAAACCGTTATTATATATGAGGTTTTTTATCTTATCCGCAGTTTTCATGAATAAGCGTCAGAAGTGAATTGATTAGCCCGAATATAAGCTCCATGACTGACTTTATTGTCTCATCTCATTTGTTATGTCATACCCAGCAAGTTACCTTCACCGCGCCGCCGTATTTTGGTTTTTACCATTATACTAATTAAATTAGCGTACAAATTCTTCTATAACTTTTTAGACATGCGGTCAACGCGTATTTCATTTTGTGTTAAGACCCTTGTATCATAAAATGCTTTAAATACAGCTCCTTTTAATTATCCGAAAAAGTAGAATGGTCACTCAAACTCAAAATATTTTATTCATTATAGGCTCCCTCAGAACACTTAATGTCATATAAGAAAGAAGCTAAAAGCTTTGCTCAAATCAAGACCGGCTCTCATCTCAAACGAATGTATAAGTCTAAGCAATAAAAAAAGAAATCAAACAATCTAAAAGAGGCGATGCGATATCTGTTTGAACATAACTGGCAGGTTCGCGCAATGTGTGGAAGAACCCGCCGAAGAAACTCCATAGGGTCACATCTTTTATTATTTCTGTTTTTTTTTAAATGACTAATAAAATATTACAATAATATTATTATAATACTAGTCTTCTTTACAATATTATTAATATAACAAAGAGTGTAAACGAAATATAAATTAGTTAGAGGAAGGCAATCAGTCAAAATGGAAAAAATAAACTGAAGCCACTAAAGTGTTTCGTTACATAGCCAATTACAAGACGTGTCATTTCATTACTTTGGAAAGCTATGCTCTGTATGTAATTGGGCAATTACTAACAATTTCCATTGGCTTGTAACGAGATGTCCTCACGTCACGACCGAGTGCATGCAGTCAGTGCAAGCGCGAGCGTGGAGCGTGAGCAGAAGCAAGTTGCAGTTGGAGGGTAATTGCAACCGAGTGTAGCGCGTACAAAGAGTCGTATAAAGGAACCAGTTCGAACTACATATCATTTTGTAGCGAATAAAAATGAATTTAATTTGTGATCTTTCACATTCAATTATAACAAACACACGACATCAGTAGTGTTGTTACAGGTCAGCTTCTGCAGTTTTAATAGTTTTAGAGGGACCTAGGTAAGTTCTTGTCAATAAGTTCACTTATACGGTATAAATATACGGTTCACCTCAGTTAAATATATCGTAACATCGTAAGTGACAGCATTATGTGCTCAGTCAAAGGTTTAAAGTGGTGAGGTGAGAACACTGCGTTTCGCTGTTTTAGTGATTCTAAGCAATTTACTCAAAAACGTTACTTTACTCGGAAACACAAAAAAGTTCGACACTGTCATGCAAATTAATAGTAATTTTAATTGGACGATTCTATCAAAGAATCAATGGCTTTTCAGAATGTCTCAATCTGTTATCTGACAAATTATAAGGTGTCCATTACAGCCGTCGTTTATTCAAGCAGCAGCCAGAAGAATTCTGTAAGCGGCTGCTGTTGTGGACGGCGGCCATTTTGATCTCTGATTGATGACAGTGATATCATTTTTTGTGAGCTGCGAAGTGGAGCGATTCCTCTTTTGAAATTTGAAATTAATTCGACGTGATTTAAAGACCGCTTGTTATAAAACGAAATAAACTTTAAATACGAAAGTTACGTAAATTGTCGTTCTGCTTTTAGATAAACTAATATTTTAAAACTACAAATTATACACTAAGCTTCCTTAGCGATCCCATTTCATAACGATGTAAAAAAAATACGTTTATAGGCGCGTGTTTGCGGTTACATTAAAACAACTCCATCTTTCTCTGTCGGGCTCCGATTACAGCGGATTAATGCTAAACTCGGCTCGGGTGGACCTAAAAGGTAGCAACGTACTCAAAAACGAGGAAGAACATTCATAAATATGTACGAACTCTAATTATACGGAACCTAAGTGCAAAATGTTTTATTAAATATGTCGCGTTCGCGTCGGCATGAATGGTTTTTTTGTGAGTGAGTGGCTTGGTATGATTTATTTATTAAGTGGAACACTTTCAAATATTTTAATATGAATATAATTCATATAATAAATAAATTTTGGTGATTGGTGTTTGCGCGATATCGTAGCAGACCGCTACGGCCAAACGGCGCAGCGGCGCCTAGCCTTAGCGCTACGGTCTATGTACCATAATATCTTTAATTTTGAGTTAATTCTTTTAACAAAATTGGTAGGTAGGTAAAATACTTACTAATTAGTATCGCTATAACGACGAATCTAATATAAAATGTCTTTATTTGTTTCTTTCATTTTCAAGCTTAAAACAAGAACATAATTATTATTCCTGGGTTGTAAAGGTACTCTGCCTGTAAATCCACCAGTCGACAAACTGGACGACGCAACGGAGCCTCTGTTGTGTTTATTTTTCAACCACATTTCTTTTTGTTTCAACCACAATCGTAACAATCACAGTTCTTTAAAATAAATATTTTTACAAGAGCTCGCCAGCTTAAAATACAGCCAAAAAATGTGCATTGTATTTTCGTGTGGTGATAGTATGTCGAACAAGCCATGCCAACTGATTTCCATTGCAAAGTTGATCCATAGCGCCAGCGCGACACCGGGACTGCATCATTCCACTGAGGAGGCGCCAACTTGGATTTTGAACTATTGTTTCAATTTAACTGACACCAACAAAAGGAGGTTATCATTCTAACTCGTTTAAATGTAATATTGTGCAATATAAATTAAGTTCTTATTATGTGGATGAAGCGAAAGAAGTGTGTCTGGATCGTAGCAAGTGGAAAGGAGTGGTCTTTGCCTACCCCTCCGGGAAAGAGGCGTGACTGTACGAGTATGTATGTATATGTAAGGTCTTAACATGAATACAACATTTTATAAAGTTTATGTATGTTAAGCAAAGACGTATTTTTTAAGTGGTAGAATTTGTATTAATAATGTTATGAATAAAATGCTTATGTTATGATTATAAAACTTTAATATCCCTTTTTTAGTCCAAACAAGCAAACAAACAAACACAGAAGGTAAACATTTACGAAGTCGAAAGGGATTCGAGTTTCGTATTAAAAAAGTTGATGGAACGACCCAGCGCAGCGCTGCTTGTAAAGTCAATAAGGAACTTCTTAAAGCCAAACAATGCGGTATCGATTTAAGTAAACAAAAGCTGGTTAAGGGTTCTATATTGGCTTCAAGTGCTTTGTAGTTTAGTTACGCCCCGAATGCTAAATTCTGAACCGAGAACTTGGGAATCTATGTGTCCAAGTTTGGGGTTGGTTTTCCCCTAGCGGCAACCATGCTTACAATAATTGGTCGTGTACTAACTGATCTCTATAGCCTCTATAAAAGAGAGGCTTTGTTAAGCAGTGGAAGTCTTTTAACTAAAATAGGGAGGGATACAGAACTAATAAAAAATATTTTTTGTTCATAGACCATTTTATATCCAAGCTCCACTGAAATCGACTGTGCTTCATAAAGTTGTCATGGTCTATGAGTGAGATGGCCTAAGTGCTAGATGAGAAAGACAGATTTATGTTAATTTATCACATAATTATTTATATTTCATTGAATCACATAATCTGGCATCGCACAGGTTCGAGATTGCCGTCCAAAAACCGCAAACAATTTTGTCCCTGAAATAGTTCAGATGTATCGTGATAAAAGGAGCTTGATGACTTTACTCTGATTCGAAGCAAGTAAAGTTGTTTGACTCTTTGGTTTCACTGAGCCCGTGTTTAGATGCTGTTGGGATGGGGACGGCAGGCAAATTTACAAAGGAAGATTACACTTGACTGCATTCGCCTTGTTTTTGACGAAGCGACCGTTTTTAGTCCTAGTTGTTTGTACTGTAGTGTTTTTCAAAAAAGTCAATGAACAATTAATTATTGTATAGTGTATTGAATTTGGAATTTACTAAGTCCTACTAAGAATTCAGTTTGCTCCAGCATACAGTTAAATGTTTATGTCATTACTGTTAACACCATCATTCATTATTAAAAGGTATAATGTGCCATTCTTTCTGCAAAGAACTTGCAGAAGAAACTTATCTCTAGACTGCGTCGTAGTTACGTGAACCACGGGTTGGGAGGGGTTACTACTTAGTTCTATACAAAAATTACTGTGCGTTGTAAGAATTGTTAGTAATTTATATAATAAATACATAATATAATAAAAAATAAACATTTTTATTTGTACTGAACAAACGAAATTATATAAATTGAAGTCAAAACCTGTGTAAAAATACACATCACATTAACACGGCTTCCTAAACTTGTATGTATGGTAGGTATGCCGGCAGACTGCGCATCCCACGTTGTAAAGGCGCCCTCTGCCGCACAATGGTGGAACTGCTCGCATTCCTGCGACCTCGTTGCCAGAGCTTTATTACTCGCCACTCGCCCCTTACAAATTGCTTCTGCTCTGCGGTGAAACCTTTACATTCAGTGCGGGTTCAAATGAAGGACCTGCACCTGGTTATCCGTAAAAAGGTCGTTCAAGTATAATTGAAATGGAAGCTGGCGAACTCATTTAGTGTAACAAAACACTCATTTTAGCTTTCATTTATCTTAAAATGGTGACGAGTTTTTCAATGATATTTTAGCAGTTGTGTAGTGCAATTAAATTTATAATAGTTGAGCTGAGAACGCCCGTTGTCACTAGAAGTATTCCAACTATTTTCAATATATAATTGCAGAATTTTTTTTTTCATGCTTTTGTCGAGTAGGATACATTTAGAAAATGTGTTTGCGTAGGTTTCTCCGATATATCTTTCTTCTGTACGAGATTAAAATTGCTGCTCACATCCCCGTTTATTTATATAATAAAACTGTAGAGGTCGAAAATCTATACATAGAAAAAAAAAACCTAAAATCCGAGTCAAGGGAATGTAAAAAGTGGTTTAGAATTTTTTTTTTTTTTTTTAATATCTGTTTCTCTTTTGTCTGTTTATCTGTTTGTCTGTTAGTACGGACGAATCGCTGAAACTATTAGACCGATTTGAATGAAATTTTCCATGGTGGTACTTTATAATAATAATAATAAATTTATTTATTCAGACAACATACAGTCCATTATTGTTAGTGTTTCTTAACCTATGTTAGTTACAAAATTAAAATTAAAATGAATAATGACAATTGCCTATCTAATAAGTAGTCCCACCCAGTGTTTTAGAATGGGACAGTCCACCTTGTCAGCAATGACCGTCAGGACGCGGTTGGGGCTGGCCCGCACTCTGCTCAATAAAGACGCTACTCTTTTGCGTCTGATGGCGTAAAAGTCATCAGTACGTTCTTGAGCAAACATCATCGACGCACTACAAAAACGAGGCAGCCCCAACAGCCTCCTGAAGGCATTGTTGTACTGAACTCGGAGAGCATTGTACGACTTTTGAGTATAGTTGACCCACAGGCTACCGGTGTAAAAAACCTGACAAAATGCCTTAAATAGGGTAACTTTGACCTGTTTAGTACACCTGACAAACCTGCGAGCCAACATGTTACTTCTAATGGCCAATGCTCTCCGCTCCCTTTCAATATCCAGGTCATCTTTTAGGTCACTTGTTACTATGTGACCTAGATATTTGAACTGGCTAACAGTTTGCAGTACATTGCCAGATAAAATTATAGGAGGCACATTTTCAGGTTTTTTACTACCAGCTGCAAATACCATGACTTCACTTTTACTCGTATTATATATTAACCCGTGCTCTGCTGCATAGGATTCACACACCGCTAACATCTTCCTAAGAGCGCTGATCGAGGGACTAAGCAGCACCATATCATCAGCATAGCTGATATTATTAACTGCTACACCATCAATATAGCACCCTGCGTGCATGCTGCTTAGCCTCTCGATCAAATCGTTCACATATAGGCTAAACAAGTTGGGCGAAGTCAGACCACCCTGCCTCACGCCACATTCCAACCTATAAGCATCGGATAGCACATTATTCCATCTTACATGATTAACTTGATTGCTGTACCAATATCTAAGAATCCTAGTAAGTTCCACGGGAAAAGTAGTGCGTTCTAATTTGCTCCACAGAAGCTCATAAGACACCATATCAAAAGCCTTACTAAGATCCAAAAAGCATGCATACACCCCCTTATATCCCCGGTCAACATTTTAGATACTTTTGATCGCGGAAAATTAAAGAGTTCCCGTGGTGGGATGGTTAAAAAAACAGAAATGTTGGTATTTTCCGGACGTAGCCGCGGACAGAAAGCTAGTTATATATATACAACCAGCCAATACATAGAAGGTTATAACGATGTGTGTCTGTTGGTTGCAGAGCGCGAGCGCAGGCGCGGATGGCGCGCCCCGCCGCCCCCCCGCCCGCCGGCCCCCTGCACTCCGCCCGCCTGTATAACTGTAAGTCATGCACCATCCAAAGTTCATATAAAAATACTCATTAATATCAAAAAGTTTCAGTAGCAACTTTAACTAGTTATGAGTTACGGAGCATAGATGGTTACAAAAATGATAATAACATTAAATTCAAAATTTCAATAACCCCCAACACAAAACCGTTACTTGATCCTTTCAACAACTAGAAAAGAGCTGATAATCTTCAAATAGCTGAAGATATTTTCTTGCTCAGAGCTATAGCTATCATAGCTAAGATCACTCGATTGTGACACATTGCAGACAAAAAAAACTAGATCAAAATCGACCCATCCGTTTAGGAGCTACAATGCCACAGACAGACAGACAGACACACACGTCAAACTTTTAACACACCTCTCTTTCGTCGGGGGTTAAAAATGGTTCCTATCTTGGTAACTTTTCGACAGATTACAGAGACACCACCAGTTTTTGTCAATGAAAGGACTACATTTATAGAAGCAGTTTGTAAAAAGCATAGTGCATCTGAGTGGAAGAGCGGAATGAGTATGTTTTATTTAGCTTGAGACTCCAGTATATTGAGTGGGCTGCTATAATATTCTATTTATAAAAAAATGGACAGAAATAAAGAGTATAAATAGGCAGTCTTATTGCTAAGAATTAACTCCCAGACAAACTTTATTGCAGTCAAACAAAGAAATATATTGATATGCCTTTCATTTTTTTTAGTTTAATTTTTTTTGTGTGTCTTCTGCTACGGCGTAGGCAATCTCGTAGCAAGGAGCTACGTGCTACGCTATCACGTTATCCCTCCCATGCCGCTCTATTGTCGCATAAACTTACTCAGATAAGCTCTATTCCAGTTATAGGCTACTAAATACATGTATTTTTTTTTCAATGTTGCTGATAAATGTTGTTGTTGCGCAGAGCATGCGGAGGGGCGAGGCATGTGGTCAGAGGGCGAGGGCGGGATGAGCCCCGAATCTGAGGTCGGCGAGTGGCCGCTCGAGTGCGACACCGACCAGGGCGTGCCCGAAGCCGACAAGCTGTTCCGGTTCATCGTGCACGGCGTGCTGCTCAACGTGATTGGCGCGGGCGGGCTGCTGGGCAACGCGCTGGCCGTGCTCGTGCTCTCGCGCCCGCAGATGCGCTCCTCCATCAACTGCCTGCTCATCGGACTGGCCGCCTGCGACACCGTGCTCATCCTCACCTCTGTCCTGTTGTTCGGCCTCAGCGCCATCTACCCTTACACGGGATACATGCGGTATTACTACTTCCACATTTGCCCGCATCTCACACCGTTCGCGTATCCGTTAGCGACGGTCGCGCAGACTATGTCGGTGTATCTGACGTTGATAGTGACTGTGGAGCGTTGGGTAGCGGTCTGTCATCCGTTCCGAGCGAAAGCGTTGTGTACGTCGTCGCGAGCGCGATGGTATGTCCTCGGTACTGCTCTTTTCGCGCTCATCTACAACTTACCAAAGTTCTTTGAAGCGGAGGTGTATCCAGTATTCCCGTACTGGAAAAATAACGTTACCGCAATCAATGGAACCAATTCTATGAATACTACGGATGTTGATGGATTTCAGAGTAATTCACTGAACTTGACGAATACGGCCGCTAATAGTAGTGTAATGGATTCTATGAACTTTTCGGAGTCAGGTGCAATTTATTGTGTGAGATCGAGTGAATTTCGTTCGGACACGTATGTGATAGTATATATTCACTGGATGTATTTAGTGGTGATGTATATAGTGCCGTTCTCTGCGCTAGCGGCGCTGAACGCGTGTATAGTGCGGCAGGTGCGGCGCGCGCAGGCGGAGCGGGCCCGGCTGTCGCGCGTGCAGCGGCGGGAGCTCGGCCTCGCCACCATGCTGCTGGTGGTCGTACTGGTGTTCTTCATGTGCAACATCCTGCCGCTCTTCACCAACTCCTTCGAAGTCTTCATGGGCGAAGCGTTCGACAGCCTGGACCCGCTGGTGAAGACGAGCAACCTGCTCGTGATGATCAACAGCAGCGTAAATTTCATCATCTACGTGATATTCGGGGAGAAGTTCAAGCGCGTGTTTCTGAAGATGTTCTGCGCGGGGAGGGCGTGGGCGCGCGCGGGCACGGGGCGCGAGTCGCCGAGCACACGCGGGACGACTCGTTCGCGTCGTGCGAGCGCGTGTCGCTGCGCATGGCGCGCAACGGCACGCTGCGCCGGTCGGAGCCGCGGCGCATGCCCACCGCCCGCGCCCGCCGCGCCTCCCCCGCGCCCACCGTCTACTACCCTGCGCCCACCGCTTCCACAGACACCCACGCCACACATTGCTCGCTGGACACGCTGCCGCTGCCCGCGCCGCAATGGAACGGCAATGACCGCGTGCACTTCTAGTGCGGCACACACCCACTCTCTGACGAACCGAATTTATATCGCGTGCTGCCTCGATGAAACACTGCATGCTTGCCAAAACACTACTTTATGTTTTAAGCTCGTTTTAAACTTTTGTTACCATCTTGAAAATTTCTTTTTTAAACTGCTGTAACATCAAAATATAGAAAGTAATAAGTGTGCTAGCTATTGAAGTCCTGGCACGCATACATTGATCGATTACTGTTTTTGTAAATGTACAGTATCCTAAGAAAAGGACTTTACCCTTGTCTACCAGAATTGGATAATATTCTCCAAAGCAGCAATAACAAAGAGTGATCGATCGAGGCAGCCGTTGAGCCTCGGACCAACTCATATCTAGGAAACTACGGCTGTCATTTAAGACATGAAAGGCTTTAAGTGAAAAACATACATAAATGAGAGTAGGTATATAATACACTCCATTGATCAGAAGTAAATCATAGAGTGACAACATTAAATATTGTAAAAATGTGTAAATACCTGTTAATTTATATAAATGTTTTGTAAATAGTAGAGCAAGTAATCAAAGAATTTAAATATCGTTGTACAATGAATAGAAAATAGGAGATAAATAGCGAGGCGCAGCGCAACAAAATATATAACATGTATCACCGCAACCTAAAACCACAAGAGGAAAATTCAATAATCTTCATAAGAGAATTTGTAAATTTTAATCTTAGTGATATAATTTCCTTATCATTGTAATACTTACGGCGTATTGAAGCAAATTTTGAGGAATATATCAATAAATATATTAAAACAATATGTTTGCGCCGCTTTGAACCGAGCTACCCCACCCGTGATGTGACTATGTGACCCGTTGGAAACGGATTTTAATTAATAAAATGTTATTTCATCTATAAACAAGTTGTTTTTAATTTATTTTCCTTCTCCGAACGCATTTTAAATAATCAGACGTTAAAATACTTCAATCTCCCATACAACCTACGGATCTAAAATAAAATGCTTTAGTCTAATTAGACAAATGAATGGACTATTAGAAACTGGTCAAACTGGTCCTCTTCAAATAACGCAGAAAGCTTTCTTCACAGACTGTTTAAGAAGAAACCCTAATTTAATCAAAGGACAAATCAAATTGATGTTGTCCTGATCTAACTGCATGAGTGAGGTTATTAAACAAGTCATTATCATTTAGTTCTCAGTACTTCAATAGTATTACTTTGCGTCACGAGATTACTTTAAGAGCTAATCCACTGATCCAATTCAATATTGTCCTTGTGTAAATAGAGACAATTAGTCTACTGCGATGGAATGGTAACGTTAACATTAATATATGTGTTTATTACAAGTGTAACAATAGCACTTCTTTTTCTTGTTCGTATAAGGTCCTCGAGGAACCTCTTGAATACACTAATATTATTTCAAATTTTTATTTTACCGGGCATGGCCAGAAGTGGACTGCCGCAGGTCTTCTTCTTCTGTCGTGTCGATGGCTAGTTTTAAATTTTTGTTGCCCAATATCCTGCCACCCTGATTGCTCTTTCTGAGGCCTCCATGAGCTCCTCCGGCGTGCAAGACACAGGGCATGCAGGACACGACAATAGGTGGGCCATGGTTTGCGGCGACAGGCCGCACTCGCACCGGAGATCCATCCCATCAGAAAGACCCCACCTAAACCGATTTTGTTTGCTTAGGCCAACCTGGGTTCGAAGCCTGTTTAGTGACTTCCAAAGGGACCTTGGAGTTCCGAACCAGGGGGGAGAGTTTCCGAGAGTGGAACAAACGGGAAAGGCAGCGAGCTCCGCGCCCGCCAGATGTCGCGTATAATCCGCAGGTTATTGATGATTATAATTTCATTACATTTTGTACTTACTTATCGTGTGGGTTTTTGAGATTAACCTACCTAAGTAAGTAAGTAGACCTAGTAAGCATTAAATCTTGTCATCAAGTAGGTAAAAACACTATAAGGGACAAAAAAAAAAAGAAATATTATCATTCATTACATAACAATACTGAGACAGGAAAACCACAAAACATTTTAGTCCTTCAGGGTTTTACCAAAAAGGATTCCTGATGGCTCCATTTCTGTTAAAATAGAGATCGTAAATTACGACGGCAGGGCAGGATCCAGGCTGGTCGCGTGTCGGACCGCATTGTGAGGCAAAACCGACCCGTGATCCGGCCGGCCCGGCGCTCCTCCCAATCCGTGTTCCGAGACGCCGCGCCGCCGCCGCCGCGGCATAGCCGCGGTCACCGGCGAGGGCTTGCCACATCGACTAGCTACACAATCACGGCCAAGTTGTGAAGAATCGCTTCTCTTAACTATTAAGTACGGTATTGAAACAATTTTAAATCTGATCTGTATTGTAAATCTGATTTGTAAATCTGATGAGTGAACATATTTTTGCCCCGACGACATCTCCCTGGCCTAGTTGTAAAGTACGCTTACCTTCGAAGCGTAAGGTCTCGGTTTCGACTTGTGTTTGGATATTTATTATTTGTATGTTTGTGAGCCATGCATATCGGCTGTCTAATACCCATAGTACAGTACAGGCTCTGCTTAGTTTGGGTTATGATGGCTTGTATAAATGTGCTTGTTTCTCCACGTGCGAGTAATGTAAATCCTTAAGAAGGTATCCCATAGAACAGAGACACATTGGTTTCAGTAATATTACTTTATAAGATAAACTTTGTTTTTATTAATTTTATTGATTTTTTAATCTTGCTTGTTTATCATAATTATTATTTAGTTTTGCTTTATTATGTCCTTTATTTTGCCCATAACACAGGGATTTACCCTAGCTAGGGCACATAATTTATTTTAGTCCAATTGTTATGTTTAGTCTTTGAGTATCATTTTGTAAACTATGTTTTTTGAATTATATTATTATTATTATTAATTAATTTTTAACTTCTAAATGTTGTTGTTGTTAAATGGTCTAAGGAAATAGTTTAAAATGAGACCAACTCAATATTTTCTGCAAACGTCGTAAGAATACGCGACCAAAAAATATACTCAGGGACGGGCAGCAGCGTCCTCATTCCCATCACATCAATCAACAACAACTGCATTTTCCAACCAGCATGCTTCCATGAGAGAAGTCTTAGTCCAGCAGTGAACAAATAAAAGCTGAGTAGATACAATAACTATAAAATCCAACAAACTTATAGGGTATAAAAATAAAATTCAATAAACTTTTTAGGATATTAGTTTCTATATTCATGTGAGCCCGAATTCTTCAGGAGTTGTCTTTATTAAGATGGAGACCTTTGTTTGGCGGTAGTCGAGTTACAGTTTAAAGTTATAAGTATATAAACAGAAATAAAAAGTAGTGTTTGGACCATCAGCCCTTCTTGGATCTCAGCTGACTGGCGGCCTGGCCGACAGTTCGCAGCGCCTAACTGAGTTACGAAGCCCCAACACAGTGTTTATTTGCAAAGACTCAAATCAGACATGTCACAACTTACTGGACAAAGTCGAAACAAATTACTTTGAAGAGTAACTCACGTTTGAGTAACTTGCAAACTTAATTTAGATACAAAGTTGTTCAATGTCTATCTCTATGTTATCTGTAATATGTATTGGAAATCTTAAAATACCATTAAAATACTTAAATGTATGTATGTCAACAGCTTATAAAAACTTAAATAATGATTAGAAATTGTGTTGTCCACCCATCTTTTTTTATTTTTGCATGGAAACTAGTTTAAATTATAATTATCGATGAGTACAGTCGTAAAGTCTTTCAGTAGAAACCTCACCTCTACCACCTCTACTCTACGAAGAGCCTCCTATAAATTCACGTTGTAGATGTACATTATGTAAGCTTCTCGCGTCCAGACTCCAGACCTGTTTATATGCAGATTGTAGCAGACCATAATGGTGTCTGCGTCATGGCGCAAAATGGCTGGCCATGTTTGTAGAATTTGTAAGACACGAAGCCGGCGCTATAAAAGTACCTTTGATGTTTGCATTTAATAGACGCCGTGTTGGGTTGAAAGCTGACTGACATAATTAATTAAATACCACGTCAGAGCGACAGCTACCGGTTTCTTATTAAAAAATCCCTCGTCGCGTCGCGTCACTTGTCGCATCGCGCGACTAATTGTGTCGCTTTAAATATCAGTTCCATGCAGAACAGCCGGTTAGTTAAAACTAAGTAATAATAGTTTTAGTTTTCATCCCTATCTAGAAGTTTGACCCTAAAAGGGCGATAAAATTGCCAATGAAATGGCTTCTTTCACAACTAAACCGTCAGTATCGTGTTAATATCGAGAAAATTGAGCTCTATATACAGCTGACGTGTAAGTGTGGGTAGGCGATACACTGAATTTTACTCATTTTGACCTTGCTTGAATATGGGGCAGTTAGCCAAGCCTCGCAGCGGGAGGCGGCGGCACGTGCTACCGTCGCCTAAAATTGCGCGCTCTCTCCATCACTGGCGTGTGCTGATGACGTCACAGGCTGACGTCACGCCACGTCACTGGAGCCGGCTGAGTGACAGACAGGCTCCAACTCGCGCGATTGGCACTGTTTATATGCCGGGGAAATACGAACACTAAATTACTTCATTGTATAATAAATAAATGAGCTTTACGTTTTTTGAATATGGTGGAGATAAGATAATATCAATATAGAAAGACAGACGACATCTGTTGAAAAAGTAATAAACTAGTATGGTAAGTGTTTATAGTAGTACGTCTTCACGTAGGCACACCACTTCTGCAAAGCAGCACCGGTCTTGTCTAAGTAAGGGGCTCTACCACGCTAAGTGGCGCCGCACTTAGCATGGTAGAGCCCATTTGCCTTTGGTCCAACTGGCTGTAAACGAATGAAGATATATTTTCCAAGCCGAAGTTAAATTTTTCAAAGTCCATTTAATCACTTCCAAATCCAAACCAAATTCTAAACCAAAGCAAACAAACAAAGAAAGCTCAGTCCCATGAAAAAAGCTTGTTTACATTACCCCTGTGTCGAGCCGCCCCCCCGACTACTCGACCCCCCCGCGACGACGCCTGACGGACGCAGCATTCATTAATTCAATTAGGGATGTCTGCCGACGGCCTATTAGCTCATCAGAAAATAATAAATGTTCACAAAACAGTGTTTTTGAGTGCTGGTAGGTACTGCAGTTGATTGTCCTTATATTTTTATCTTCTAGGAATTTTCGAATGCTGTTTTCTTTTTATTTACCAACATCCTTTGAGGTATTTTTTAAAATTATCCTTGATAAAATAATGCTTTAATGTCTCCTTAAACAATTATCAATATTTGAGAAGCCGTAGGAAAATAATGAGTAAGTATCATTATCACTTATATAAGTTACAATATTTGCAGGGTTTTCACCACTTAAGGGAATTAATTTACACTTACCAAACTAAGAAAAATTTGTAGAAATATAATTTTGTTCTTTATTTACGTTCATATAAATACTGAAATATTCCTCTCCTCGACCCAGGGACGTGACCAACCTTCATCTCATCTTATTATCTTATACACATTCATATCAGCTAGTTATCTTTCTTGTGCCTTGGAAATTATAATAATTTGTGAATCATTATTTATCAGCATTTTCTGTTGAAATAAGTTTTTAGCGCGGTAAAAATTCCCTTTTCCGCAGCTACGTTACGACTTGAAAGAAAAAATAATTTTAGGGACTGTGGTGGTGAGTAATATGCATTGGTACTGCATGCTCACCGCTTTCTTACTAACAGTCTATCCGCGCATTTCTACAATGTTGTTTAATAAAATTATAATAAATACATTATGGGAAGGTTTGGCAGCGCAGCGCCCGGAATGGCGTGGGACTGTGAAGAGGCAGGTTCACGAATTTGAGGAGCGGCGTAAAGCTGATCTCGACGCGAAGCGTGAAGAATTAAAGGCCCGTCAACCCACCGCCATTCATTATAACTACGTAAGCGGCGTGCTCACGTGTCCACACTGTGCACGGGAGTTCGCTGCAAAGATCGGCTATATAAGCCATCTTCGGGTGCACCAGCAGCGCCCCACCGACTAGGAGTCGAAGTGGTCGCCATGACCGAAAACGGTCGGAAGGATCATCATCATCATCATCAATAAATACATTATAATAATTCAGAGTGTAAGCTTAATTGTAAGATTAAAAAACTAAAAGTAGTATTCACATAATCCGGAAATATTTATGTAAGTAACTGTTGGTAAGGTCAATATTCGCGCATTGCACAAAACAATATAGCGTTGATTCAGGGTTTTGCAGTTGATTTCATCCGCCCACCGGCATGGACACGGCGACAAAGCACAATGAGGCTTGTTAGCATGCAGCCTGCACCACGTACTGTAGTACACCGCATGCACCCAGCCACCGGAAACGCGACAATAAATAACACTGGCATTTGTCAGTGGAATCGACGCGGCGAATAATTGTAGTTTAATTAGATCAATCCAGCCGGAAAATTACCAACATTTGTAGATCGGGAGGTGGTTTGGTAAACGCAGCGTTCCGTCTCATTGCCTGGTGGAGATCATCGGAGTAGGAGGGAGGCTCACGACACGCGCCTTCACTGAAATTCCATCACAAGAAGAGAAAGGCAAGGTTTTAAATTCACTCAGCGTTTGGAAGAAAATGATCTCACACATGCGTTTCTAATTTATATGCAAATTTTCTGGGAGGTTCAAATGTTTGAAGCTCAAATTAGAGAGGGTGTAATTTTTTACAAGATTACTGCTCCTGGTTGCAGGTGACATTTTTCTGTAAGTACACGTCTGAACGTTCGAAATACGATCAAACACAGTCACATTTCTATTGATAAATAGGTAGAAATAAAGTAAAGATCACATACATACATCATTCATTTCATTTCATTTCACAGTGAAGGACGCTTTAGTCTATGTGAACTGAAATGACGGTCGATAAAGAGAGATGACTGAAGCGGATGACGATGTCAAGTGAATCTCTCACAAGCAGTGATTGTGAGTGATGGCAAGCTTTTAGCGGTAAGTGCTTGGTTCGAGTCCCGGCCGCGGCCGATGGGAGTTGACGCGGCATTAATCATGCACGACGCGACGCTCGCTGCAGGCCGGAGGGAGCAACTATTTTTCTATTTCTGTAATTTGAACTTTAGTTCGCCTGAAACAAAGGTAGGTACTAAACAAAGAAACTAAGTACGTGACAACGGAAAGTTTTTATTGGCTATCGAATGTGATCGGCGTAGATTGTATTGAGGTTAGATTAATTTGAGGCAATGTCGCGTCATCTGCGACGTGTTCCAATAAATAAGCGCGTAAGTGTGAATGCTGGCTTACCCATTTAGTCCGTTTTCACTTACCCAGATTAAGGTAATATTAGCTAGTAATGAATTATAATAACTTACAGTTACTCTTAAAAATATAGAGATTAACAACAAAAAACCAAACTGAAATAAATACCAGAAAATGTTAACGGGCTTTTCCTTTTATATTATGTAATTTTGGATCAAATTAAGCTCCAAAATTGATGGAATCTGAAGTTAATTAACTGGACCGTTGGCAATGTTCGGGCGGCGAGTGCGGAACACCTGTCACTGAGAAGTATTCAAAAAGGACTCCGACAACGCCCCGCCGCGCCGTCGCGCGCGTTCGGCCTCCATTCATAATACTGCATTCTTTTACTTTGAGTTAGGGTCAGAAAGCATACCTACATCATCGTACTTTTATATAATCTATCTCTCTACATAATAATATTTGCATGTTAATTAAAAATAATAATAATAAGAAATTAATCTGCTTTTAGTCTTTTAAAAATGATTATGAACGAACTAAGGGAGTGTAAAGGAAGTGCGATGCGCTTTGGGAAAGCTGAAGCTCATTTTAAATCATCGCTCATACAAAACTTTAATTGAAATTAAATTAATTTTAATCCGCTGTACATTTTATCCACAGAGAAAATAGGAGTTACACTTAAACTAAGCGTGGTGTAGTAAAGAGTCCTAGATAAGAGGCGAGTTATTTAAAGCGGTGGTGGATTGGAGCGACAGTCGTGTCAGGCGCCCGCGCTCGGATAACTGGGGTGAATGCGACCCCCGCTTCTGCGCTAGTTTCGTCAGCAACAAATTGTAATCCGCAAAGATTAGGTTGCTTATTTATAAGGAAAGAATTAATATTTGCACAAATATTTAATTTTCTGGTTCTCATCGCTGACACAGAGAGAGAAATGTTTATTATTTATTCGTAGTGAGTGAGTATTCAATAAAACACCGCTTGGAAGTTGATCGGAATAAAGTAAACTAGTAGACAGTTTCGTGACAGGGATCCAGGCTCTTATTTATTGAAGTGTGGAATGTAAACGGATTTACAAAATAATAGTATAGAAATGTAGAGTAAGCAATAAACGTATATTGTATAGAATGCGGTAATCGCACGGACTTCATGAAATCATATTACGGATGTCCTTTTTTATACCATTATTGTAAAAACGTGTACATAATCTTGTAGTATGTGATAAATAAAACTAAACTAAACTAGTAATTCGGCAGTTGACCAATAAACATGTCGACACAATTACATATTTATATCTTTCATTAATCTACACCTTGGCCGACAACTTAACATCAACATCAACATAACATCATCATATAGCGACCCTTTGCCAGTGTTCCACAACATGGAACCCCAAGTATATCCCGAAAAAAAGAAGATTGCGCCAAACCCATTTCCGGGTTTATACAACGCCCACATGAAAATATAGGGTGACCTTTTCCGAAGCCAAATCAAATCCCTTAAAACTGATTTTATCCTTCAAAGTTTCATTTAAAATGTTAATAGTTGTTTGTATCAATACAGTTTTCAGTACCTTTATAAAGTAGTTATCATAGAAAGGGGAATTCTTATCGTGTTATTGTTCGGCAAAAAACAAACCAAAATCATCAAATCACGAGCGACTTTTCCAAAAAATTTTTTTGCTAATACAAATGTGTAAAATAATTTACCTTCCAACAGATACAACAGTTATAGTCGTAAGTATAATTTGCCAATTCTGAAAACAACAAAACCATTTATTAGGAACTGAATTGGATGTGATCCGGCTTCCCACTCCCATTATACGATAGAATACATTACTGCTCGCAAAGAGCGCAAGAAAAATACATTAAGAAAAAAGAGTCGTGGATTAGCAATCTGGAGCATGTGGCGACCCTCGGCTGACTGCAATCACACTCCTCGGCGTCGGGCGTCGCTCCACTTACAGATCCTTCTTCGTGAACTTATTATACTTATTCCACGGAGTCACAGCTTATCAAGAGATTGCTTATTACACACAACACAACAACCAAGATAAAATGCTTGTCCTAGTTTGAGAGTTAGTGTACAATAGTCTTTTTCTTTATACATATAATGAAGATTTTTTTATTATTAGTTTATGTTGTGCTTTTGTAGGTAAAGTAAATACTAGAACAATATATCTCTAACTTATGGGTAACCTAACCATGACTTTAAAAATGTGGCTTTCTTTTCCTAGCATTATACGGAATCATTATAGACAGGCTCTGCCTTGTTTGGGGTCAGATGGCCGTGTGTGAGATGTCCCACATATTTATTTATTTATTATAATGAAATTATCTCGCCGCGCCTGCTCAGCATAAGTTCTTGCTAGGAGCGATGTCACACGCAATGAACCTTTGAATTTATTTGTAGTAGATTTCAAAACAAATATTATTATAAAATATGTTTACTATATATAACATTAACTCTATACAAAATAGTCGTAGACATGCCCGATGAAAATTAAGTGACTTGTAAATATTGTGCGTCTAGACACCAATTTACAATATAAATTCCTGTAGATGTGATATCTAAAATAAATTGCCTAACAGTATAGTTTCTGTTAAATAAAACATGACTTTGTAATACAACGCTTAGCTCATGAATATTCAGAATTTAGACCGTGATTTGGATGTCATTAAAGCCTCTATGTAAAATATTATCAAATTGCAAGGATGAGAGTTATTTATAATTCATAAATGGCATGCGAGTGCTACCTGCTACCTACGAAGGTTTTAGTTCAACACTTAACTTACCAAATGATTTTAAATGTCGAATAATTCATGTGCAATAAGATTTTTTCTGAACTTTCACAAGAAACTTCTAATAGAAACTTGGCTTAGGTCTGTTCACCCTAATTTAGGGTAAACTCGATCTTCTTTTTGGGGTTGTTTATAAGATAATAACTGTTTATTTGACTTGAAAAAATTACAGTCAGATAAAACACAGTTAGTACATTTTATTTCGGAATTTAGTTTGTAATGAAGTAAACACAACATAGCAGTTCGTCGCCGTAGCAGTTCGTAGCACAATCGTAGCGCGTGGCAGCATGTCGTAGCTGTGCTGCTACGGAATTTTGGGTTGAGATAAATTATTTTATTTACAGATTACTTAGAAAAACAATACAGCATTATGGAAATTTCTAACTGTTAAGTACTATTATTTTCTTCTGTGGTTAGTAAACTATGAAATGCAATAGAGTTATCATTGTCAAATATTATAGGTAGAACTATATGTAGCGATCCTTCGTGCATAGAAACAACTGTCCCGCAGGTTACTTATGATGATGAATGATTCATTAAATATAGCCCTTTAGATAAAAGTATCAACTTCAACTTGACTTTAGATTTATAAATATCAATTTTAACCAACCACCAGTATTGAATGACATTTCAATGTGATTCTTTTGTTTGGTAATTCAAGGTAGAGTCGAATCTTTCGGTGGGAACTCAATTCCTTCAAAAGGTTTCTTGTTTATTTTTGTGATTCCTATAGAAAAGTTTGTTGCTGAATAATTTATTTTCTTAACTCGCGGTTAACTTAAACAATACTTGATACTTTACACAATCCGAGCTGAGTTAGTTAAGGTAGAACATCGAAACTCGGTCCGACATTGTGTGTATTTGCCCAGCAAAGGATTGCATTGTTCCAACTCGATTTATAAGATTATAATTGAGTTTGATGGTATTGAGAACCTATTGAACAGAAACCAGAGATGGGTGAAATCACAAAACTGTGATTTAGCTTAAGAGTCAATTAAATTCTAGGAACCATTTCAGTTTATTAGCGGTTTCCAATTTGTCGAGGATAGAGCAGCTTACCTGATTCATTGATCTATAAGTTTCCAATTCGATTAACGCAAATGTAGGTACAGTTGTGTCATCCTTCACGAAATCGGAAGTTATGACTAATAAGATGAAAAATAAAGCTGACGAAGTAGATTCAAAATTCGTTTATTTATGATGTTATAAATCTCACTCGGAATCCTTAAACAACATAAATAATAATAATGTAGGTACGTGTGTGGTGTGAGTGTGACGCTCGTCTCTGAATAAATATGGAGGATCGGATTGGCCTCCGCAAAAATATGGTAATGCCACACCGCGGACACTCCACTGAAACAATTTTTGATATATAACACATTCTGTATTATTGTTATTAGGATTGTTAATGTTATGATAATAACAAAACAATTTGAGTCCGTTACATCAATCAATCAATCATATTATGTATATTTTTTAATCCTGGTGTTTGTGAGGTAGGTTAACTTCGAAACCCACTCAATAAGAAGAAGAAGCCTGGTGTGGCAAGCAGGCCTTTTGTGTTACAAAACTACTTTTATAATTTTTGTGTAAAAAACAAGGCAAATATTGATAAATAACATCAATATCCTTAACTCATTTTGAATTTAAAAAAGGTACTTTGTATAGACAATTACTTTATAAAGTAACCACAGGAAGTTGTCCCGTACCTACGTATTTAGCGCACGGACTTAGTACTAGGGCACAGAAAAAATATATAACCACGGTGACGGTGACCGCACGCAGTGAACGCATACTTTCAATCGTCATATACTATGGAAAGAAGTCAACTATTATTGATTGCTTTATGCGGTTACCACCGCAGCAGTGATCGCATAAAATAACGTGTCTCCATACAAGCTCTAAGCGAGAAATATCTGACATTGCGACTACCGCATACGTATTTTTTTACACTAGATTGCGTTTGCGGTAACCACTGCGGTTATCGCATAAAACAACGGTACGCTTTAAAATTTCAAAATAAGTCTTGGTAGATCGGGCACGCTACCTTTTTGGAACATCACAATATTCTAAGAACTATACTCATTTAAGTTTTGCTGATTATTTTTTAAAGTGATTCTCTAAATTAATACAAATCTTTATTAACAAAGTTTTTAAAAACCAAACCGCCAAAACCAAAATCTTTCACTAACTGAAAATATTTTACACAATCGTGCACAAACTATTACAGAACTTAAATTCGATTTCTCCCAGACTTGTATCGGAAATACAAACTGAAATGTAGAAGTTACTGGTCAAAGTTTAATAATATTGTTTATGGTCAAACTTTATATGACAAATAATAGTTACAGTTAAGTTGTATTGGACTTTCTGCAATATGGTTGGTTAATTTATCAGCCAATAGTGTACTAAATACTTGACTGCAGTCAAGGATACGCTAAGCTGACATTTGAAGCCTCATTTACGCCGAGGCAACATTTTTGCATGCTACATAAATTGTGGCATGCGATATCTTGTGTTATGCTACAAGTAGACAAAGTTTTGCGGCACTTGCTGCATGCGGCATCCTATTTTACGCCGAGTGGCATGCGACACTGTTGCATGCTGTTGCCTCGGCGTTAATGAGGCTTAATGCCGTTGAATAAGAAACAGGAGGGCGGTGCGTGTGTTCAGCTCACCTTACCCTTGACTGTACTCCTCCACTATTGTTCAATGAATCGGATCAAGAAATGCTAACTAGACTAAACACTAGAAGATGCGATCTTAAGAATGTGATTCACCCCAATTTAGTTGTAGTCAAGCATAGTGCTAAGTACCAAGCTATAATGATTTTCAATAGGTTACCGGTGGATTTAAAAAGATTGACTAATTTAACTACTTTTAAGAATAAATTAATTTTTTTTTATTGGTTAAGGTTCTTTATAGTATCAATGATTTATAATTTTAAGATTGATTCGGACATTTATTATTTAATTGACATAGAATTGACATTATAGGATTGATATCTGTTCCATAATTTATTATTATTTTGTTGTTATTTGGATGTTTAATTGAATTTATTTTGATGTTATTATTATTAGTTATTTTGATTGTTTGTATTTTTTTTTGGACTTATGTTTTATTTGAATTTATTAATGTTACTTGTAATCAATTAGTATTGTAAAATAATATTCGCACACAGTATGTACTGTTTTAGAATAAATAAATGAAATGAAATGAAATGAAATGTTCACCCGCCCGGCTCACCCCGGACCTGCGTGTGAACAATACGTTGCGCAGATTGTTCACAGCAATCGCGTCAGTGAAATTCATTCAATCAGAAAACAAGCCCGTAATACTCAAATTTTTTATTTTAAAAATTTTATACTTAAGTTTTGAATTAAATTTGCTCTCTAAGAGCCCGTCTTCATGTCTACGGTGCGGCGTGGCGCGGTACGTCACGTCACGGCGGCGCCACGGTACGTAGACATGGGGACGGGCTCTAATATAGGAGTATATTATAGATGTAAGTAAATCACTTCGATACGCTATTTTGATATTTTTGATGTTTGGAACTTCAAAATACATAGTTATGTTCCTTAGTGCCATAGTTTGACTTTAGTTAGCGATATCCACATATTTATTGGGTATTCGTGATACGGCGTTGCGTAATGAACTAGCCCGGTAAGTAATGGTTAGTATAAATCACGGGTGCTGTATGTAACGATTAATCCGGGGATATCACCCGCGCGGGAGTTCGTCTAAATCTCGCGAGATGGCGCCTTATTGTTCGTCTGGTTCAAGGTTATCGCGGATCTAACAACCTCCGTGGTCGAGTGGTCAAAAGCTCGTCTGACGTTACGGAGGTTCTGGGTTCGAATCCCGGTGGAGATCTGTCGAACAAATATCACTTTGTGAGACTTTCCCCTGTTTGGTTAGGACATTGCAGGCTGAATCACCTGATTGTCAGAAAAGAAAGATGATTCCGTGCTTCGGAAGGCACTTAAAGTTGTTGGTCCCGGCTACTATCTACGGATGTAGTCATTATATGAGCCATGTCGGAAGGCTAAGGCGGTTCAACAGTTCCGACACCAGGGTTTGTGAGGTAGGTTAACCTCGGAACCCACTCGATAAGCAAGCAAACATCGAGGGTCGCACTGTGTGTGGCAAACATATGTATGTAGCAGCAAACTATCTTTGTATGCTACACGACGTGAAGTAATTAATTGTCCACGTAGATTATGTCTCTGGTTGATTGTTTGATCCTCACACGCCACAGGGCTCAACTTGTTACTTTCTTAGTGCTACTTTTTGTTTTAGGTATTGAAGCAGCCTTCTTTTCCTGGATTTTGCAGAAATTAGGAAAGAAATGTCCTCTGGTCTTGAGCCCCTCGTTGGGTCATGTATACGCTGATAACAAGATTGAAAGTAATTTGAACAACTAATAAAACTATATTGAAAAGGTTTTGGCCGATTGTATTTCCAATTACAACAAAAGATGTTAAAAAAATAAAGAATTTCGCGTAAGTATCAAATCACTCACTCAGGATTCTTTGCCGAGATTTTTGTAAAATAAAATTTTTGGTTTTATGTAATATCCATCCACCTGTTGTTTATTATTCCTTCGAGTCTATGATAAGGATTATAATTTTCTGGAGAAGGATCTAATATTTTATTAGCACTGGTCACTTAGTGCAAGGATGCCGGAAGGGTTTGTTGTAGTCGGCTCGATTTTGAATTTTCAGTTCCTGATTAACTGTTATTAAATTATTTATTTATAAAAGACTTCGAATAAAATATTACTTTACCAACCTACACTAGGATAGCTATTGTATTATTAAGAAGCTAACGGTCAAATTTTGACTCAGATTCTACGCCTCCTAGTAGGTATTCACCTGACATTGAAGAGAGCATAACAATCATACAAAATAAGAGAGTTTTCAGACAGCACCTTCCTGTAATACCAACCCGCCGAGCCATTTCGCTGAAATCAAGCCACAAAGAAGGCGAACAAAAGAAACGAAACGCAAAATTTTCGCAAGAAGCGAAAAAGCGCTTTGTATTTTTACAATTGTCGTCTGCGCGCAGAGCGTTTAATATTCCGGCGGCGGTGAGTTCCCGAGGAGTTTACTTTGGAAAGCCACTTGAAAGAGATTTGGAAAATTATTTCTTCAAATTTGCTTTACGTTGAGCAAACGTATGACGGAATTTGGCTGTAGACATATTTTAAAGGTCATTTTGGTCTCCGTATGGCCGAAAAAAAATAGTTGAAATATCTTCAAAATCGAAAATTGTTTACTACGAAATGAGCAACGGATACTCTTACATAATAATAATATGTTTACAGCCCATACAATTATATTTATCTTGCCCGCAGATTTTTCATACAATATTATTAATTTTCTTCCTGCATTTTTAAAATTCGAACCAGTTTCGGATACAATGCTAAAATGTCACGATAATATTGTCAAAGATCGATGTGGTGAGAACGGAGTGTGGAGTGTAGGTAGAGTATGGCGAGCCGCAGTTGGGGACTGGAGGCCGGAACCTGATGCCGGATGGCGGATGTTTCCGATCGAAATCTCGTTATCTCAATACGCGGTCACGTTCGGAAGTCTATATTTGACATATACACAGTAAATAAAGTCGGATTATTTCGCTCAATAAGTTACGAGTTTAATTTCTACCTTAACCAAGTAATATTGCTTTTACGACAATTATTTTTGAATATTTTTGATGACAGAATTCAAAGTATTTTTTCTTATATTTAATTTTTTTCACAGAACTAAATAGTCCTAGAAGCTGAAGCAATCAACCAGTACCTAGTTGAAATTCCTCTGTTGAACTAAATCGCAAACGTTTTAATTAAACAACTCCACTTCCCAGGTATCACATTTAAATGGGTTTTAAACGACTGAGAACGGCTTCGCGTAAAGGGCTGCAATAAATATCGCTGTAAACTATTTAGGGTTCGTTAGCATTCCCACTCGGCTACAATCAAACCGGCAGATACAAATTAAAGTCTCTATCACCTGCCTTAAAGTCTTCGTGGTTTCATTCCGGCATTGACATTTTTGTGACTTATTACTATAAGTATAAAACCCGTGAAATGTTCCAAATTAAATCGTTTATCGTATTTGGCAAATAAAGAACAAACAGTGGTATTAGGAGTCGATTTTAGCGATGAGATAGAAAGTAAGTTGACAGGGTTTTTGTTGGTTCACCAACCGTCTTTTACAACACGCTTGAATTAGTAAAATAAACTTTTGAGTATCAGTCGAGACAACTTACAGCTTGGGGTTCGACGCGACGTCACAAAAATTTTAATGTAATTGGAAGAACCTTTTTGTAATTTGAAAGCCGAACCAAATAGTTCAAAGAGAAATAATTAGAGGCTGAAGGTCAGCGGCCGGATATTAAGATTACTCAACAAATTCTTTTTAATTGTCTGGAAAGTTCTTGTAAGACGTAACGGGTGATTCCAGTGGTATTACTTTGATAAGTAAGAGTGTCTATTTTATTGCCGCCGGTTCCAGGCATACAGTTCGAATTCTCTTTCTTCATTTGTGATAGGTACAATTCAAGTGGTTGACTTGATCTCTGGCTGGTGTTTACATTTCAATTCACGTTTTCCTTTAATTTAAATATTATATTCTGTCACATAACTAAAAACACGTGCGTTGCTTTATTATGTACTGGTATGTATTATGAAAATTTCGTAATCGTGGCGTTCTTTACCGCGCGTCAGTGGAGCATAGGGCTGAGTCGATGGCGGTATCATTGTCTGTGGCTGACCAAGTGACCACTGACTGATCCCGCGGGATGGATCCGTTGGCTGATCCCAATAACAGATCGACGCTCATCAATCACGCTACATGTTTAATCTCAGCTTATTCACGGATATCTTCTATGGCATTGTCAATATATGGTCTTCGACCTTCGATAAGCCTCCCCATCTGAATTTAAATAATCAGTTATCAGGCAGTCTGAATAATGAGACATCTGTTATCCCACAACATAGGGAATCCTAGTGTTGGTGGCTGTGGGCTACCTGTTCCCTTATAACTCACGTTTTATTGCCAATAAACAATTTGTGTTTATATGTTGTATATCCACAGAATACAGGAATATCCTCACACCAGTTACAATATTGTCAAATTAAATCAAATCAAAAGGTTTTTATTCAAAGTAAGATTTTACAGAGCGTCGGTGGCCAAGTGGCTAGGCCCGTTGACTTCCGTTCCGAAGTTCGATGGTTCAAACCTCGGCACGTACCAATGTGTTTTCGATTTTCGAATTTATATGTACGTTTATTCGACGCTCTTACGGTGAAGGAAAACATCGTGAGGAAACCTGCACACACCTGCGAAGAAATTCAAAGGTTGTGTGTGAAGTTGACCAACCCGCACTGGGCCAGCGTGGTCGACTAAGGCCTATTCACCCTGGTATCAGGGTAGGCTCGAGCCCCTCGGTGGGGACATATATGAGCTGTTAACGAAGATTTTACAAATCTTTTTTTTTTCTTTGAAGCGGTAAAGTTCATGATCAGAAGTTAATAAACTTTGCTCTAACCAAGGCTGGCTGTCGTCTCGCACTCATGTCACAAAAATCTAACTAACTATAATGCACGACAAAAATATTTTAATAACTTCAAATAGGTAACTAAGATTCGCGAGACCGTTCATACTTACGTCTCATACGTCCTATAAATAAGTCTTGATTAAAGAATAACAGTTTAAATTTTTGATAAATTTAATAGAGATCTCATCAATTTTATTACGCTTAAGACTTAAATCATAAAAGCCGTATTATTTGAGTATAAGTATTGCTTACTAAGCACTGAGCCATTTCAAACTTTAGTGCTTCAAGTGATTGTTTGAAGCGGTACAGTTACTTAACTGAATTACTTGGAGTATTTGGTAAATAAATCAACATTTCAGCGTTCATTGCAGCCAATAAATGTTGAACCATCCCAGTCTCATTTATCTCTCTGTTCAATACCATTGACCATTGTATAAAAGCTTGCTCTAAAAGTGTTATGTGTGGAATTAATATTTATGGAATTTTCGTATAAACATAATATTTCTCCATTGTATCTCTACAATCACTGTATAAAGAACGTAAGCTATCAACTGTCTAATAAATTCGTAAATAGCTCTTGTGAACACCTTACGAAAAAGCCGATTTCGTAAAAAAAAAAACCCGCTTACCACATCCCTGTGTCGTAATGTGCCGCATGACATGACGACGTCCGAATGGAATTATCCCCACAAGCTGTGTCGTAATGGGCCGCATGACATGACGTCCTAATAGAAAGATCCCCCCACAAGCTGTGTCGTAATGTGCCGTATGACATGATGTCCGAATGGAATGATCCCAACAACCTGTGTCTTAATGTGCCGCATGATATGACGTCCGAATGGAATGATCCCAACAAGCTGTGTCTTAATGTGCCGCATGATATGACGTCCGAATGGAATGATCCCAACAAGCTGTGTCTTAATGTGCCGCATGACATGACGTCCGAATGGAATGATCCCGACAAGCTGTGTCGTAATATGCCGCATGACATGACGTCCGAATGGAATGATCCACAAGCTGTGTCGTAATATGCCGCATGACATGACGTCCGAATGGAATGATCCCCACAAGCTGTGTCGTAATATGCCGCATGACATGACGTCCGAATGGAATGATCCCCACAAGCTGTGTCGTAATATGCCACATGACATGACTTCCGAATGGAATGATCCCCACAAGCAGTGTCGTAATGTGCCGCATGACATGACGTCCGAATGGAATGATCCCAACATCTTCTTCCTCGTTCCCTCAATGCTGAGGATCGCGACCACGCACAATCAGTCTCCATTGGGTGCGTTCATATGCGCAGTGGACTGCACGATGGATGCTGCCGCCAACTTCTCTCTTCACTGTGTCGGACCACTTTGTAGGCGCCCTACCCTGAGCACGTTTGCCTTCCATTTTCCCCAATATAATCTGCTTTTCCAGACTGTGCTTAGAAGACCGCATAATATGTCCGAAAAAGCTGAGGGTTCTCTGTCGGCAGATTGTAGAAAGCCGTGTGGTGATCTTAAGCTCACTTAGTATGGACTCATTGGTTCTCATCGCAGTCCAAGGTATGCGTAGCAATCTGCGCCAGCACCACATCTCAAAGGCATCTATTTTACTGCTATCGAGGCTTTTAACAGTCCAAGTCTCGGCGCCATACAGAAATACCGAAAACACCAAAGCTCTAACCAAACGCACTTTCGTTGCACGCCGAATACCTCTGTTCCTCCATATCTTATCGAGATTAGTCATGGCACTTTTAGCCATCCCGGCCCTGCGGCGAATTTCTTTGGTGCAGCTACCGTCTTCAGATATCAGCGACCCAAGATACACAAACTCTCTGACTTTTTCATAAGTACTGAGTGCGTCGGTTACTGGTAGTACTTGTGCTCTGTCCACCACCATTATTTTTGTCTTTGAATGGTTGATCTTAAGACCGAGTTTGGCACTTTCTACTTCAACTTTCTTCAGAAGAGTTGCCATTTCCACCTCGCTCGACGCAACTATCGTCGTGTCGTCTGCATATCTCAAGTTATTGACCCTGCGACCACCCACTGAAACACCGCCACTCCATCCGTCCAAGACCTTCCTCATAATGTATTCTCCGTACAGATTGAACAGTTTAGGAGACAGAATGCAGCCCTGGCGTACGCCTCTTTCAGTGCAAAAAGCATCGGATTTCCGGTCCTCCAATTTCACGAAGCTTGAGCCATCGAGATACAGATTCTGTATAAGGAATGCAAGGTGATGAGGCACGCCCATCTCCACAAGCACATCAAACATAGTGCACCACTGCACGCAGTCGAACGCCTTGGCGTAATCTATGAAACATAAGACCAGCGGTTTGTTAAGTTCGCGACATTTTTCAATTAGTAAACGAACGTTTAAAATCTGTTCACGAGTGCCCTTTCCAGCCACAAAGCCGGATTGTTCGCTCGGTATCTGGTTGTCTACATAAGATGCAAGCCTGGTATTTATGATGCGTAGGAGGATCTTACTTGCGTGTGCCATGAGTGATAATGTTCGATAATTCTCGCATTTCCTTGTAGATCCTTTTTTATGTAGTGGAACGACAGCAGATTCGGTCCAATCAGTAGGCCACTGGCCAGTTCTCCAGATCTTGTTGCATATCTGGTGGATGATCTTTGTCCCTTCAGGACCCAAATGTTGAAGCATTGCCGCTGACACGCCGTCAGGACCTAACGCTTTATGTTTCAATTTCTTGATGGCGTCTTGTACCTCGGAAAGCAATATGTCTGGTTCTCTGTCATGATCTACCCATCTCCTTTCCGTGTTATGTCCCACTTCATCGCTATAGAGTTCATGACAATAATTTTTCCATCTATCTAGAACATCTTGCAGTTCTGTCAAGGTGTTGCCTCTATCGTCGTCGATTATCCAACTCTTAGGTTTGAAGGTGCTAGTCAGTTGCTTTACTTTCAGAAATAGGTCCTTAGTTTGCGCTCTGTCAGCATGGCTCTCAATCTCACTGCATATGTTATTGATGTGCTCATCTCTGTCCCTCCGCGTAGACTTTTGCACTTCGGCATGTAGTTGGTTATATCGCTCGCTGCTCACAAGGCCCTCAGACTTCAGCTTTTTTCTCTCCTCAATCAGCGCCCACGATTCGCTACTTATCCACTCTTTCTTTCTCGCTACAGTTTTGAACAATTCCCTACTCTCGTTTGCGGTCTCCAATATAACTTCTTTAAGGTTATTCCACTCTGCTTCACTAGAGTCAAAGGGGTCCCATTCCCGGGATTTAATGTTGGTCTCAACTGTTTTGTGAAAGTGGTCTAGAGCTGGTTTATTAAGCATACTGGCCTTTTGCGATTTCGGGTGAGAACTTTTAAGGCGCAGTCTGAACTCAGCTATTAATAGTTGATGGTCACTACCGCAGTCGGCACCAAGCAGGGTTTTGGCATTGGTGACCGATGATCGCCACCTAGACTTAATAGTTATGAAGTCTATCTGATTTCTATGTCCTTGTGGAGAAGTCCATGTGTATAACCTCCTAGGGTGGTTTTTAAACCAGGTATTCATAACAGTGAGCTGATTTTCCACGCAATATTGCAGAAATTTTTCGCCTCTGTCATTCCTCTCACCCAGGCCATATTTACCAACAACTGTGCCCTTGAGCGGATCACCCACAGTACAGCCGACTTTTGCGTTCCAGTCACCCAGGACGACAGTTACCTCCCTAGATGGTATGGTGCGCAGCAAGGCATCAAGATCGGCATAGAACTGGTCCGACACCTCTTCATCTGACTGAGAGGTAGGTGCGTACACCTGAACAATGTTAATTGGTGTAGGTCTGGCATCAAGTTTTATTGCTATCATTCTATCGTTTGGAGTAACATATCCTTTGACACTGTTCTGCAATCTCTTCGGTATAATGAAGGCTACTCCATTATTACTATGATCTTCACCGCCAGTGTAATACATGATATTGCCGTTACTTGTGGTAAAATGACCGCTTCCTCGTCGATGCACTTCACTGAGCCCCAGAATATTAATCTTGCACCTGTTCATCTCCCTCTCTATGACTTCCAGCTTTCCCGGCTTAAGCAGTCCTCGGACATTCCAAGTCCCCATGCGAAGGTGTTTCCGTAGTGGTCTTTTAATTATATTTACACCATCACCAGTAGCATAATTTCCGCTTCCTGTCTGGTGGTCCGCAGGCAAGCGGCCGGTCGCATATTTCACACCATGCAACCCGGAATCGCGATGGCGCCGAGGGTCAGTCGGATCGCATGACGTCACTCCTGTCATATTGGAACTGTTCATGGTGGTTTTCTTGGGGATATAGTGCAGTAGTTCCCCATTGCTTTCTGCACCAGGTCTTTTAGGGGTTATTTAGTCCCCAAGGTTGCTGCAGCCTCTTCCAGCCGGTTGCCCGGTTGGGTGTATGGTTATACCGCCAATGGTCGGTCGCCAGCGCCTCGTCCGTTGTCTAGCAGGGAGCACCGCGACATGGTATACGCCACGCCGCCGCCCGCAGGCGCGCGCAGGTGAGGTTGACAATTGGGCCGGAAAAGATGTAATATATCCGTTCTCCCCTTACTCCCCAACAAGCTGTGTCTTAATGTGCCGCATGACATGACGACCGAATGGAATGATCCTCCCACAAGTTTTGTCGTAATGTGCCGCATGGCATGACGTCCGAATGGAATGATCCCCACAAGCTGTGTCGTAATGTGCCGCAAGACATGACGTCTGAATGCAATGATCCCCACAAGCTGTGTCGTACTCGTACTCGTATCTCGATTGGTCTGACTATTATACAGGGTGAAAATGACGTCCAATATTTAGTTAAACCGAATGGGTATGTGTTAACAGGTTTATTTAACTTTCACAAAGAAACTTTTCCCGGTAACGAAAATAACGTTTGACGGTCTTGTTTAAATAACATTTGACGGTCCTGTTCTAATTATTATTTTGTTAAAAAGTATCGAATTATTTTTTCAGTTTCGAGAAAAAAAACGTTTGGGAACATAGCTGAAAATTTTGACTTAGAGCATGTCTCTAAGCCTCCACTTTCAGCCTGTATATGGTGTGCTATATACCTCCTATAAGTGACACTCTCCTCCGGCCGTCCGAGTGCGCCCATTCCGCTACTGTATTATTCATTCGGCCTCCCATGTTAAAAAGTTTGCACGTAACTGAATAAATAAAAGGCCAAATAAAAAACGAGCTTCGATCCCTTATTAATTTACTTGAGAGAGTTAAGAGCAGCAATGAAGAGTGTATAGTATACTGCACCGACCCCAACAGCGGTATTAATAAAAGGTGTAGTTTGTTTGTGACGATTTTTTACATTTTTGAGCGTATTTCTAAAATAAAATCTATGTTTGTAGCTGTTGCGTGTTATTGTGTGGCAGAGTTGGGCGTAATTAATTACTTTGTAATTAAATTACTGTTGAAATTACAAGTAATTCAATTACTTTGTAATTTCAATTACAAGTAATTGAATTACTGTAGTTTTTCCCACGCTCTCAAATTACTGTAGTTGAATTACTGTAATTGGTAATTCAATTACTCAATTACTTTTCCGTGCAATAGGGCAGGCAGAACTTTCACATGGCTTGAGTCAGACGGGAAAGATTTAGAGGGGGGCGGGGGGGTGGCGAAGGGGGGGGGAGGACGAGAGAATCCCCGGTGGTGTCAAATGGCGAATCTGAGGTCAAAATTGGAAAAAATTGCCGCCGTTTTGAACTTTTTTGTTTCTGAACGCATTGCTTTCAAAATTGATATCTAGGGTCCCCAGTGGTGTCCAATGACGAATCTAAGGTCAGAATGGGAAAAATTGGCCGCCATTTTGAACTTTTTTGTTTCTTAACAGATTGCTTTCAAAATCGATATCTAGGGTCCCCAGTGGTGTCCGATGACGACTCTGAGGTCAAAATTGGAAAAAATGGCCGCCATTTTGAACTTTTTTGTTTCTTAACAGATTGCTTTCAAAATCGATATCTAGGGTCCCCAGTGGTGTCCGATGACGACTCTGAGGTCAAAATTGGAAAAAATGGCCGCCATTTTGAATTTTTTTGTTTCTGAACGGATTGCTTTCAAAATCGATATCTAGGGTCCCCAGCGGTGTCAAATGACGAATCTGAGGTCAAAATTGGAAAAAATGACGGCCATTTTGAACTTTTTTGTTTCTGAACGGATTGCTTTCAAAATCGATATCTAGGGCCCCAGTGGTGTCAAATGACGAATCTGAGGTCAAAATTGGAAAAAATTGCCGCCATTTTGAACTTTTTTGTTTCTGAACGCATTGCTTTCAAAATTGATATCTAGGGTCCCCAGTGGTGTCCAATGACGAATCTAAGGTCAGAATTGGAAAAATTGGCCGCCATTTTGAACTTTTTTGTTTCTTAACAGATTGCTTTCAAAATCGATATCTAGGGTCCCCAGTGGTGTCCGATGACGACTCTGAGGTCAAAATTGGAAAAAATGGCCGCCATTTTGAATTTTTTTGTTTCGTAACAGATTGCTTTCAAAATCGATATCTAGGGTCCCCAGTGGTGTCAAATGACGACTCTGAGGTCAAATTTGGAAAAAATGGCCACCATTTTCAACTTTCTGTTTCTAAACGGATTGCTTTCAAAATCGATATCTAGGGTCCCCAGTGGTGTCAAATGAAGAATCTGAGGTCAAAATTGGAAAAAATGGCCGCCATTTTGAACTTTTTTGTTTATTAACGGATTGCTTTCAAAATCGATATCTAGGGTCCCCCTAGGGTATTGATTTTGAAAGCAATCCGTTAAGAAACAAAAAAATTCAAATTGGCGGGTAATTTTTTAAATTTTGACCTTAGATTCGTCATTGGACACCACTGGGGACCCTAAATATTAATTTTGAAAGCAATCCGTTCAGAAACAAAAAAGTTCAAAATGGCGGCCATTTTTTTTAATTTTGACCTCAGAATCGTCATTGGACACCACTGGGGACCCTAGATATCAATTTTGAAAGCAATCCCTTCAGAAACCAAAAAGTTCAAAATGGCGGCCATTTTTTCCAATTTTGACCTCAGAATCGTCATTGGACACCACTGGGGACCCTAGATATCGATTTTGAAAGCAATTCGTTAAGAAACAAAAAAATCAAAATGGCGGCCAATTTTTCCAATTTTGACCTCAGATTCGTCATTTGACACCACTGGGGACCCTAGATATCGATTTTGAAAGCAATCCCTTCATAAACAACAAAAGTTCAAAATGGCGGCCAATTTTTCCAATTTTGACCTTAGATTCGTCATTGGGCTCCACTGGGGACCCTAGATATCAATTTTGAAAGCAATCCGTTCAGAAACAAAAAAGTTCAAAATGGCGGCCATTTTTTCCAATTTTGACCTCAGATTCGTCATTTGACACCACTGGGGACCCTAGATATCGATTTTGAAAGCAATCCGTTAAGAAACAAAAAAAAACAAAATGGCGGCCAATTTTTCCAATTTTGACCTTCGATTCGTCATTGGGCACCACTGGGCTAGATATTGTCACGAACATGCCATAAAGTTCGAGAGATCGCTACTCAAATTCGATATAAGTACATCTATACATCTATAAAGTATGGGAAATTCCAATTACATCAACAGAGGGATCACGGTGCAAACGAAGATGGACTTTCTGTCAACGCCGCAAGGCACAAAATCACCTAAGCAAGCCACTTGTTTACTCGAATTCGGAGACCTCGCGCGCCCATTGTTCTGTGACAAGTATTGTCTGAGAACAAAGGAAACGTTCTAGTAATTTCCCGATTACGTGATTACAATGGGATTACTCCAGAAATCAAGCATCGCGTAAACAACCCATTGTTTCGTGGGGGTATATAAACGCCCGAGACGACGGCCAACGCCAGTTCATTTCTGAGCTATCAAAGCGATCTCAATAAGCGATCTACAAGCGATCAGTGGAAGAAACCTGCGACTAAAGCGATACCTACGGACTACGAGCGACCCTGTGATTTGGCTACATCGTGATTGGAGTGACTAGTGAAGACACCTGCGAACTCAGCGTGACCAACGGACTACGAGCGACCCTGCGATTTGGCTACAGTTGTGATTGGACCTGCGACCTGTTTATCGTCGAATAAATTCTCAAATCAAGTTATTCGGCTTTTCTTACAAATCCCGAACCCCACGTCCGTAACATTTGGTGTCAGAAGTGTGGGATTTGGAAATGCCAGTGACTCCGAGGGAGAATACTGACGGCGTCAGAACAAGGGCGCAGCTAGCTGCGGAAACCACGACTACAGCCCGTGAAGACATGCCCACCGGAACAGGAACCCCGCCTGCTGGACCAGAAGCCTTGCCCACCGAACCAGAAGCCCAACCAACAGGACAACTAGCCCCGCCTACTGTTACCGCCCATCGAGCGACACCTCCGGTTACCAGCCGCGTCCAGGAATCCCGAGCATCAACGTTTGACCTCAGCCGTCTTATGAAAATGATGGAGGAAATGAGCCTGAAACAAGACATCATGCAAAAGAGGCAAGAGGAAATGCGCGAGGACCTGAGCCTGAAACAAGACATCATGCAACAGGAGCAAAAGGAAATGCGCAAGGACCTGAGCCGGAAACAAGAAGAAATGCGCGAGGACCTGAGCCACAAACAGGAGGAAATGCTGCTTGTCATTTCGTCAGTTTCGGGCAATGTGAAAAAATTACAAGAGAGCGTCGACCAAGTAGAAGAAAGAGTTGGGAATTTGGAAACCGACGTAGATGGCGTAAAAACTGACTTAGCCGGGCTTAAGAAGAAGGTGCTGAAACTGGAAATAGCAGGATCCGCCGCGTCGAGTGAACACACCTGCACCAGCCACGCGCCAAGGATAAAAGTACCGTCGTACGACGGCACCACATCCTGGACCGCCTATCGGCAGCAATTCCAGACCGTTGCTGCTGCAAATGGGTGGACAGAGGAGCAGAGCCTGACAGCTCTCACCGTTGCTCTTCGAGGTTCAGCCCTTTCTGTTCTGGAGGCGCTACCAGGCTCGGGTAGCACATTTAAAGAACTTATGGAGGCACTCGAAGCTCGCTATGGAGAGCGTCATTTGGAACACGTATTCCGCGCCCAACTGCGTGACCGGATTCAACGCCCAGGAGAAGGACTTCAGCAGTGGGCTTTGGAAATAGAAAAGCTCGTGCGCAAGGCCTACCCGTCTGCTGATGCGAAGATGGTGGACTCCAACACCCTTCAGGCATTCGTCGATGGAATTCGTGACATGGAGATTAGGGCTGCAGTGGGACTTCGCCATCATGTCTCCCTGAAAGAAGCCCTAGCGCACGCGTTGGAAATTGAAGCCCTGCGCCGTGAAGTACGCCCAACTCACAAAGTGCGGGAAGTAATAGAGGAAGTACAGGAGATAAAGACGTCGTTCCCGCCCAAGAAGAAAACATCCGGGCCCATGTGTTATAAGTGTGGAGAAAGGGGCCATCTGCAGTTCACCTGTCCGAAGAAGGAGACTCAAACAGCGAAACTAGCCGAGGAAATAAGCAAGCTGAGAGAACGCCTGGACGAAGTGACCAAGAAGCAGGAGACCCCATCTTTTGCTGGGAGTCAGGGAAACGAGTAACAGCCAGGACTAAGGGGCGGGTACTGGCTGGAGCGGAAGGAGCCCCAACAACGATCGTCTCCCAGGTGTGCAACGGAAACAGTTTAATGATACATGGCTCAGTGAACGGAACAAACTGCAAGATGACATTGGATACAGGAGCTTCCAGGACAATAATCAAGCCAAAATTAGTAGAATCCGCAATCAGGCGCAGAAACAACATCAACTGCCGACTTCTTTCCGCTTCCGGCCAGCAGATACCCGTCCTAGGAGAAATTTCGGTCACAATTCAAGTAGGTGAAACATCCTACTCTCACAACGCTATCGTGGCCGATATCATGGATGACTGCATACTAGGGCTAGACTTCATGAAAAGATACGACTGCAGAATCGACGTCACCAACGGAATTTTGAAATGTGGCAATGAAGAGATTTTTATCCTGGGAGGACCCGTGGGAAAAGTGACATGCTTGAAGAAGATCTGCATACCAGGACGCACGCAAGCAGAAGTACCAGTGAAGCTACCACGTGCTAAGAAGAATAGATGCGTGCTGATAGAGGATACCCGAGAAAAAACGACTCAGAAGATTTTGGCGGCCAGGACACTTGTCAAAGGGAACACCACTGCGGTAGTAAGAGTTGTCAATTTAGAAGATCACGAGATACAATTAAAGGAGGGTGACGTCGTTGGTAAATGCGAAGAAGCTGTCTGGGTGAGGAAGTGCCAATCATCTCTGAGTACGACGAAAACTAAGGATAGTTCTATCATCGCAGAACTCCTCGAAGGAAGCAAACAAAACCTGAGCTATTCTCAAAGCATGAAAGCCAAACACCTGCTTCAGCGGTTTGCAGATGTGTTTTCGTCTCAAGAAGGAGATTTGGGGAGAACATCTTTAGTGCAACACAAGATAGACACCGGAAACGAAGGACCTATTCGACAGCGAGCAAGGCGAATACCGATAGCAAAAGAGCAAGAAGTTCAAGACATGTTGGAAGACATGAAGAAAAATAAGATTATCGAACCATCTGCGAGTCCATGGTGCTCTCCGGTCGTCCTGGTTAAGAAGAAAGATGGCAGTACAAGGTTCTGCGTGGACTATCGGCGACTCAACGATGTGACTAAGAAGGACAGTTATCCACTACCGCGCATTGACGACACCCTGGATACCCTGAGTGGCAAGACATGGTTCTCGACCTTAGATTTGAAGTCTGGGTACTGGCAAGTGGAGATACATCCGAAGGACAAAGAGAAGACGGCATTCTCTACAGGGAAAGGTTTATGGCAGTTTAACGTGATGCCATTTGGATTGTGCAACGCGCCAGCCACTTTCGAGCGACTCATGGAGTGTGTACTGGCAGGATTAGTGGGAGAAGCCTGCCTCGTATATTTGGACGACGTCATCATTATGGGTCGAGACTTCGAGGATCATCTGCTTAACCTGGAGAAAGTCCTGAGGAAGATTCGAGGAGCCAACCTGAAGCTAAATCCGAAGAAATGCACTTTATTTAGAAAGAAAGTGAACTACCTCGGCCACGTGATCACCAGTGAAGGGATACAGACTGATCCAGCTAAAATAGAAGCCGTGCAGAATTGGCCAACTCCTAAAGATAAAACAGAAGTACGTGCATTCTTGGGTCTATGCTCATACTACAGGCGCTTCGTTAAAGGATTCTCCGAGATAGCCAAGCCGTTACACCGCCTGACTGAAGATAAGCGAGCATTCTGCTGGGACGAGGCCTGCGAGGATTCCTTCCAAAGATTGAGAAAATGCCTATGTGAGACACCAATCTTGGGATACCCACAAGCGAATGGGCAGTTTATCGTCGATACGGATGCAAGCAACACAGCGATTGGTGGAGTACTGTCTCAAAAGCAAGGGGACAAGGAAGTTGTGATTGCCTACTTCAGCAAGTCGCTATCGAAGCCTGAAAGGAACTACTGTGTGACGAGAAGAGAGCTCTTGGCTGTGGTTAAGACTCTTCATCACTTCAGCAAATACATCATCGGCAGGAAGTTCACGCTTCGTACCGACCACGCCGCTTTAAAATGGCTGCTTCAGTTTAAAAATCCCGAAGGTCAAGTTGCAAGATGGATCGAACAGCTTCAAGAATATGACTTCATCACTGAACATCGCAGCGGGAAGACTCATGGAAATGCTGATGCCCTCTCAAGGAGACCATGTCCAGAGGAATGCAAGCACTGCGTCAAGCAAGAGTCTAAGGAAGAAATTGTGCAACTTACTAGGACTAGCCCTCCGAGATCCTGGGAAGACGAGTCAATGAGAGAAGCCCAAGAAGACGACGAAGATATACGACTTATAGTCGCATGGAAGCAACGTGGCGAGGAAAAGCCAAAATGGTATGAAGTTGCGCCTACGAGTACCATCACCAAAGCATATTGGGCACAGTGGGACAGTTTTGTCCTGCAGAACGGGATACTTTACCGAAAATGGGAAAAACCCAACGGTAGAGAGTTTCATCTGCAGCTGGTCGTGCCAAAAGAACGGATAAAGGATGTTCTTCGTGAAGTACACGATGGCATATCAGGTGGTCACCTGGGTGTCAAAAGAACTTTGACGAAGTTACGGGAAAGATTTTACTGGCTAAACTGTCGAGCGGATGTGCAGGATTGGTGCCGAAAATGTACCACTTGTGCTGCAGTAAAAGGTCCATCAACCAGGAGCCGAGGACACCTTCAACTTTACAACGTTGGTGCACCATGGGAGCGAATAGCAGTAGACGTTGCCGGACCATTCCCCGTGACGGAGTCGGGAAACAAATACTTTATGGTGGTTATGGATTACTTTACCAAATGGCCAGAAGTATTTGCTATACCCAACCAAGAAGCTACGACCGTGGCCTCCAAATTAGTGGAAGAAGTCATATGCCGATATGGTGTACCACTAGAAATCCATTCGGACCAGGGCCGGAACTTCGAGTCGAACGTGTTCCAAGAAGTATGCAAAATACTGGGCATGCACAAGACGAGGACTACCCCGTATCACCCACAGTCCGACGGCATGGTGGAGAGGTTTAACCAAACACTGGAGAGACATTTGGCGAAATTAGTAGACAACCACCAGAGAGACTGGGACAAATACATCCCACTTTTCCTTCTCGCCTATAGAACCTCGGAACATGAGAGCACGAAGGCCACCCCGGCATATGTGAACTTCGGACGTGAGCTAAGATTACCGGTTGATCTTCTAACAGGAGGAACACCAGAGGACCCCATCACCTTACAGGATTATGTGTCTGAATTGCGAGACAAAATGAGGGAGATTTATGCGATGGTACGAGAAAACGGTCTACAATCGAGCGAAAACATGAAGACTAGATATGACCGACGAGCAAATACCAGTGGATTTGAGGAAGGAACACTAGTCTGGCTCCATAACCCAACACGCCGAAAAGGAAAGTCACCCAAACTACAGACGAGATGGGAAGGACCATTCAAGGTAGTTACGCGAATCAATGACGTAACGTATCGGATACAACGGCATCCGAGAGGAGCACTAAAAGTAGTCCACGTCGACCGCTTGGCGCGTTACCATGGCAGTAATGAAGAAGCTCGGGACGAGCATCTCTAAGAGGAGGGCAGTGTCACGAACATGCCATAAAGTTCGAGAGATCGCTACTCAAATTCGATATAAGTACATCTATACATCTATAAAGTATGGGAAATTCCAATTACATCAACAGAGGGATCACGGTGCAAACGAAGATGGACTTTCTGTCAACGCCGCAAGGCACAAAATCACCTAAGCAAGCCACTTGTTTACTCGAATTCGGAGACCTCGCGCGCCCATTGTTCTGTGACAAGTATTGTCTGAGAACAAAGGAAACGTTCTAGTAATTTCCCGATTACGTGATTACAATGGGATTACTCCAGAAATCAAGCATCGCGTAAACAACCCATTGTTTCGTGGGGGTATATAAACGCCCGAGACGACGGCCAACGCCAGTTCATTTCTGAGCTATCAAAGCGATCTCAATAAGCGATCTACAAGCGATCAGTGGAAGAAACCTGCGACTAAAGCGATACCTACGGACTACGAGCGACCCTGTGATTTGGCTACATCGTGATTGGAGTGACGAGTGAAGACACCTGCGAACTCAGCGTGACCAACGGACTACGAGCGACCCTGCGATTTGGCTACAGTTGTGATTGGACCTGCGACCTGTTTATCGTCGAAGGACTGCGCTGCCCGCCCCATCAGGAAGTCCTGGTGGATATGCCGTCGGATCACCGCCCGGTGCTGTTGGTCTTCTCGGAGCTACCAACACGCGTAGCCCCACCAGCACCCAGAACCCGCACCGACTGGGACGCCTTCTCCCGAGATGTCGACGAGCGGGTCCAGATGACGCCAGTGAGCACGAGTGCCGAAGTCGATGCAGCCGCGGAGGAGCTGTCCACCATTATCCGGGACGCCATGACCGCCAACTCCACCACCGTTCCGGCAGGCGAGAGGTCCAGGCCCCTGCCTGTCCGGATCCAGGAACTAATTAAGGAGAAACGCGACACCCGGAGAAGATGGCAGCATACTCGATGCCCAGCCCTCAAGACGAAACTCAACGAGCTAGTCAAGAGGGTGAAAGCAGAGCTCACCGACTACGCAGCTGACAGCTGGGACCGGCATTTGAGAGAAGTGGAAGAAGAGGTCCCTTCCGTCCACCGCCTCTGCCGCCAGCTGTCCTCCAGACCTGAACCCGTCCGTCCCTTGCTGGATGCGCAAGGCCGGACCCGCTACAAGGCTGAAGACAGGGCCGAGATCTTCGCCGACTGCCTGGAGAACCAGTTCAGGCCGAACCCAACTGACGATGTGGAGCACGTAGCAGCAGTTGAGAGGCACCTTGGAGACTACTTCGAAGCACCGATCGGGCCGGATGAAGATGGACTCTTCCTCACGCCAGGCCAGGTGCAGAAAGCCCTAAGTAAAGTGAACCCAAAGAAGGCCCCGGGCGCGGACAGAATCCCTAACGCAGCTCTGCGCCACCTCCCGCGACGCGCTGTCGTGGCGGTGACCAGACTGTTTAACGGGATATTACGCTCGGGTCACTTTCCCACCGCATGGAAGCTTGGCCGGGTTATCATGCTCCCGAAACCTGGCAAGAACACCCAGCGGCCAGAGAACAACCGCCCGATCACCCTCCTCTTCAACATCTCCAAGGTGTTTGAAGACCTGCTGCTGATGCTGCTGAAGCCCCATATCGTCCCGAGGCCCGAACAGTTCGGGTTCAGGGCCGAGCATTCGACCACACTGCAGCTCGCCCGTGTCCTGCACTTCATGGCGATGGGCCTCAACAAGAGAGAGCACACCGTCGCCGTCCTGCTGGACATGGAGAAGGCCTTCGACCGAGTTTGGCATGAGGGCCTGCTGTACAAGCTCTCGAAGACCTCGGCACCCAGACGCCTGGTGAAGATAGTGGCGAGCTTCCTGGAAGGGCGAAGTTTCCAGGTGGCCGTGGAGGACGCCCTATCAACACCAAGGCCGATACGAGCTGGAGTACCACAGGGGAGCAGGCTGTCCCCATTCTGCTACGCGGTCTTCACGGACGACATCCCCGTCCTGGATGATGCCAAGCTAGCCCTCTTCGCAGACGACGCAGCCTACCTGTGTGCGTCGTACAGACCGCACCACGCCGCAGCGAAGATGCAAAGAACGCTCGATGTGCTGCCCGACTGGCTCTCCAGATGGAGGTTGTCAGTGAATGTAGCGAAGACCCAGGCGATGATCACTGGACGGAAGCATCCCCCCGAAAGAGTCCAGCTGATGGGACAGCCTGTCGATTGGTCGAACTCGGTCAAGTACCTAGGAGTGACCATCGACAAGAATCTGACGATGCAGCGGCACGTGTCCAATGTGGTGGGGCAAGTGAAGGCTGCAAGAGCGAAGCTGCGTCCACTCCTCGATTCCCGCCTCCCCGTGCGCACGAAGCTGGGGATTTACAAGACGTACATACGGTCCAGACTGACCTACGCCGCGCCAGCCTGGTACGCGCTGGCTAAAGAGGCAATACGTCGACGCCTGAGAGCCCAGGAGAACCTCACGCTAAGGACGATTGTGAGCGCCCCACGCTTCGTGCGTAACTCCACCATCCTGCGGGACCTGGAGCACGAGGACTTGGACGCCTTCATAACTCGTCTGGCAGAGACCATGTTCGAAAGAGCGGACCAGTCCTCTTTCGAACACATCCGCGGGATAGCCCCACTGCATAGCCGCCCACCAGACACAAGGTCCAAGGCTCTCCCCAGGGAGCTTCTACTGGCGAGAAGCGCCGAGGAGGAGAGCACTGCATCACAGATTCACACCACAACCCAATGATGGCCACAGTCCAACTATCCAAAGATGGCAACATCGGCTACGCCGATCCCCCGTGACCGGGTCCTCTGATGAGGCCCGCGTTGAAGACCCCCGCAAGAGCCGCAAGGCTGACGCAGGATCCCCTCTCTCCCATAGAGAGAGAGAGAGAAGACCGTTGATGATGATGCCAACGCCAGTTCATTTCTGAGCTATCAAAGCGATCTCAATAAGCGATCTACAAGCGATCAGTGGAAGAAACCTGCGACTAAAGCGATACCTACGGACTACGAGCGACCCTGTGATTTGGCTACATCGTGATTGGAGTGACTAGTGAAGACACCTGCGAACTCAGCGTGACCAACGGACTACGAGCGACCCTGCGATTTGGCTACAGTTGTGATTGGACCTGCGACCTGTTTATCGTCGAATAAATTCTCAAATCAAGTTATTCGGCTTTTCTTACAAATCCCGAACCCCACGTCCGTAACAATATCAATTTTCAAAGCAATCCGTTCAGAAACAAAAAAGTTCAAAATGGCGGCCATTTTTTTCAATTTTGACCTCAGATTCGTCATTGGACACCACTGGGGACCCTAGATATCTATTTTGAAAGCAATCCGTTCAGAAACAAAAAAGTTCAAAATGGCGGCCATTTTTTTCAATTTTGTCCTCAGATTCGTCATTGGACACCACTAGGGACCCTAAATATCAATTTTGAAAGCAATCCGTTCAGAAACAAAAAAGTTCAAAATGGCGGCCATTTTTTCCAATTTTGACCTCAGATTCGTCATTTGACACCACTGGGGACCCTAGATATCGATTTTGAAAGCAATCCCTTCAGAAACAAAAAAGTTCAAAATGGCGGCCATTTTTTCCAATTTTGACCTCAGATTCGTCATTTGACACCACTGGGGACCCTAGATATCGATTTTGAAAGCAATCCGTTCAGAAACAAAAAAGTTCAAAATGGCGGCCATTTATTCCAAATTTGACCTCAGAGTTGTCATTTGACACCACTGGGGACCCTAGATATCTATTTTTAAAGCAATCCGTTCAGAAACAAAAAAGTTCAAAATGGCGGCCAATTTTTCCAATTTTCGTCGTTTGTCATCGTCAAAGTCAAAGTCAAAGTCAAAGTCAAAGTCAAAATTAATCAAAAATAAATAGAAAAAAAAAAAACAAAAAAATAATAAAAAATAAATTTAAAAAATGAATCAAAAAAAAAAAAAATTAATCAAAAGATATATCAAAAAATAAATCAATATAAAGAACACAATAAAGAAAAGAATAAATCAAAAAATGAATTATAAATTTAATCAAAAAATAAATCGAAAAATTAATAGAAAAATAAATCAAAAATAAATAAGAAATAAATCAAGAAAAATCATTAATTGAATAAAAAATAATCCAAAAATAATAAAAAAAAAACTAAAAATAAATAGAGGAATAAACCGAATAATAAATTAAAAATTATTTTAAAAAAATAATCCAAAAAATATATATAATAATATCAAAAATAAATCAAAAAATAAATAAATCAATAAAAACAACAATAAAAAAATACAATAAAATAAAATAATAAATATCACGTCAACCTTTTTTCCACAAAATGTTTACGAATACAATCAAGAGCACGTTAAGTTGAATACTTTGGATTTTGCATCGTTCTTATGTCCATTGTTTAAGGAAGAAAATCGCGGTTTCAAAAAAACAGTACTGAACTGAACGAAATGTAATTGTAGCTGTAATTGAGTAATTTAATTACTGAATTACTCAAAGTAATTCGGTAATTGAATTACTTTTCACAAATTGTAATTGCAATTCAAAGTTTGAATTACCAATTACTCAAAGTAATTGAGTAATTCAATTACAATTACTTTTTGCCCAACACTGTTGTGTGGTACTGATGAATCACGAAATCAAGAAGTCAAAATTAAATACCCTGGTAAACCCCAACTATTAAGCCGCCTAAGGCTGCAGCTTTTAAATTCATAACAACAAAAAAGAGGCTATTATGAAATAGGCAGTAGAGTTAAAACGTACACAATAATCTCTGAGGGCGTTTTGTAGGATTCACATCGCGGCCGCGTGATAACAACACCAATAAACATAAAGCGATGTTATCGCAGACTTGAATTTACGTTTATTTGTCCTCATTGGAGAGCGCGCGCGCATTCGAGGACCGGGACCGAACAAGGACCACCGCGGGACCGACTCACACTGCTCGGTTTCAACTCGTGACTGTTATACGAGATTGTCAAGGGATGGAGTTTAAACTAGAATAGAATGGATAGAATATTGTTTTACTCAAAACACAAGGACATAACTGTGAATGTGTATGCTAAGAAAAATCTCAGCAATTGAGAGCTAAATGCCCTTCAGATAACTTTTCCCTAGAATTTTCGACCTCCGGCTAGGTTCCCCGAGATTTTCTCAGAGACAGAAATGATAAAAAAATTCAACTAACATTAAAAAATACTTTAAATAATTTCATTAATTTTTCTTTGTGCGTCTAAAACTAAAGGTACTTATAGGTTCTTCGTTCGATTTAAAGTCTTCACTAAAGCATTCTTTTCTTAATAATATTTTTGTGAAATAATGCCAGACACTGCTAGCTGGCGACTCTAGTCGAGGACCATTCAAAGAGTAAGAAAATAGAGTGATAAAAGCTGGGTCTCAATTTCGTTTGTACTCCGTCGTTCGTTACTCGTAACCTCTCAAGCGCTAATGTAATAACAATGAACTGTGATTTCGAGATCTAGAAAGGACGTAATCGTGTTAATCCGGACCTTCCAGTAAAGTGTAGGAATGTTTTGTGTAACGTTAGCGATAAATGAAGTGACGATTCTCGATATTCTTGAGTTATAGGCGGCAAAGGAAGAGGAAAATTAAACCAAAATTACCTGAATCGCAAAACTTAAGTAAAAGACGGTGAGCCGTATGTACTATTTGGTATTTTGTGCCGTAGGACACAAAATAAGCCATGCCATGTCGCATGACAGGCTATCATTAGAAATTTACAGGAAGTTTCCTTTCCCGACATCGCAATAGTTAAAACTTGTTCTTATCTTCCCTATATTCTCGACACGATAGGTACTCCGTTTCGGCCAGTGACCTGGTAAATATGTTGTGATCTTTCTACAAGGAACACACACACAGACACCCGATCAGTTCCCAGTCTGCGACAAGCTTGAAAGTGTCACGATGACTACTAGACGGTTTTGCTAACGACCCTCACCATTAAGGTCTTCGCCTACAAGAACACTTACTTGGAAGAGCTTTCCTGTAATAAAACAATATCTCACAGCAATACATTTGGCTCGAAGCCAAGGATTTCTTACAACACCCTCAACCGCGAAATTGTTGCTTTGTTGTAGTTTGTTGCTGAAACTGTATCTGGCAACGACTAACCATCCATTGCAACCTTTAACGAACATAATGAGATAACCAAAAATAAATAAGTATACTCCTTACGAATACAATTTATATATTCTGAGATAAAAAAATTATGAACAATCTCACTGACCCTGGTATCTGTAGATAAAACCGGAATACCTTCTGAGGCACAGAAATATGACCTAACCTTGCCTAAAGGAATCATTGACGTTTTGTACAGTTAAAAAACAAACAAGTAGTACTAAGTAAAAGTTCTCAACTGAAAAACACAATAAATGATATTATAATTTATCGTTTTAAAAAATGAAGCATTACTTATATGAAATGACTACTGTCGACACGCAACAGATACAGCCTCCAGTTTTGTCTTGGTCGCATATTGTCAAAATAGCAGCTGCTGTAATAAATGAACGCCGTTAAAACAATAATAATAGTTTAGATGTATTGAGCATCCCATAAAGCCCATCCGATATCTCAATAACAGCGTTTAACGTATTTGGGGTACGGGTGGGGGGTGAGTTTGCACATTTTCTGGTTGACAATATAACAACGTACTTACTACTACTACACTGCAGCTGTCGTTATACCATTCTTCAACTGTTAGACTATGGTCACTCTTTTATTAAAAGTAGCTGTGATTCCAGTAGTTGGTTGCGGGTACGATCGCAGTAGTTTTTGGTTATACGGGTGAATGCTGCCAACTTTTCTATGACCGTACAAGCTCGACTGAAACTGTATTGTTGTTTTGTTACCAAATTGTTACCAAACAGTTTGGTCTAAATCACATCGCAAAAATAATGAAAAAGGTAAACCATCGAAGTACTGAAGCTATTATACTCGTATTTCGATGTATTAAACTTATATTTTAGACACATTTTACAAAATTCAAACACCGAAGACAGTTACACTTCAACATTTCACCACTCATTACTATCGTTGTCATTTTAGTCTATTAGTCGTTCACTGCTGGACAAAGGCTTCGGTAAGTAATAGGAAGGACTATGCTTATAATTTCCCTGTGCAAATCAGAAATGATAAAATTCAAAGCGAACTAAAGTTACAGATATAGATCACAGAATTAAAGAACACGTGACTCGAATAATATATAACGACATGGAAACACAAATTATTAAGTAAAGAAAAATTTTACCTCATCGTGTGAGTAACTGGCAATCCCAGATTAGGTTTACTGTATTTACTGCGTTTGCGTTTGATGAGAAACAAATCCGGGGGAGAATTTTTGGAATAAATGTTTACAGAGAAGCCTATGTCAATTTGTGTTCCATTATTAAATTACTTTTTCAAACCGGTGAACCATTTTCGGTGTAACTCGTAAAAGGACAAATAAATCTGTGTTACAACAAGTGACGACGGTAAATGTTTATTATGAGCTTTAATTTAACTTGGACTAAGGTCGTTTGTGGCAAAGCTTGCAACCAACTTTGTATTAAGTATTTTCCGCTTTTCCCAACCAATGGATACTTGTATGTGGTACTACGATACTTGTGTGTAATTTAAATTCAACAATAATAATTCTGTCCCATTGAAATTATTTTCAATACGAAACTAAGTGTGACATCTACGGCGATGCTTCCTATTAACCATCAGCGCCTTCGTTGTTCGTATTTTCTCATTTTTGAGTAACAAAGCATGCAACGTTTTCTATATTTTTCGTTTAAAAATCTATTCCTCAGAAAATGGAATCGCTTTGTCACGGTCGGAAATTGGCATCATTATGTTCGGCGCTCTTCAGCCAATACTCGCACAGACTCGCTATTATTAGCTCGGCTCAAGCCCAAACGATACTTTTTTATGGGCGTATTTGACACCGTGTTACAAAATATACAAAAAAAGTTAACAACTAGTTTTTTTACCTTCAGCCCTAATAATAATCTGTCCCTTTTGCGTTTTTAGGATAAGAAGTTTCATAGACGATAAAAATTTATCTGTCGACTATACATATAATGGACGCAAAGACTTTCAAAACGCTCTTCGCAACGAATGGGCTCCGAAACTACTAAACCGACTTTGGTGAAACTTGGTACAAAGATAGAATAGACCTTAGGAAAGAACATAGGCTAAGAATTATCACGGGAAAATTTCTCATTTCCACGGGAAAAACTATTAACGCGGGCGGAGCCGCGGCGGGAAGCAAGTTTTTCATACTTTGTGTAACATCGTACTTGAACTGCCAAGTGGAAATATTGCGAAGTTACTTTTAAAAAATATATAATATACTTTATTGCAGACATAAAAAAAAACAACAAAACAAAAAACAAAATACTGAATATTATTATGTTGTATACGTGGCTGTATATCAGAGATGTGTGACCGATCGTTGGTGACGTCAGCACACAGCACGCACCGTCCGATCACGGGGATTAACCTGGCTCTGCGTCCAATCAAAAAAGTGTTTTCGGTTGTATTGTACGGACGGATTTACTGTTACAAACTTAAACACATAATAGGAAATAGTTCTGGCTCTGAAATTCAACTCATCGAAATTTTCTACTTAAAAGAATTTGTATTTAACTTAATCTATACTAATATTAAGTATTAATATTAGATTAGTATTATGACACTTACAAACAGGAAAGGTTTGATTGTTTGTTTGTTTGCATCGAATAGGCTCTGAAACTACTAAACTGATTTCGAAAATTCTTTGACTGATAAGAAGCTACATGATCTCTGAGTAACATATTAGGTATTTTATTTACAAAAAAATTAGGGATCCTTACTAACACTTCAACAATGTAACCCGAGGTGTAAAAAGATACCTAAAATGTTTCTAATAATTGAATAGCCTTCGAAACGACCGAACCGATTTTGGTGAAACTTGGAAAAAAGATAGAATAGACCTTGCAGAAAAACAAAGGCTAGCTTTTACCGCAGAAACCATGGGAAAAACAATTAACGCGGGCGGAACTGCGGCAAGAAGCTAGTTTAAATAATAAAATAAACTAGCTGTTCGTCCACCAGGTCGCAAATGCTAGCTACCAAGCTTTGCCCTGACTCCATCAAAAACCTTCGACACTAAATAACTTGAACTAAGGTTCCTAGAAGTCGCCAACTCATTCCATCACTAAAACAGTACGGAAAATCTTCACAGAAGTGTAATTCATGTTACAAAAAAAGTGCGAATGATACGATAATAGCAAAAGCTTAGTTTTACTGAACAAAAGAAGAATTTTGAATAGACACGATAACATGAGAACGAAAAAAGAGAAAAAAAATCGAGATAGAGATAATTTTATGTGTTTTCAGTTTTGATGTCAATAAAGAATATTTGTATTGTATTGTATAAACATCAAAATATTATACACCGACTAGCTTTCCACCCCGCGGCTCCGCCCGCGTTAACCGTTTTTCCCGTGGGAATGAGATATTTCCCTGCGGTAAGAAGTAGCCTATGTGTCATTCTGATGTATAAAGTATAAGCTAGATTATATTCAAGTTTCATTAAAATCCATTCACTAGTTTTTGCATGAAAGACTAACAAACATACATCCATCCATATTTACAAACTTTCGCGTTTATTTATTTATTTATTTTATTTTATAATATTAGTAGGAAGGATGTATGTTGGGTATTGTGCGGATCAAGGAGCGATTCCATAGACGCGGGAAAGAGCCGGCTGCGGGACGGAATCCAAGTTTATATGCAGTCTGTAATATAGATTGTGCCCGCTTTCTATGTGACAGACAGCACATAAACTCGTATTTCCTCCTGCAGCCCGCTCTTTCCCGCATCTGTGCGTACGCAGCTTCAATGTCACTATAATACAGAGCAAGTGGTGGAGAAGGGTGGCCGGTCACCGCGTCTGGGGCGATCTATTGCTCTTTTTATTTTGCAGGCGTTGTAGTGAAATACCAGTGATTCCAGTGTGAGATCAAAGCTATTAACTTACTTTAAAGTGTTTAAGTTTAAACATAAGAATACAACAACAATTTGAGTTCGATGTAAATGTCGGACAAAACATTCTAGACAGTAGTGGAGAAAAAAATTTTACGATTGACGAGTATTTTTTACTAATTTTCGAGTTGATCTATAAAGTGCTCAACATTACAATTTAAAGAGCTTCACTATTTAAAGAGGGTAAAAGACGAAAAACGTATAGAATTAAATTTGTGCCAAGCGCCGACTATACGTATGTAGTATGTACTCTGAATTATTGATTGTGTGGAGTCCGAGTATTTATATTTTCGTCACTTATTTTTGATGCTATTGAATATTTCTTCGGCCAATTTCTAGTGATAATCAGATCCGTTGCTACGTGTGCGACACCCAATTATGGAAGCCTCCAGTTAAGCTGACAGCTGCGAGAATGGTCCCAAATAATTGAATCCAAATAAGCCGAACAGAGGCGACGCGTAGCGGCTGCTACGAGTTGGTCTCCGTAGCTCCTCGTAGACGTAGAGGTATAAACGACACGTTTTGTATTAATACTGCTTAATATGTCATTTTATTTTAAGAGAGAAAAATAATTTTAAGGTCGATATCAAAGACTCAATGTTTGATTTTGAGCTTTGATTTGACTATATGACTTGCATTATTAATAGGCAAAAGTTTCGCAAAAACCTTTACGAAACATAACACCAAATTTGCTTGTTTAATTAAGTATTAAGATACTAGGTTTCTATACGACTAAATTCCATCTCATTATAAACGAGGACTTAGCTTAAGTGCCGTCATACAAGTTATCATTTACTTGTTGGTTAACCAAGTTGGACGGCGCTTGAGGTCGGGTTTGGTGATTTAACTTGCGATGCGACTCGGGATGAGCAGTTCGTTAATAAGTCGCGGCCAAAGGTGCGTTCATGATACAAAGGACGCTTTAAAAAAAAAAAACAATAACGGTCTAATATTATAAATCCCCTGCCACAGACATAAAGAGAAGCAGACCAAACATTACATACTTAGAACGCGTGGCAACTTTTCACTCGTAGCTTATTTTTGAATTGTCAAATTAATATATTTATAAACAGTTATTAGAAGTACTCTTTCACATTCATAAGTATAGTACTTTACTATTTTTGTTCCAAATATTACCAATTATGTTAAAGAAAAACAACAAGACTTATGTAGCTTAAGTGGAAATTCATACCACGCGGCATTCTTTGTATTTACAATCATGTTTAGTCTGCTTCCCTTTATATGTCTGTGTCCCCTGCTAACTAAGACTGTCTTACAACTTTTTAATCTTTGACAAGGACAGTATTAAAATGTTTCATAAAACTTACGAGTAGAAGAGTATTAATAGATTTTAAAACATCTCTAACAATATTAAAAATTATTACAGCCATGATGAAATAAAGGCCGCAACCAACAGATGGCGTTGTTCCATTTTAAAACGCGGTATCAACATTTATTTTCTTGAGTATGTTATGGTCAATTAAATTTTTTTCTCCGTGCGTCTCCACCATGTACCATATCTTTTTAAAGTTTTTAGTTAATACTAACTGTAAACTTTACTATATTAATCCTCCCCTACTACATATATTATAAGTGCGAAAGTTTGTAAGGATGGAATGGATGGATGTTTGTTACTCATTCACGCAATTACAATAATAAAGCTTATACATCAGAATTACACATAATTAATAATAATGATATAGGCTACCTTTTACCGCGAGAAAATTTTATCAATCTCACGGGAAGGACTTTAATAAATTGAAAAATAATATAATATATTATTAAATTAATAAAATTCAACAGTTCAAAATTAATAGACTAACAGTCAAGCAAAATAAAAAGAAATGATTTTAGAAAAAACTGAACTACATTAAAACAGTGACATAATCAACAATCTTAACGTAACGTGAAGCAATCGCATAGTAAATTAAAAAAAACTGGTTATATAAACCTGAAAGTGCATACCTCATTACGGCAATGTTCAATTTGTGATCATAGAATTATGGATCTCCGGTGTGGAAATACGAAAAAAAGACGTGAATATGCAGACGAAAAGAAAGAAAGAAAAGCCCCCTTCTTTCTGACTTTATTTCTTTCTTTTCTGTTTGCATATTTGTTAAAATAATAGGTAATATCCACCTATTATTACAACAAATATGCCACCACGTTGCAAACATATTCATTGTATTTGCATGTACTCAATTCATACGTAGCTATTTCATGTATCGGACATATTGAATCTACCAAACAAAAAAATCATATTTACACATCCACTTTTTCTGATTGGTCAATTAAAATTTGAACCGTCAGGTGTTTTTAATGTGGCAATAAACCGTTGTTCGTTTTCCATAGTAAACGCACCTTTAGTTTGCGTTAAAGCGGCGAGCGAGATATGAACAACTTTGCATGTGCATAAGTGTACGGGAAGATTAAAGACACGTATAAAATGGGTTTTATAACATCGGTTTATATGGTAATTGTAGTGTTTTTCCTTAGTAACTTACCGTGTAGTATTGTCGTCCTCCTACTTGAGGTGTGGGTTTATTCACTATATTATGACAGCTTTGTTTGATTCCAAGCGTTTTAAGAGTAATACAAAATAATTAATCGTTATGTATGTGGAATATAAATTAAATAATTTACAATACAAAGAACATCACCCAGACTAGAGTATTCGTGACTTATTTTTTATATATGCCATAGGTCATGAATGACGTAATTTTCTTAGCAGATGCTTACAATATACCTATACAATAGGTGTTTTAAGGGGTATTTTACACACACAATCTGCATACTAATTCCCTCACATTCATGGATCTTAACCTACAATTTTATTGAAAACCGAACCAATTTATTTAACCGACTATGACATCAGAGTTACTCGTATCTGACGTTTGTTGCTTGTAGCGGTTGCTACGAGCTACGAAACCGAGTCGTAGCGCTACGACGACGCTACGTATAGCTACGAAACTGAAAGAAAGCACATTTTAATTAACCCTTAAGCAGGCCTAGCATTAAACAAAATTTTGTTTTTCAACTTTATGTTAGAGGGTAAAAAGTTCAAATTAATGTAGTAACATTTACCTTTGCCTTATTTATTTCCTTTCCTTTTCCTTTACAAAATGTCACAATAACCAGACTTTCAAGAAATAGGTATTTCCTGATTACATAAACATGAACAAACTGTTACTAAGTAGCTATAATAAATAGTACAACACTTACACAAAAAAACACTCTCTGTGATATTTTACGTCGACAGGAATAGTGGGTTGGAGAACAATATTTTACAAAGTGGTGCGTAAAGAATATAAAATAGGCACGTATTTAACGCGGCGACAAAGTAATCTAAATTGGGGATATAAAAAAAATTAAAATGGGTGCTAAAAATAACGGGTTGGCGACTATTATGAGCTATCATTTTAAATATAAAGTGGCTACTAAATAAATGAATTGCAAGGTAGTTTTTAAATTTAAACTGGCATCGAGTATTTGTTTTGGCAACTAAATTTATTTTCAAGCAGAAACATATGGTAGATAAAAAAAGACAAAAAGGCAATTAAAATATGGCTTCAAAAGATTTTTTGCGTCATTTTAAGAGCTCTAAACAAAGTATAAAACAGGATGCACAGTTATTATCTTACGATTACGTAAAAATCAATGCCCAAACGAGCTTTTTTAGATGGAAAGCAACAGTTGAAAAATACAAATGACACCTCACTAATATTATTAGTCGCCAAGTTATTATTTATACTACCTTGCCTATATTTTCAGTCGACTTTTTATTATTTTTGCTACCTTATAGTAGTTGCCTTTATTTGATTTTTATGATAGCCCCGTTTTGCGGCTTATTTATGATAATTAAAGCCAAATAATTTAAATGCTGGCAAATTATTTTTTTAGTTGCTAACAGTTTGTCGCCGTTTCAGTTTTTAGTCGCCTCGAAAATAATAGCTTTCAATACGGAAATGGAAACATATTTTATGTGTTTTAAGATAAGTTTATTGTGTTTGGAGAAAAAAGAATACAGATTTGTTTGTATTGCAGAAGAGTTATCGTCGTTTGAAATCTGTGTAGTGTTTGATTAAAAATAATACATAGTTTAAAAAACTAAAAAACACTCTTTCTGTCCGCCATCTTGGACGTCCGCCATATTGGATTTAAGTCCCGTGTCTGTTTTTTTCCTGTTCCTGACAGCAAACCCTTTCATTTGATACCCATATCATGGGGGTGGATTTAAAACAGCCAGTTCGACATCTTAGGGAGGCCGCCATATTGGATTTGTAATGACGTTTCTTAGGTAGTCATGTATTGTCATCAGAACTCAGAGCGTGTGCAAAATTTCATCCTAATCGAAGAACAGGAAGTGGGTCAAATTAAGATTCCAAGATTTTTTACATACATGTAATGGGGAGGCCGCCATATTGGATTTTTAATGACGTTTCTTAGGTAGTCATGTATCAGAGCGTGTGCAAAATTTCATCCTAATCGAAGACCGGGAAGTGGGTCAAATTAAGATTCCAAGATTTTCTTACATACATAGTTACTTACAAGTGAAGCTAATATAAAGCGTGTAAAATCTAGACATTATTTTTTTCTGTACTGTTCATTAGACTTAAAAATACTTATTATAGTTCTTATAAGTTCTTATTTATATATCAACGATTGTTTATCACTCTTTATCAAGTAGACTATTATCGCAATGATTCGATTATGATTGTAACCATGATTTTCAAGCATAATAATTATAGACATGAAGTAGGTATGGAACATCAAATGCACAAAATACGGTATCAAATGGTTCGCTTTTCATTATTTTTCGTATACAAATGATATAAGTTCACACAAAGAGAACTAGAACGACTATTCTCTTATAGTGCAACCACATAAAGAGGTTAGATTGCTTTCATGTTTGTTTCACCTTTATAGCGCAAAAACACGAGAGTGAATTACGGCGGTTCTTTAAAGCAGTTTGCGGCGTACGTGAGTGGGTTATGAAAACACACACATGCGTTATCATTATCACCCACACACTAACATTCAGCCTCGTATAGACGCGCTCGGGAGCGCCGCTGAAGGAGCATCTTCAAGTGCCCGAGGAATGTGCCTTTAATTTAAACTCCGCGTCAGACGGTAAATCTTGCACCGCTGCTGAATTCCACAAGGTATTCCGCTTCGTGATGGGTAAGTATTGACATTTAAAAAAAAAACAACACAAGTTTAATATAAATTATGATATCATTATTAGCATGTAGCATAATGATTACGTATGTTTAGGTGCACTTCTTGTCTATCTCTCAAAATTATTCTTCTTTTTTCTCACGAGCGTATAGGTTAGCTGGAAGAGATCTCTTTGTAGAGATAAGCTCGCCTTTGCAATTAAGTTTGTAAGATTTTTTTTTAATGTTTATGTGCAATAAAGTATATTATATATGTATGTACGGTCACGTTCATAAGTCCTGTCATATCACGTGCGCCTATACTTTAAATTAACCTATTTTCCAAAAGAATTCAAAATGTATCATCTGCAGTAAAATATTAAGTCCCTTACACTGTATACGTAACACGCAAAAATAAGAATAACAAGCCTTTAGGAAAAAAGTTATTTAAAAGTATAAAAACACGTGATATGACTGGACTTATGAACTTGACTGTACATAAGATGGATTCTACGCGTAGAGTTTTGTAATCTTAAGAGAATGCCGTATATTTATGTTAGTCAAACATTTAATATAATGTTGATTAATTGTATTGTTTTAAAATATTACTACACTAAGTATATTTAGTTACTTACACTTTAGGATTTTTTAATAATATTTTACCTATTTGTTAAACAGTTTCCTCAAAAAATGTAGAAATTTAACACAAGCAAAGGTACACAAACACGCCGTCAAGGACCTATCAATAAAGAAGTGTAAGAACTTAAGATTGGGCAATAACTAACTAACGAGCAGTAATTAGCGCAGGTCAAAGGAAATGTTCTGAAACAAAGACACTGGCCACTCGGCGAGTAAATAAGGAACTCACCAACTCTCGTGTAGCCTCCCAACTACCAACAAGTTAAACAAAAGAACGCTACTACTTACAGAAGAGCAACTACAGACTTGCACAGATAAGTATGACCAGCCAGATTTGAGCTTTTTATAAAAGTAATGTGCCCTTTTTCATGTATATGTAGCTGTTGCGTTCTGAGTAGCATTGGAGTGATATAGTCTTCATACATCTATGGATATAGTTGACATAAACAATGTATTAGCACAGAATAAATAATAGTACTAGGTATTAGCCGCAGTATATCCCCAACTAAATAACTCGTACTCCGATAAGTACTAGAATGGCAAACAAATCACGTTACTATTCTAAGAGAAGCCACTGCTTAGTAAGAATTTAAACGTAGTTATTTTACAGAGATAGTTACAAAAAAAGGGGCACTCTTAAAATAAATTTATACCTATTGCTTTTGCCTTTTTTAGGCTTTTAAGGTTAACAGGTCTTATTTATTTGATACTAGAAAATTGGATTCATAATATAGCACTCTGTTAGCGAACATACTTTAAACTAGCGTAAGCTTACTTTGAATCGCTGCGTCTTGTTTAGGGACATAGTCGCTACAGTTCTGCTTGTCATTGCCTTCACCTTGTCTAGTTAAATACTGCAGCAGAATTGTATTGTGAACTAATGGTGGGTGCGTTTCTCCGAGCCATTTCCTCGTATCTGAGCTCGTGTTCTCAAGAGTGTTGCGTTGCATCGCGCCGACCTCCTTGCCCAGCGAATAGTGTTCCTGCTGTGAGTGGTATCCGTTTGTTTGTACTACACGAAGATTGCGCCTTTCAGGATACTTACTAAGGTCCGAGAGTTTCAGGCCCACTTATGTTAGATATTTATTTACAAAATATTTAGTTGGGGATATACTGCGGCTAAACATTGTTTATGTCAACTATATCACTCCAATGCTACTCATAACGCAACGCTACATATACGTGAAAAAATAGGATTTACTTTTTATCAATCAGGCATTGATTAACACAAAGATTAACTTGGATTCCTAAGGAGAATATAATAGTGAACGGCTGTTTAAGTTTGATTTATGCCGATGTTATAAGACTTAATTAGTATTTACAAATTGAGATAATGTTTTTGAAACAATATTACTTCTGTATGTTCAAATCAAGCTCTTAAAGTCAACATTATTAAGCGTCTCCTTCGAACTATGAACCTATCAATATCAAATGAGGATTGTTAGTTAGCACCTGGCGTCTCAGAATTTCCCTAAGTCGCATCAAATTTACACAGAAATTAATTCGAAGACAATACCAATTTATTGAAATTTATGTAAAATAAATTCTTACAATTAAGAACAATCTAATTCTACTTTATCTAGTTCTTTACTTCCCTTTAGTAGGTATAATCCCTTTCGTTCAAATGATCTTATCAATATGAGCTCAAAATCAAACAAGGTTTAATAGTTTTATAACTTTGAGGATGCTTCGGCTGTGCAAAAGTTTGAGACAGAAACCTCAATAACTCGCTGGACGGTAGCCAAGTCACCAAAGTTCACGCGTTTCTTACAAACGATATGACGTTCCCTTGTAATATTGCAGTCCTCTTGACTCGCGAGTCACAGTGACTGAAGGACGGGAATGAATTGAAATGGAACAAATCTTCACTGAAAGTAAAGTTATACATACTTGTTTTATTTAGCTGTTATTTTAGTGTACCTGATTGAAAAATGAGTTTTCATGTTCGTATTTGTTTTTTCATAACCTGATTAATCTACTACCAAAAATCTTAATTCAGCAAGCATTATAGCGAGAAAGTAAAACTATCAACAAGACAAACAAAGAAGCTACTAGAATTTATAAATTATTATCGACACGAGATAATATTTTGATAATACGTACCTACCTAATAACTACTCGTACTATTATTCGTGATTATATGCTTGTCTTCAATGTCCTTCACTTTATACGAAATGCAAGTTATATGTTAAGGTCATCGAAGAAAGAGCGCGTTGAAGAGGCAAAGACCCTTCCAAGTCGGAAGAGCGACCCTTTCGGAGGAGTAATGGGATTCCGTAACGCGAATGTAATTGGAATGTATCGAGCGGTAGGTCTCCGTACTGCGGGACGCTTACCACCAATAAGGGACGCACAGGATTTACTGAACGTCTTTTATCACAAATCAGGGGATTTGGTTCGAACCAGGATCGTTTGTACCTGACGCTTCCGGTGTATATACTACCACACATTAAATAAACGGGGCGCCATTTTTGTGGTACCTACTACGTAAAGTGACGTAACTGTTATTTTGATCAGAAGGTGTGTGTGAAATAATCTGATAGACAAAAACACTAAACTCTAAACCCGACAGCAATTTGCCCTGCCCTTTATGTCTGCCCATTTATGACATTGCTATGAGTTTGTACTCGTATACCGATACCAAAACGGACCACAAAATGGCGGTTTTTCCGACAAAAGCGGTTTACACCGGAATTCCCGGCCAGTTACTCCGCGCCCTCAATGGGCCGACACGCGAGCACAATGGCGCCGCCGGCACATCGCTTTTATGCATGGAAATACGATATGTACCAACATATCGCGCGCATGGTGGAAAGGACAAATGGCAATTTAATGCTTGAACTTTAAACATACACCGAGTACAAAGCGCGTCACAAAAGGTAAATATTAAGGATAGAAGACGACTTCAGTGTTCTCTAACCTAACCCACAACCAACCATGACTATCTCCGGCACCTTTGTTCATGTTTTTATTGTGTCCACTCTTGAAATCTGGCTAGTTCGAAAAAAGTTTTATTTTTGCGCTCAAGCTAAATCCTTCAATCTTTTAGCAATGCTAGTATCTTGTATGCATAAACATTTCCACAATCAGATTTATACAACGACGCTCAGACTGAGACCCTCGTTTAAATAACATTGACAAATACCTTCATGAATTTTCAAACCCAGCTGCTCTATCGAATGAAAAGGGTTCGTTTTGTGAGATATTTGAGGAAAAAATTACACATGTTTGCGCGTAATTTAATTTGCTCGTACATTTGTGTCTGTAACCGCGCGAACATGATTGAGGCTGAACGGGAATTTGGGAAATAAAAAACACGTGGATAAAAAATAAGAGTGGTGTAGCTTCCACACGGTAACCATAGGTTCGAATCGCACCGTATACGACATAGTTGAGAGATAGAGTACCATATGAGAGAGAGAGTATAATGAGCACCTCCAATGACCTCCATTCAACATACTTACAAATTGACCAATTATTATTACAAGTTTTTTGTCATACTAGGTGACTAAAGGTAAATATGTATTATGTATATTGTGGCATTGGTCATGCTATCTCTTTTGGTTGTCGGCCTGGCTGCAAGTATATTCTTTTAAATCTTATTCGAGACATATTTGTTTTTGTGGATTGTCTCAGTTCAATTTTGACATCTTCCTGTCCCAGTTCTCGTCTGAGTGGGATAGTTTTATTATAGCGAGGAGCTGAGGAAAAGCCTCTTTTCCTCTTTATTATCTTCATTGTTATTTTGAAAGTTATGTTAAGTTATAAATGTGTGCCAGTGCCGTTTAATTAAAGAGTGAATACAAAAGTTACGCAAGTGTATTATTCTTAAGGGCAGTCACACCGACATAACAATATGTATGACAGCAGCGCTCGCTATGACAACTGTAATATCCTCGAGGATGGTATAAGTAGTACGGACACGGTAGTACCTATAACATCCTTGGATACCCTAACCTGCCAAGCTCCAACACAGCATCTTTAGAGCAAGAGGTGTTACAAGTTACAACCCATGTTAGTTCAGCAATAAGCTGGTGGGACTGTTGTAATAACATTATGTATTGAACACTTAAAATCAAGTTAAAATTAATAATTTGAAATTATCTATCATTCGATAATTGATCTGTATTTTTTACAATACAAAAATGTTCCGGATTCTTCCATTCCAGTATATTGGCCTCGTAATTCTATAGATTTAAGCTTACTAAAGTGATTTGAAGTACTATTACTCCTCCTAATTCTGCTAATTAAAAATATTTAACAAAAAATATTCGCAGAAATAAATCCTTAGTTTATTAAAAGTATAAAAAAAAAACATAATTAGGAAGCTTTTTGATAATGACTTCCCAGAAATAAAGTTGAAGAGAAATACCTTGCCAAGGCGAGTGTACGTCAAATTAATTATGAATTACTAAGAGTCTTTCATAATCTACTATTTAAAATTGTCAGCGTGGTCCCTTCCAACGCACGACTTTTATATTTCAAATATTAGGTCCTTACCTATGAAATTGCCGTTCAGTATCAAAAAAGTGAAACAAGTTTTTTTTAATGAAATTATTATTTAATCAATCGAAGTATGCGCCGTTGTTATCGATACACTTCCGCCATTTTATAGGCAGATCATTGATACCTTTGGAAAAAAAATTCTGGGAGCGAGAGTCTATGAACTGTTTGAAGGCGGTTTTGACTGCCTCATCAGATTTGAAATTTTTTCCTTGTAAAAAGTTATCCAAATTTTGAAAAAAGTGGTAATCGGTTGGGGCAAGATCTGCGTCACCCACCATACTCTCCAGATTTTGCCCCAACCGATTACCACTTTTTTCAAAATTTGGATAACTTTTTACAAGGAAAAAATTTCAAATCTGATGAGGCAGTCAAAACCGCCTTCAAACAGTTCATAGACTCTCGCTCCCAGGATTTTTTTTCCAAAGGTATCAATGATCTGCCTATAAAATGGCGGAAGTGTATCGATAACAACGGCGCATACTTCGATTGATTAAATAATAATTTCATTAAAAAAAACTTGTTTCACTTTTTTGATACTGAACGGCAATTTCATAGGTAAGGACCTAATATTTTCCGAGGGGTATTTTCCTGTAGTAAAAAGTAGTCTAGATGTCACTTGTCGGCCAAATAACAATAACGTAAATAAGTCGCTTCATTTCAGCTCCAATGAAAGACAAACAAAGACACGATCGGATTAAACATAAGTACTAGTTAACTATTTAGGTTACGAGGAAGGCTCCTGATGTTCCCATACAAGTTGGTAAGATGGCCGCCGCGCGCCGCCGGTCGCTGCCCAGTGGAGTGGAAGCCGTCGCCAGCGGACACTCGACTCCATCTCAAGTTAAATGAGTGTCCAACTCGAACCCGAGTCTCCTCCGGGAATGCGTCTACTACTACACTCTCGCAACTCTTTGATTACCCGGGTGACTTCTGCTCGTGTCATTCACGCTGTTACGTATTCGTATAATCTCCTTTCAACGAAGTAGGCCATTTTCTAGGAAAACATTTATCAAAGCAATATAACTAATAATATAGAATATGCAAGTTTTCACATTAGTTACCACTGCTCGTAAAAAATAGGTTTTTTTATTTGCTAGTTAAGTTTACCAGGCACAAAGACAATCGTTTAATATTTGTCTCTGTAAAATTACTTCGCGTTAAAAAATCCATAAAGCCGAAAAAATATTCAAAACAGTAGCATTCTATATTAGTAAATGAATGTTTTATTAAAATATTTGCGATTATTATAAAAATAAGGAAAATTGAAAAAAGTACAACAATACGAAAAAGAGGCGGTCATTTTTGGAGATTGAAATATTTCGGGGAAAATAATAATAAAGCACCCGGAAGTGTATCATGTGTACAGCCAGTGAATGAAAAGGTTGCTCAGTTTGCAAATAGATTCATTTGGCGAGCTGAGAGCACAAACTCGTAGTATCCTTTGGAAATATGTAGTGTTGACGGAGAACAAAACTGATCATTTGTCATTTGATTATGTTGACATTATTTATTCATCGTAATTGCAAGCGATATCGAAACATAAAGTGGTCAACCTTTTTAATCCCTGTCTGTACTTGTGTTGTCAATTTGTCGAAGCTTGGCCGGTGTTTTCAATTTTCCGAATACATCAACCTGAACATCAACTAATACACCAAGATCACATTAAGAAATTCTTACGTAAATATTTTTCATAAACCTTGAATTTATGTCAGTGACATCGTTTTGGTAAATTTTTTTCTTATACAACAAATGAACATGTTCAATATTTCACCTAAGAAATGTCGTTCTAATATAGAATTGAAAAGATTCCAAACTAATGTCATGGTTTCTTTCTATTGTATCTGACTTCCTGTTTGTGGCAGTATGGAAATAAACAGAGCCAGCGAGATTCTGCGGCTGCGTAGCGATCTCGAAGCTCGTAGACGTAGGGCGTAGACTCCAAGGTGAAGAGTATAACAATGTCTTCACATGTTTATATGATGTTACTACCTAGGTTAATAAATAAGGAATATTAATAGCCATATTAAATTTCTATGCTTTCAGACAGTTTTTGTTTATAACTTTAAGTGTAGGATAGGATCTTTGAAGGAGGTTTTACTTTTTTTAATTATTTTTCTTTTATAATGGTATATTTATTTCAATCATTTGTCCTGAATATCCCACCTATTAGTAAAAGGAAGAAAAGTCTATTTTGATTATTTTTACCTGTAGCTACATTTTGTTTTAATAGTAAACAGTATCAAGGTTTACGGTTAGCGTTACCTTGATAAGATCATAATATGAATGTTGAGCAAAGCCGCCGCGCGCCGGACACAATCTCCATTTACACGAATTTACTTTAGCTGTAAATTTACAGTGAGACCAGTCCTGGACACGCACGACACATAGTTTTAATTAATGTAAAGCATTAGTTTTTCTGAACGTAAAAGATAATGATTTATAGGATTAAAATATTTTTTACATAATATGTCAGTTTTTATTTATACCATACAAAATACTAAAAATATATTACTCAAAAATTTAAAAAGTTATTAGTATTTCTGCTCACAGATTATAGCAAACTGCTCATCTTATCTTTAGGTATAAGCTGTTTGCAGTGCGCTGCGGTCGCTTCGTGGCAAAGCGTGCTTAGCTCGCTTGTTGACAGCACAAGCGCCGGTGTTGTTGTAGCGTCGCGGATAAAACGAAGCGAAGCGACGACGACGACGCGCGACGTCACGTCAGCGGCGTTCCATTGGAATCACAACCACATAGGGTTATCCTGTGGCTCTTGCAGTAGTTGCAGTACTGAACGACTGTTAACAGTTTTAATGAGTTTTGCGCGAGGAACGAAGAGATATGGGATATGGTTTGCATTTTAAATCGGATGATCTCAGGTTAGGCTCGAGCCTCTAGGTGGGGTTAGATGAACTGTTAATAAACACGTAAAGCTTTCAAAAATGTACCTACCTAGTTAGTTATTCCAAGTTTAAAAGATAATATATAAACACTATAGTAAAAACACATAAATTACATTTCTTGACATGGTAAAACAAACTTACTCGGGTCTCATATAAGTAATTTTAATTGAATTCCAAGATATGGTTAATTTGGTGAACAACAAATAAACTCGCAATGACAATAAATTAATTGATGTTAAAAGTTAGGGACAGCTAAGGTCGTTGGCGTAGTTAACTTGATAAAATTTAATTTGTTTATATTCTATTCGTTTTAATTGGATTTCGGAAGCTATTCACGTAAAACTTTGGATGCAAATAAAGGTTTAACTCGACGGTTTGGCTTAATTAACGATCCAAAGACCAGGTGGTATTAAGTCTACCTTCGAAGCGCAGGGGCAGGGTAGTGAGAGTGAATCTCACGCACCGCAAGGAGCACTTGGTTTTGCATGTTGTTTATTTGCTTAGGTAGGTATGTACGAGCATTTATCTCTGATACCCATAATACAAGTTGCCTGCCTAGCTCATTGGAATCAAATAGCCGTGTATGAGATGTCCTCACATATTTACAGCAGCTGTAACTGTATGATTCACATAGTAGGTTCTGATTTGGTATCAGATATCTTGGTTTGTTCATAGGGAGTATTTGACCTTGATGCCTTAGCAGAGGTTTATGATAATAACTTTAGAGGTTCGGTTAATTTTAACAGAAGATAATCACACCGTCTTACCTTTACTTTAAACGATATAGCACAGTTTTCAGTACCAAACTGACATTTGTTTATTCGTCTAAAGATGGCTGGTGTGCCTGTGACTGTACCTCGCTGTGATAAACACGTGTTTGTTTGGAATTAATGCTGGCGCGATCCAAATTTAAATTGAATTGTAAGAGAATCCGATATTGAATTTAATGGAAATATTTATATTATAATTTATATTTTGAATGTTGAAATTTGAAACTTGGTTCTGTGTAATATCAGCCATAATACATTGTCTTAATCAGACAAATAATGAAATATCAGGTTTTTAAACCGGGTCCCTTGACCAGCCCACAGAAAGGCCGCCCGGTCCAACAGTGGACTGCTGCGGTTTCATATGATAATCCAAAGCCCAAGAAATCAAAAATAGTGTTACTTTTGACATTGGAAATGTATGTTTGAGGCTTTCGCGCTTACTACACATTATTGGAAATGTATTGGAATGTATTGAAAGATATTATAAATTACCCTTCCTTTTTGGCTTTGCCGTAGTCGGGTAAAAAGACGCGTATTCACAAGAGCTGTAAGGTGTAAAAAGAACTATTAAAGAAAAAGAAAAGTTTAAATCGAAAAAGTTATGGCTCTCGTAAATATTTTGGAAATGAAGAATTATATCAAAAATTTGAGGAAAAATCCTCTTGACAATTTAGTCAGCTACAATTTGAGCCTAACACAAAGACGATCGGGTGAAGCGTTTGCCCTGTAGCCACAGAATACCAAATAGTAGTCCCTGTAGCCTAACCTTTTTGAAAATAGTCAGAACGAAATTTTCACATTACAGATTCATTTCCAATGAGCTCGATAGTGGAGTGTGGCACGAAATCTGTAAATTTTTCAACAGATACCGTCTGTTAACGTATTGGCTCGTACAGAAACTCGGTAGCAGGCCTTTATGGCCCGGACCACTAAGGAAATGCGGGTTCAAGTCCCTGCCTGAGCGAAATGATTTACATTTTTCGCTTCGAATTAAAATAGTTAAAAATAGCGACCTCTATCAGGTATTTGACCATTCCATACCTAAAATCTCTATTTAATAGTAAACTACTCGTATCTACGATGAATAATAAACAACTTCTTGTTCCACAACAAAAACGTGTACAAATATAGCAATCTCCACTAGGCAACCTACGCTTTTTTTTCTTCCAAACTGTCATGTTACAGGTTTATCTTTGATATTTTAAACAAGTTCTTACGTATAACATAACCAAGTTCAACATACTAACGATGATCGAAAACATCTTAAGACTATGCATAAATAAAGCACTACTGCTAAGCTATGAATAATCATATGGACGTAGTATGAATCAAGAGCGCGCCATTACCAGCACCCGCGCACTCCAATTACTGCCAGCTGCGCCGGAGCACATCGATTGTGGAATCATGCTGAAACGTTTTAATGTATTTTTAGGGTTCCGTAGACAAATCGCAAAAAACGGAACCCTTATGGATTCGTCACGTCTGTCTGTCTGTCAGTCCGTATGTCACAGCCACTTTTTCCTGAAACTATAAGAACCATACTGTTGTATGTAAGTATTCTGTGAACCGCATTTAGATGATTTTGACACAAAAATATTAAACAAATTTTTTGAGGGTCCCCATACTTAGAAGTGAAACTCAAAAAATATTTATTTATCAAACCCATACCCATCCCAGACACCCCACATGTATATGTGGGGTGTCTATGGATGGGTCTTTAAAAATGATATATCATCATATTTTTCTAAACTGAATGAATAGTTCGTGCGAGAGACACTTCCAAAGTGGTAAAATGTGTGTGTCCCCTAGTAACTTCTAAAATAAGAGAATGATTTAGCTAAAAAATATATATCGTGTACATTTACTTCGCAAACTTCCACCGAAATTGGTTTGAACTAGATCTAGTTAGTTTTTTTTTAATACGCCAATAGTCGTAAACCGCAATTTACCTTTCACTATTATTAAAACATCGATCAAAGTTACAACGAACTAGGTACAAGAACTTGTATACTATGTTACTTGCTGCAAGCTTGCTGCTAAGGAACCCTTCATGGGCAAGTCCGACTCTCACTTGGCCGCTTTTTTTTCTTAATGCGGCCGAACAAAGGCCTGCTACACAATATTAATATATTTTACTTACGTCCCTCATTGTACAATTTAAATACTTGAACACCGAAATGTTGTTATCCGTTACGCTGAACAAAACTGCTACTTCTGATTTCCGAAAAGATTTCGATTTATTTAATTTTTGGTACGTTCATCGTCTTTGTTACTACCGGACCTTTTCTTTTCATTATGGTCATTATATTCTTTTTTTTCCTATCTATTTTTGTCCCACTGCTGGGCAAAGGCCTCCTCTCTTTGTGCATTATATATTACTACTCAATGTTATTAATTGACGTCATAAAAAAGCACAGAAAGATTTTTCTATAATAATATCGCCTCAGATATTTATACACGTGGATGTAAAATTCAGGTCCATTGTAATAATAACAATGAGTTTTCTTTTCGTAAAAAGCCGGCGCCGCCGCGCCTGATTTCATGAATTATCTCGCTTGGTTCGACATTCAGAGCACTTTGTCACTTCTCACTCATAATTGTGAGAAAAGAACTGTCCTCTCGGCTGCGAGCCGCCTCATTACAATCCCGCTGTTCTTTTTAAGCCCATTAGGAGGCGTCCTCACTGAAGGGAAGGTAGAAAAGTGGGGACATTTTATAAAACTGCAAAATGAGTGAATTAACCTACTTTAACAATCAAATGAAATGAAATGTAAAATGTGAGAATCGAAAGAAGTATATCTGTGTAGATCGTAGCAAGTAGAAAAAAGTGGCCTCCGGGAAAGAGGAGTGACTATATCATAATATACGTGGTAAATGTAGCTTTGTTATTGTATTTGAGTTTAAACATTGGGATTGTTCCATTAAATCTCATTGACTTGCTTCACAATTTCCCTATCAGCGGCTGTACCTTTTTTAGTCGCCATCAATATTAGCACAGACTTTTGAGTCTATTTGGGCTGCTACTATCAAAAATAATTTATACAGATATTTATTAGTGGATAGTTTTTAATCAATCTCTGCACTTTTTGTGTGTAATGGTTTATATTAGTCGTTTTCTAATTGTGTGTTAATAAATAAATAAATAAATTATAGGAAAATCAATTAATTGGGTTAACCCAAAAATCATCGTAATATCTTCTAATACACAAATTGATAGTACCTATGCTTCGCTTATCTTTCTACACGTATCAAACTCAGACAGTCTCGGCCCAAAAACCAGCCACACGAATAGCGTCGTCAGTAGCCTTCATCAAGTCCTCTCGCGTGCAGGTGACAGGACAAGATGGGCAGCTAATGAGATGGTCCATTTTCTGGGGAACCATACCACACCTACACTCCAAGTTAGAGTCCCCTATGAAACCCCATCGGTATAAGTTATCCCTAGCCCGACCCACCTGGGTCCGGAGTCTGTTGAGGGATTTCCAGATAGGCCATGGCTGTTTATAACCAGGGGGGAGACCCTCGAATTAACTGTAATATATTTTATATTACTTGTAGTATGTTTTCTTAGTGAAGACGCAGCCTTACCTAAGCGCCGCCGCCTTTACTTATTAGCAAACATTCGTATTATTACAGTTATTTTTATTTCGCGGCGAAAATGTATTTTTGTGTTTATTGAGTTAAAAGTAAGATGAGTTGGTAATTGCGTTTTTGTCATTGTTTGAGGTTGTTTTATAATTTTACGTCTAAAAAATTTTTGTATTTTTTTTTAATTAGCTCTTCCTGGTAAATAAAGAAATCGCAATGCTGTACCTTTGTAACATCACATGAAGCAATAAATTATATGATATAATATGAATTCTTGAAGTTGTGTTTGATTTCAGCAAATCCGAAGTACGTCGTCGTCGTTATGAATGAGGCCTTTTACTAACATACTTCTTGGATATAAATTACCATTTCTTTAATAATAAAGAACAAAGAAAAATATTTATAATTGATATAACAAGTTTAAATAAAAGTGAAAGTAATTGTCTGGTAGATTTGGCCATTGACATATTTTGGTAAAGAAATCATTATAAGATTTTTTTCGGTTTAATGTGGAATCGTGTTGATTACATTTCCGGAACTGACAAAACAGATTTCCCTTGTTTGTTTGGGATAACTTCGTCTTCAATTATATACAAACCGTACATTTTTAAAGTTTCTACCTTGTTTGGTCACTGGCAACAAGGACAGCCCTCGGTTATTTATTTAGCGCGGGTTTAATCACTCCCAAAGTTTGACAATGCGGAGCAGGCGGAAGGAACTCGCTGGAATAACTTAATTATCAACAACTTTTGTTTCGCATTTTGCTTTTTACTTTGAAAAGAGGCTGAGTATTTTATAAACGCGTTATTTGTATTTACTCGAAAACCAGTTAAGTGCAAATCCAACCTACTTAATATTTTCGCGGACACTTGGTTTGTAGATATAGAGCATCGGATTAATACCCAGAATTGTTCAATGAGGGAATAACTGGACGTACGTTCATAGCCGCAGCCTATACCGAAATTCAGCGCATATAAAATTATTTAATGGGGTTTGATCATGCGTAACCAGCTTGTGACCCATACAGCAGATTCCTAACAATATTGTGTTATTACAAAATTCGTTCAGTTATTTTGTAATTCCACCGAAACCGATTAAATTTCCAGCTTTTCTAATAATTTCAGGAAAGTTCCCGAAAATTTAAAGTGCGAATCCCGAAATAAATTACACTTTTTCATCTGTTGGTAACGGAACTCCCGACTTTTTCTATTTATGTTCTAAAATTTTAGGGAGCAGTGTTATTTGTAAATTTTCGAGCTCTACTGTTTTATTATATAGATGATTGATGACATAATATCAAGGAAAACATCTTGCAGATATCTACAGAGATATGAAATCGATCGACCCTCACTGGACCAGCGTGGTTGAAGGCTGTTCGTTCAGCCTACTTTAGAAAATAGGCAATGTATATTATGTGCATTGGGAACGTATGGACGACTACATAGATACTCGTACCTTGTGTGTGTGTGTGTGTAACCAGCCAGTACTGGTCGTAAACGAGCGATGTCGTCAGTAGAGCGATGCGAGGCGTCACCACAAGCGCGTGTTGCGGTGAACATCAGGAGGGGCAGGTGGTCGCGTTACGAGCAGCCCTCACCTCCGTTCCGGGAATCCCCGCGATTCTGCTTCCCCTTATCTCTAAGCGACCCGATTACACTCACTTTTAAAATATTTTAAAGCTTTGTGATGCAATAAAATATGCGTAAACTTATCTGAATCATATACCTAGTTAAAAAGCAAAGCTTAGAAAAACCCCATTTGTTATGTTTCTCAAATGGTAATTCATCACAACTTTAGGCAATTTATGATAGTGTAGTAGACGCATTATGATAGTATAGTAGTGTAGTAGTAGAACACCTGCTGCGCCACAAATCTTAACTTAGAAAATTACAAAGATAAATGCTCTAAAACATTTTAGAACACAAGTCTTAACAAACCGTAAAAACTTTGTTGGAGCCGCATGAAGCTGTGAAAAGAAAGGAAAATTACTTCACTATTTTTATTTTAATACTGATGACAATGCCACGAAAATTAGTTAATGACCAAAAAGTTTGAAAACTACAAAGACTTTTTTAGAATAAAGGCGTGCCTTTAAATCTCTTTTATAATATTTTTAGAAAAATATCTGTATCTCGAAAATCTGTACAAAGAAAAATAAAGCTAAAAACCGAGTCAGTGGGATGTAGGAAGTGATATAGAACATATCTAGATTTTTTTCATTTTTATTGTTTCTCTGTTTGTCCGTTTGTCTGTTTGTCAGTTTGTACGGGCTAATCTCCAAAACTACTAAACCGATTTAAATGAAATTTTGTATGGTGGTACCTTATATCGCTGGTCAACATTTTGAAAACGAGTACTTTTTCACACGGGAAATTAAAGAGTTCCCGCGGGATAATAAAACAAACTTAGTAGCTTATATATACGGCCAAGTATTATTGTACGGGCTAATCTCTGGAACAGTTTGACCGATTTGATTTAAATTTTGCATGGTGGTACCTTTTATCCCCGGTCAACATCTTAGATACTTTTTACCACGAGAAAATACCTTATTCCTACGGAAAACTGTGCACGGAAAAGTCAAAAAACAATGCGGGCCGATAGCTGATAGCCGATAATTATATTTAATCTCTTTTTTTTTCGAAGCAAATATTTTTTCTGTTCGAACCATGAAGGAAAAAAAAATCCACGCCCATAGGGGCGCGTAAAATTTTTTCTTCTTTCATGGTTCGAACCTATTAACTTTATGTTAGTAAATAATTCAAAAACAGGACACATTTACAATAATAATGTAGTAACAGCTAAACAACAAATAGCCACCTACGCTAAGTCTCAGGTACCTACTAATTAACACATCACATCACTCTACTCATTAATCTAGGACATTGAAACATAAAATTGTGCATTACTGGTAGGCTCATCGAATGGACTAAAATTGTTTCAATTTTTACCCGACTACGGCGAAGCAAAAAGGAGGGTTATGATTTTGACCTGTATGTATGTATGTATGTGGGTATGGATGTTCATCTGTTCCCTCATAACTTCTAAACTAATTATCATATTTAGGCAAACGAGGTGTCGTTGAAGCCTCTTGATCGTCGCTGGTTATAGGCTACATGTTTCAAATAAGACTATTTTCACCGTCAGATATAACGAGCTGAATAAGCCTCATACTAGACTAGCGAACGTTGGAACGAGATAATTCGCTTTATTTGGCTCAAGACAGAGCGCTCGCGAACCTCCGCGGATCTCTTCGCTTACATCAATCATGTTTACGTATTATTTCCTATACGAGTTACAATGCGATTTAGGCGATATGAACTCCTTGTTATACAATTTGTCATGACGTGTTCCCTACCCAATGTCTATTACTTGGACGAATTATTCAAATCAGTTTATATCGCTTTCCTTTATTGTTAAATATTGTAAATCGTATATCTAAGATAGTGTGTTTTAGGTTACATAAATATAAAGCAGGGTAGAATATTTAGAGAATAGTCTAAATTCACGCTGTTTTTTGAGGTAATTTGCCTAGCAAACTATTTTTGTTCCTTTGCTATCCTAATATCACAGGGCTTTTTGAATCTTTGAAACGGTATTTGGTATGTAATCTAGTATTTAATATTCTTATTAGTGCATTTCATTGACAATAATATTTGGTAACATACCACTAATTGTTTACTATATCGTAGGCAGCCTCGGCGACTGGCTCGGGCCATTATTCACGTCACGCACTCGCGTCATACTCGTGGCGGGTGATAGAGACGGATGGGTTATTCTCCACGGATTTGCATTTTTTTTTCTATTAATTTTTTTATGTTCATTTATTATAGAATTATTTATTTCTGACATTAACACTACCTTTAGAATAGTCAACTAAAGAAAAGCTAATTATTCAACAGATTGTTTTCCTGTTACGTAAGTTGAGGCCTTTGGGCACAGGCAATCACTAGGTACTCATCAAATCACTAAAGTAGAACCAAATGATCATATCGATTTTAAGATTCATGAATAACTTTTCTAACAACTTCATTAGCATTTTTATATTTAAGGGCATAAGCCCTTATTACATTCCACGTTTGATAATTGTGTTTGCTCGGCTAGCGGGTTGGCAGGCGGCGCTTGAACCGTGTAATGATGATGTCATAATGTGACACACGCCGGGTGCCGAGGAATTTGTTTGATGCATTTGTTTGATGCTACGAAATAAAGATATATGAATTTGACCTTGGTTCGCTTCTGAAATTGTTTAATCGGTATTTAGAACGAAGAATAACTGTATAGGTAAAATACTCGTACCTTCTAACATGATGGAAATCTTAATCTTGACTTAGCTACTGAAAAATACTGAAAATGTCATAATATTAAAATCTACGTGAACAGTATCTTATCTTATTAAATTATATATATAAAAATCTTGACATTAAGGACTATATTGCAATAAAGTCCAACCACCTCCCAAACCTCTATTTAACATCACAGGGGTTGTCCAGCAATGATCGTCTCCAGGCCGAGACGATGTGGAGATTATAATTTAGGTGTATAAGTTAAACAAATACCCGTTTGGTGACAATGTTATAGTAGTGCGGTATAAGTACATGATAATTGCCCTAGCGTGCCCTAGCGCAGGACGCCTCTGTCAGCGGTTATTGCTGTTTGGATTCTGAATACGCTACAATTAATTTACTGGCGTTACGAACTTTGTAATTGGATTCAAATGCTTTCTGCCTTTAGTAATAACATAACTGTATTAAAGGCTCTAAATCTATTGAAAGCCTTCCCGTAGTTGCGTAGGTAAATAATTGTATTTTAGTGACAAAGATCACGCCTTAGTGAATTAACCTATACTAAAATTTATAGGATTTGTGAGGTAGGGTAGAACAGCCAACACAGAGAGAATATTCTGAGTAAGAAACATACAAAACTCTCATGCTTTCAAAACATATCTATAATACCTAATTAGGGGGCGTCCATAAATTACGTGAGATGTTTATGGGGGGGAGGGGGTCGAGTCAAATCTCATCTAATCTTTCGTTGGAGAGAGGGGGGGTCTTGGCAAATATCACGCAATTTTTTTTAATAATTGAAACAACAAAAAATTATACTATTTTGGTCCATTTAATCCAGATTGTACATGCTTAAGATTTAATCTAGTTACGATTTAAGTATTCTGTTGTTAAATTTTTATTACACTTATAATTAAACTCTCAGCAATATTGATTACTAGTCGTAAATAAAAGCTCGAAACATTTTTTTTTCTTTTTACAATAACAATCCAACGCGTTTACGTAAAAAACTCACATTTTGAAAAATCTCACGTGAGATTGGGGGATGGGGGAGGGGGTTGAATAAAATCTCACGACATCTCACCAGGGGGGGAGGGGGGTCAAAAATTTAAAAAAACACCTCACGTAATTTATGGACGCCCCCTACTAGCAGTTGTAAGCGCGCGATATCTTCATATACCAAATTAACATTAAATTAATGAAAATCCTTAGGGGAGAGATAAACGTAACATCTAAACTTGTACTTTATTGCTTGTTTAAGTAAAAGAATAATAGTAGTTCCACTTTAAATACACTTCTTAAAAAGCTCACAGAAAAATGTTCTTTACGTACTATTTAATTGAAGCTTTAATAAAATATGTGTGAGTCAAAGACCGAGTGAGTACTAAAGCGCGCGCTCGCACAACACGACAATATCTTAGTAGATATGAAAATTGAAAATGATAAATGCATACGAAGCGGCAACGCCTGAGTGGAGTGCACGCGTATTATTTATACGAGGAACTAATAAGGCGATTAGCATGCGTCGCGGCCGCGGCGCCGCCGCCGTGCCGAAAAAAACCGAGTATAAAGCCTCCTCCGCAATAGGCGAGAGCGGCTGCTGCAACCCGGCGGCGCGGCGGCGGCGGCGCGGCGACGCGACGTGCACGAAGGGTTTTGTGAGCCGGTTAACGGTAGAGGTACCAGAGGTGGGGCGTCGTCGCAAGGTTTCTCTGCTCTAGCCGTTGTTGAATGCAGCGGCGCTCACGCCCGTTTCTCGCACACGCCCAATATGGAGCTATCCCAAGAAACTTCTACAATCTTCCTATCCTACCCTACTTTTTTTTGTATATTCCACGCTCACGTGTCGATGAAAGGATCGCGCTAGCCCCCGAGAGTAAGAATATTTAACTGAATAAATGACTGATGATTACAATGAGTCTATCAACTGAAATGATGCAGTACCAGATTAATAAAGAATAAATATTTCTAAGATTATACGTATAAATAAATGTAAAGTTAGAATATCTGATTGTTGCTTTATTCCATTTGCACGCCTACACGTTTTAACAAATTTGGACTAAAGGTTACTAGATAATATAGAGGCTAAATTAACATAGATTAATTTTACCACAAAATGACTCGGAAATGTACGTGGGTGGGTGTAACCGCAGGCGGAGAACTTAGTCTAAAAATAGAACAAAGAAGAGACGGCAAAGTTGCCTTCTCATTTTCCCTTGTTTAAGGAACAACCTTCCAATCCTCTTCCAGAGGTACAGTAAATGTTGCGCTCGCCCAGTCCTTTTTAAGTTTTTAATTTCTTCTGTGTAAATTAAGAGGTGTTATCCTAAGCGCAGTTATGACAATACCACAGTGTATGGTCCATAGATTACATAATAATTTCACAGAGACAGAAGCTTACATATAATAAGCTTTCATATGCGTGCACCACAGAGAAACATGTTTGGTCGGATGAAATATATTATAAGGTGTTATTTTCAAAAAGATGATAATAATATACTTCTCAATGCTAACGAAATGTATATGTCGTGGCCAAATCACTGAATTGATCATTTCATGAAATGGTTGACCATTTCGTGAAGTGTTCACGTTTCATGAAGTGGCCAACTAATGGTAACCAAATCATTAAACGACAAACGTTTAGCGATTTGGTCACCCACGTTTGACCATATCGTGAAAATAGGGTAATCATAAAATATTTAATGAAAACTCAGAACAATTTTGTTACGTAGGTACTTGTTTATTTTTAGTTGTTTAAATTTACTATGGAATATTAAAATAATTTTAAAATAAGTATAACAAACTTACTTAATCTAAAAAGGCACATGGACGGACGCGCTCACACGCACTGAACCACACGTGACATCTTTGGCGCGCAATAGAGTTTTATAGGTATCTCAAGTTTTTGGTAGGAATGTTTCTTTACCTGAGTCTTCATCGCATACTTACTAATTAGGTAACTCTTATATTATTTATAAAAACTATAGGTAACTTCGCTTACAAGGGCCGCCATCTTGACACAAACAAAGCGCTTAGGCGCTTACAGCGCCTCTACCGGTAGTCAATGAAACAATTCCACGATGTGATCGATTAAGATTGATTATTTCATGAAATAGCAGTGCGTCCAGCTGGCCCTATCGTCAAACGATTTCTTATCATTGATCTGGTCTGGGCACATCATGATATGGCCAATGGACAGTGAAATATTTCATGAAATGCAACCATTTCATTAAATGGCCGATCATTTCATGAAATGGGCAATTCTACGATACGGCCACGACATATACATACATCGACTGACATTCTGATGATTAACATGACATTCCTGAAATATTAAGCATAATCTATTTAAGGAAATATTCAGGTTATTTTTGGTGCTCCTCTTAAAATAAGCCCTATTGTCATTCGATCTCGTCAAAGGAGGTGCGACATATCGTCACTTCTGTAAATTGGCTCCACGTGTGGGTGTGATTTGTCATATCATTCGAAACATTATCATCCCCCCAAAGCATCCCCCAGCTCTGCTATTTTAAAATACGCTTTCTTAGAAAATGATTATTGGTTTTGTTTGATATATATAATATCGATCAGCCTGATATTTATTTTTTACACTTTTTGGCAGGTTAATGATAAATTATAACGGAACTAGTTCAAGCAGTACCTATCTCATAAAATCTACCGTGTTTCTACTCGTTGTTGGCATTTTGATTAACATCGGATGCTTTGCTAAAGTTTCTCGTTCGCTTGTTGTTTAGGTGTATTACGCGAACCCTTTTTATTTTTAATTTAAAAGTTGCAACTTTTTCGGAAACCCTGAAACTTGTCCGGCCCTTCCTCACACCCTTCCTATCCCCTCCTTCTCTTTAAAAGCACGTTGTGATGTTCTAATTAATTTTACATGAAACGATACGTCCTTTAGTTATATAAATTCTTCTACTATTACTGTTCTTATAATACAAAATTTCACGGCTGGACAATAACTTTACTCTAAATTCCTCTAGTTGTATGTAATTACGGTTCATTCCACTTCCCGTTGGCAACGGATGTTGGAATTAGTTTTTTAGACCCCAGAACATCAAAAAGACCAAAAAGCATTAAACAAGGAGTATGTAAGTCTAACGACTATATTTTACGTTTGACTAAACGGATAAATCTCGACCTAAAGCGATCTTCGTCTAGGACGATGTCCTGGGAAAAGCTTTACAATGCATACAATGCAGCGTTGCGCGTCAACAATCAACATGACATGTTCCCGTCGAATTCGAGCATGCTTCGCCAATTCATATTACCATGGAAAAATGTTTATTCTTTGTACAGTTCGCATTTAAACATAATTCTGTCCTGTCATCATCATCATCATCATGATAAAGGACAGAGGCCCGGCTTTTACTGAGGCCCCAGCCCTTTTTGTGTGGGTGTCGCAACACAGGGAAATGTTTGCACGTAGTTTTATGCATAGGTTTTAGAGTATAAATTTTATAATGTAGTTTTCTTTTTTTTGTCGAATTTTGTATTCTTTGTTGTGATTTCCAGCAAATAAACGTATATTATCATTATTATTATTATGGACAAAATGTCAAACAGAAATGAAAATTACTGACCATAATTTATTGCCATGGGTTATAAAATTACACCTTAAATTACATAAAAAATTAACCTTATTTGACATTTCAATCTAAGAGATGGATTGCTGCGTTTACAGCCAAATCGACGTTACGCCTTTGAGTCAAGTTATTGATTGGCTTGTACTCGAGACTAATATCAACCGTGCTGAGAGGGTTTCACATGATTTGTACTAAATGGTATTGAGTGATTTATACATCGACTTATACGCATATACTCGTAGCATTGTACTTTCGTAGCCATGTCTACGATCTGCTACGATGAGCTGCTACGCGCCGCTACGCCGCCCGTTGATCCGGTTATAACCGGACCAGCCGTGCTTAGCCGCAGATACTAATGCATCTGATGGGAAGCCAAATCTCATATTACCTATTAACTTTCGATCGATCAAATCCTAATGGATGGCTCAGAGGTTCATATATCAAACTATTTCATACATTTAATATACTACATGTCGTGGTTTTTGCTACAATTCCCACGCTTGGCAGGAAGTTGAGGATCGAAATTGTTGTTGATTATTTACACTAGTAGATCCTGCAGCCTGTTTCCTGGGTAATCTACCTTTAATAAACTGAGACGACACCTGAAGGAGGTTTAAATTATAAAGAAATTTAGTGGAGGCCTGTAAACTCTACGTTTTCTGGCGCTTTCTACCCAAACGAACGATACTTTTACGCGCAATTTACCGTGCCCACCACCACATTAGTTCACGTGATATCACACAACAAGAACTCAAATTATTCTCGCCATCATCATCATAACTAGAAGACGGCCTCTGTAGGACAAAAGCCACCCCCAAAGATCTTCACAATGATCCAGCGGCTTCCCGCGACCCTGCCCACGAACCACGATTCTTCGGGCTAAGGCGGCGACTTTAGTTTGCCTGCGGATCTTATCATTTCTGATACGATCGCGCATAGAAACTCCGAGCGTAGCGCACTGCATTGCTTTTTGAGTGACTTTGAATCTTCTTATGAGGCCCATTGTAAGCGCCTCAGCGTCTCAAATCCATAAGGCTTTAATTATTACTTGACTTTAGTACGAATGATGATGATGCGATATCATCATCATTCGTACTGAAGTCAAGTAATAATTAAAGCCGCCAACCAATCGGCTAATTCCTAACAAAGAATTGTCGTTTCTCTGTGGGAACTGACCTGCGCTGCATTTGTGGACGTGCTGACTATGTTTCCTAATAACTATCTCGCTCACTGTGAACCGCCCGTTCGGTAATTATACGCTGAATTAAACCCAACGCTGTTTCAAAGCTGTAGCCGCCCGCAGGAAACTAACTTTAAACGACCTTCGCGTCTCTGTGGTGTTACAAAATTAGATTTTGTGAAAAGATTTCATTTTATTTAATTTAACTGACTATAACCTAACTTACGCGGAGAATAAAGAACATGCCCAGGGAATTAGCAGCAGCGTTCACTTGTGTCAAGTGCGGTGAAGATTGATAAGTCGAACTTCTCCGACACAAGCGTAGGGCAATAAAAAATAGGTACAAACCCCTACCCGCATGTCAAGCGACAAGAAAAATCATATGAAAGTTTCTATTTAATGAGAGGATTGTCTAGAGTGGGTGTGATATAAATAACCTCTCGGACTTATCTCTCGGATATCCTCGGAACACCTCGTGATGACCTGTCTAATGCCACCACGGGTTTTGGCGTGAGACAAATTCGCTCACATTTTCTTACTTATCCTTTCTCCTGGTGAGTACAAAGAGCTATTTATACTAGTTAAGAACTAATCTTTACATGCATAGAAAAACTTTATGTAAAATAAATAAAGTATAACTAAATATTTGGTTTCTTGCTTTATTCCCTAAAATCTAACAATTTGAAAAACATAACTTTTGCTCTGACGAAACAGTATTATTACAGTGGCGATAACTCAAATTAATCTCAGACTGAACAAAAACAAGCCTTGATAAAATTGTGGTAAGAACATTTTCTGAAGTAAAACTACAATAAAACTGGAATACCAATGAAAAAGATTACGTTATTGCGGAGACGATTTGGAAAAAAGGGAAACGTAATCGGAGTTTATGTAATAGCAGTCATTGAGGGTCACTCGGAAATTGTTAAAATCCACAAGATTGCCGAGTCCGACCTCATTTGCCGCATTTATAAAAAGAAAGAGGTTTTCAATACGGCTGTTGGTTGGTTGTGTGGCGTTGGTTGACGTATCGTTGTCGGCTCAATCAAATACATCGCGAAAAGAGGTTTTCATCGCAAAAACAACAAATTATCCTGAAAGCTCATGAAAGCTCCACCGTAAAATATTAAATTGACAAATTATAGTAGTTACTTATCATATTCAGAGAAAATAAAGAGAAAACCATCAATCACGAATTTCAGAAAGTACCTAATAATTTTATGCCTGAAAGTAATTTTGATTTACCTTTATCCTTTGAATGTCAGCTATAGTTTTCAAGAAACGCGTCCACATAATATTTAACTGGGTTTTATTTCGAATAGAATTTCGTTGTCAGAGAAAAATAAAACAATATAACTTGAGAATCTACGGCAATTGTTATTGAAGACGGGTCTTCTTTTTAGTAAATCTTATCTATTATTTTTCCTTAAAGTATGTTCGGGGTTCAGTACCCTAGGGTGACCGCAATGTTCTGCAATAGCGGGACGATTGGAGTCATTCTTTTGTGTGACTTGCTTTGTTTACTAGCAGTCATATGAGTGAACTTTGTGGGGCCGAGATCGGGTGGTGTTTGTATCGCTGCGGTTACTACACGAGTCAGTGACGAGTGTGTGAGTGCGATAGAGAATTTTCTTGTTAAGGACGTTGAGGGGGGGATGCACAGAAGTATTGCGCGCGATTAAACTCAACTACGTTATCGGATATTGCAACGATCTTAAGGCCTCTACAATAATAGTGGCGGCGCGATTAGCGAGTTTTTTAATGCATGTAATACAGTAACTTTGAAATATGAATAATATATGATGTAGTTATATTACAGAGATTTAAACTGCACGAACTAAGAAACATGACAACTGCTTTGATACTCTCAAGATAAGATGATATTCAATTTGAAATGAAATTATATTTGATGAATGAGAACCACTTGCTACGTCAGTAGTTCTAGAAACTTCAGCTATAGAACCGGAGATATCTGAAACCGCCTGAACACTAAACGCATTTAAAAAGACTGACGAAGAATGATCGACGAAAACTTAAATTTCATTTTTCTACGTTGGAAAAATGTTACCATTTTTCTCCTTATGTTTACCCCAAAATCATTTCCTCATTTTCGTTTTAATAAGTCCACCATTCCCGATGAACTCGCTTACCTGTACCCTCTTTCGCCTCTCCGCATCGTTTAGATAACAAACCGTCCCCGATCCGCCAGCTCTATTCTACCCACTTTATCTCAAAGCACCCGACTACCTGACCTCGCTATTTATCTCTAAATCCAGTAAAATTTGGACATCAATTTTCAAGAATTATTGAATTAAGTCGCAAAGAGTCGAAATTGTCGAATTTCTTGTGAATTTTCCCGTTGATCAAGGATCACCACCCACCCGCCAGCCGGTATCGGATAGCACCGGTTCCTCTAAATTCATTACCTCTGTAAAAACCCCTCTCTTAAAGGAGCGCTCCTCCCTTTTTCTCAGCCATCGTTACTGTAATTTAATCTAGGCCTTCTTAAGTCAATAACAAACTCGTTACGAAGTCAGCACTGCAGCTTTATATGGGTTGTTTTATGTAGAACTTAGAATCTTAAATTTTACAAAAATGTAAAATGTCTGTCTATTTGTTACATTTTCTTACCTTAACGGTTAACCTCGAAAACTACACGATTAGCAAGCAACAAGCAAAACAATGATGAAAATTTGCAAAGTGGTTTTATATCTCTTAGGGAACATGATATCATGTAGGAAAATTATGGAAAACCTTAGAAAATACTTTCTTTCTACTGAAAATACAAAAACGGGAGCGAAAATCTAGTACGTAGAATGAACAAAAACCCACCGTTATTTCCATTCTAAACATCCAAATTTTCTTAGATTGTTCCAACCTGCAGAAATTTAAAGAATATTTAGGAAATGAGCAGTAGAGTTCACCTGTTTAACCAAGAACAACGGAATTCTAAACTGGCCTGCCCAGCTCGGAGTGAAATGTTGCCAAGCATTATGGTAGTATCTCCCCCAAGGGAGACCAAGTCCATCAATAGACGGTTATAAGCTGTAGTAGTAAACATCAGATCGCACCGCTTGCCGCTCCGCTTACCATCGGGCCGCTGCCGTCGGGTGAGGGTCTGGAGTAATATCGCGCCTTGTCATACTCGCGCGTGCTGTCAGGACCGGGATTCACTTAACATAAGGGATTATCTCGCCCAAAGAAAAATATATATTCCTCCCTTTAATATTCCAAATGTAAAAGAACTATTTACGTCTTACCTTCTTCTTCAGGGCTCCGTACTCGGACCTACGCTGTACACAACTTATACACTTGGTTTACTTGGACAAATCAAGCATGGTCTTGCCCATATGTATGCTGATGATACCCAAATTCTATTATCTACACATTTAGAAAATACCAATGTTTTGCAAGCTGTCAATGAACTCAATGAAGATCTGCGCTCAGTTGCAGAATGGTCCAATGCGAACGAGCTGGTTCTAAATGCACAAAAATGCGTATACATGATACTCGGGACAGCACACCAAGTTCAAACAATTCGTAATTTTAACATCCGCATAATTGTCAATGAACAACAAATAACAGAATCGTCTATAACGCGAAACCTAGGACTGTTATTAGACAATACGCTTACGTTCGAGAAACACATCGACTCGAAAGTGGGAAAGTGTTACTCGGCCCTGAAGCAGTTGTATAAACTGAGACCCTTTCTTAGCACTGAAGTGCGACTAAGACTTACAGATGCTCTAGTACTTTCAAATTTAGACTATGGTGACATAGTGTACGGTCCTTGCCTCCCTAAAAAAACGGAATCCAAAATCCAAAGAGTTCAAAATTCATGTATTCGATTTGTTTTTAATGTTCCGCCTCGGTCCCATATCACTCCGGTTCTTAATCAACATAATATTCTTAACATGAAAAATAGGCGGTCACTAAAATTAAGTACCTTTGTTTTTAATCTAAGACAAACCTCTACACCCCGTTATTTAGCCCAAAAACTAAAATGGAATGACATCAATCGTGGACCTGGAGGTAAAGTTTATCGTTTCCCAACAATTAATATAGAGCCACTGCCACGTTTAAAACTGTTCCGGGGCAGCTTCCGATTTGCTGCCTCAAAGTGTTGGAACGATCTGCCTCCACCCCTTAAATCTATTAAGTCACCACACAAATTTAAATACGAATGTAGGCAGTGGTTAATGAATAATCAAAAAAGTGGTTGCAACTGGGTAGCCCTTCCTAATAAAGTGATCAGTGTGTGTGTCAAAACATAATCTAAAGCCAACTTAAATTAGTTCATTTTGCTATGCCATAATAACTTTTTGTATATGTATCATTTATTATTTTATTTTTGTAAATTCAGCCTCCACTCAGCTGTGTAGGGCATAACCCAGCGAGGCGGTTCAGGAGGGTTCTGAAAAACAGCATTTTTGCTGAGAACCCTACCTTTTTACCAATAATTAGTTAGTACATTAAGTCCATTCATTGTTATTTAGATCTTAAGTCTATGTGTACTTATTGGTAAATTAAGCTCTTTATTATTATTATTATTATTATTATTACCAGTCTTACCTAGTTACTAACTGTATCATCGGATAGCTTCCAATTTTGATATGGTGTTTGAAGCACACGATGTTGATTACTTTTGCTTCTTTTCTTTGTCAGCCTGTATCAACCCGCTGCTGGGTATAAGCCCTCTGTTGCGGCCCTCAGCCCCTCACTCGTCATGGTTCTAAGCCGTTCGCTCGCATTCAGCAACATCCAACGAATAAACTGACAACTTTCTTTAAATCAAACTCTAATATCATGAAAGAATAAAAATAATATGCCTATTATATTCTCATTTATTTCGAACATTGATTTTGAAGGAAGCGAGCAATAAATCGAGGCGAATCGGAGAGGGCTCGTGACGGATTGCTTACGATTTTGGTGAATTAATTAACGTTTTAATTAAAAATAATCATATTTCCTTTCTTATGAGATAAAAATCAAAATATTCATCTCGCCAATAAATCAAACAAATTTTAAATTATAATTTTGTCTCAAATTTTCTAGAAATAAAATATTTCATTGTCAAAAACTAAGTATTTGAAAGGTTTATCTGTTTAAGTATTGGTAAACGCTATGCGCATATTGTGCGATTATTTGTTTGTTGATTTATCTTACTAAATCATGACACTAACTCACTCTACTCTATCTATTTAACATTTTTCTTTTTCTGTGTTATTTCTTTTGTATTTCTTGGTATCATAAATAATATGATTATATACTTTTAAAGGATGATGACCATTTTTATATGAGCCCCGTCCCCCCCTCCAACAGATCTTTAATAGGTTCTTATGGATCTATAGAAAGGCTAGTAGCCAGTTTTAACTTCATGATCAATGGGATTTGAAAATTGAATGCTTACAATCTGTTATTTTGGGTACCAATATTAGTAGCAAAACGATTTTTTTTCGGAATATCCCGCGTCTTTGAAAGATGTCGCCATAGTAAAAAGTAATCACATAGCTAAGACGCATATACTGAGATACATTTCAAATCTGTTGGTCGATGTTATTAATTTTTTGTTTTTGGGGGGACGTTTTGACACATCATCCTTTGTATTTGTTATTGAAATATTATTTTCATCGCGTGACAGTTTGTTAGCGCCATCATTAATTTTATGACTACCGGCTATAAAGCTTGTCGTAAGCCCCTTTCAAACCCAATTAACGTTTTTAATTGGCTCGCCAAATTTGTATTATCTACGCTCTATGAGACAACAAAATCAGCTGATTCCTAATTGGCGTAGCTTTGTAAACCGGATTATGTTATTTTTATCCTTAGGCTTTAACTAATCCCAGACGTTTTTTTATTTTATATAGAAATGAATAAAATGTGTTCAAAGTCAAAGTCAAAGTCAAATAGTGTTTATTCAAAGTAAGATTTCACAAATCATTTTTTGACGTGTTTGTTTTATGGCAGCCTAGCTTTTTTAATGATTATCGCTTGCGAGAAAAAATAATCGATAGATTGCTACAAACTTTAGCCCACTTCCAACAGCGGAGTAGCCAGGGTCCAATGGTTATCGTTAGTCTATCTATCAAACAACACAAGTAACAGAAATAGATTTCAATGTTTTTTTTCTTGTCCTCACTTATAATAAAATAAATAAAAATAAATTAAATGGGACATCTCACACACGGCCATCTGACCCAAACTAGGCAGAGCCTGTACTATGGGTGTCTAACAGCTGATATACATACATATATAAATATACAACATCCAGACACAAGCCAAACACAAGTGCTCATCACACGAATGTTTGCCCTGGGAGGGATTCGAACCCGCGACCTTGAAATGAAATGAAATGAAATGAAATCATTTATTTTAACTTTTGGACACTTTTTTGGACACTTAGTTAAGTCAAATAAAATTACATTTAGTGGCGAGTTCAGCAAAGCAAAATGTGCGGTCTTTTGTGGAGAAGAGCTCGCCGAATAAACTCCACAAGCGTCGCATCTTTAAAAAATTATATTTTTTTTTAATATGTAAATTATAGGTACAATATATCTTAATAAATTAAATTATATTAATAGCCAACTCAAGCAACCTCATTCCCATGGAGATTCGTCTTCTAAATAATCAGATATCTTGTAATATGCATTTTTAATCAATTTTTGCTTAACTACAACTTTAAACTTATCTAAGGGTAAGTTTTGTATAATAGTAGGAATCTTATTGTAAAAGCGTATACAGTCGCCCTTAAAACAATGTTTTATTTTCTGCAATCGACTAATGTGAGATGCCAATTTGTCTTTATTTCTAGTATTAAGAGCATGTCGATCACTATTCTTTGCAAATTTTGTTATATTTTTTTTTACATGTAATAAATTGTGGTAAATGTACTCCGATACTAATGTTAAAATATTAATTTCCTTAAATTTTTCCCTAAGTGACACTCTAGGCCTTAATTTATAAATTGCACGAACAGCCCGTTTCTGCAGCGTAAATATATTATTTGCATTTGCAGCATGTCCCCATAGAAGAATTCCATAGGTCATCAAGCTATGAAAATAACTAAAATACACTAATCTAGCCGTATCTACATCAGTAAGAGCTCTAATTCGTTTAACTGCATACGCCGCTGAACTCAGTTTGTTCGACAATTTATTTATGTGAGGATCCCATTGCAGTTTGGCATCCAAAGTAATTCCAAGAAATACAGCAGAGTCCACAAGGTCCACTCTCTGTCCCTTTATTATTATATCAGTTGCTACTGGAGTAACATTTGGTAATACAAATTTAAGGCATTTTGTTTTATTTTCATTGAGTAATAAATTATTTACCGTAAACCAGTTAACTACATCATGGATAGCATTGTTTACGTCGTCATAAACTAATTGTTGTCTTTTAACTTTAAAAATTAAAGAAGTATCGTCGGCAAACAGTACCAACCCATGTTTTTCTTTTATAAGATATGGCAAATCATTAATATACACTAAAAACAAAAAAGGACCAAGAATGGAACCCTGCGGGACGCCCATTTTTATCTTAGATCCAGGCGATCTTTTCCCATTAACATCGACCAAATGGAATCTATTCGTAAGATATGATTCAAGAAGATCGAGCGCCCGGTTTTTTACACCGTAATGATTTAGTTTCCTGACCAGAGTGCTATGATCGACACAGTCAAAAGCCTTGGATAAATCACAAAAAATGCCAATGGCATCCATTGAATCTTCCCAGGCATCAAAAATTTTAGTAATGAGCTCAACGCCTGCGTCAGCAGTTGAGCGACCCCGAGTAAATCCAAATTGATTTACGTGCATTAAATTATTTCTATAAAAATAACCCTGCAACTGATTAAGAATAAGTTTTTCAAATATTTTACTAAGTGTCGGCAGTATAGATATAGGTCTAAAATTGGTGGGGTCTGTTGTACTGCCGGCTTTGAATAAGGGTATGACTTTACTCAGTTTCATCAGGTCAGGAAACACACCATTATCAACGCATTGGTTAAATATAAAACTTAGATGAGGTGCTATACAATCTATTATGGAACTTATTATTTTCACGGAAATTCCGTCAACGTCGGGAGTCTTTTTCATTTCCAGGGATTTGAATACCTTTATAATTTCGTCGCTGTTGACATGTCTAAATTTAAAAACAGTTTTGGATTCCTCAACGTTACGTTTAAGTATGGATTCAGCCTCAGTGGGAGACGAGTTCAAAGACTTGGTTGTCGAAACAGGAATATCAGTAAAGAAATTTTCAAAAGCTTTTGCAATTTCTAAGTCAGAACTCAAAATTTGGTTGTCTATTTTAAGCTTAAAGTTGTTGCTTGCTGGCTTAGATTTTCCTGTTTCGTTATGTATAATTTGCCAAGTGGTTTTAATTGTATTTTTACTAGATTTTATCTTATTATTAATAAAATTAGATTTAGCTACAATACACACGCGCTTAAACATTTTTGAATATTCACGAACATAGTCTACAAACGTACTACTTTTGTTATATGATCTTTCTTCATAAAGCTCATATAACCTTTGTCTGCTCTTATGAACTCCCACTGTTGCCCAATCACTGAACAATAATTTATTACTAGTTTTGATTTGTTTTGGCTGGAATATTATATCATATTCGTTTTTAGCTAAACTAGTCAGTGAATTATACAACGTATTTGGATTGTCACAATATGATAATTCAGGTAATTTATCCATGATATTATTTCTGAATCGTTGAAGCCGAGTGTCACTTATAGGCACGCATGTGAAATTTTTAATTGGTTCTTTTTCAATTTTAATATTAAAAGATCCTATTTGACCTGAATGATCAGAAGATAATTGATTAATAATTGATTTAAAGTAAGGTTCAATATTGGAAAATATATTATCAATACAAGTCTTAGAATTGGCAGTGATTCTTGTAGGCTCCAAAAAAATATTCTTTAAGTTATAGCATAAAAATAAAGATAGCAGTCTTTGACACAAGTTACAGTTCTTTAAGAGATCAACGTTAAAATCTCCACAAACAAAAATATATTTACTCTTGTCACTTATTTTTGATAGTGCATCATCCATGACTTTTTCAAATATTTCAAAAGACGAATTAGGGCGCCTGTACACGCTCATCACAATAAGTTGCTCGAGTTCAATACAGGCTATCTCGGTAGTATGTTCAACAGAGAGGCTCACTATGTCTACTCGTTCCTTAAATTTTAAATTATTTCTAATGAGTATCAATGAACCGCCGCATTTCTTATCGGTTCTGCTGAACGAACTTCCTACCTGATGGTTGTTAAAGCTAAACATGAACTCATGCTTTTTCAGCCAATGTTCTGTTATACACAATATATCTATGTTATTACAGTTCATGAATAACTCAACTTCCAATTCTTTTGCATGCATTGCACCTTGAATATTTTGATGTACCAGATTTAAAATATTTTTACTACTATTATATACTGGTATATTTAGGATACTTGTGGGAATGCCAGAGTTATTCTCTATTGTCTTTTGAATTAATTTAAACAATTTGGAACATATTCCAAATTATTCAAGGTGTTACAATTAATTTGCTCAATAGAAGCAATAGTCTTATTGGTCAGTGAACTGACTGAATTTAATATACAATATGATAGGATCTGTGCTATCTGTCTGGTAAAAAATTTTGGTAGGTAGTACCTATCCTTGGTCAAATAAAAATAATTTCCAATATAAATATTGGTGTCAATAAAATGAAATTTGTCACAATGACGACATGTCAGTGTATGCATTAACGTGTTATAATTGTGTCGTTTATCATTTTCATTTGACTGGAAAGATTGACTGAAGGTAAAAGCAAACAAAACGATTTTTGTTACATTTTGTACTGAATTCAATTCGGAAAAATATTTAATAAGATCTTTCTTTGATAAATTTTCCCTTCTTCCAATTAAAATTAATAAAATAGTTGGTTTTGTAAATCGCGCCGTCAACACTTTGGCAAGTATTTGGGAATATGTAGCCCCAGGTATACAATTGTTTATTACTGTATTACCCAAATGCCGGCCTAATTGTAAACCCATACCTTTTCCAAGTTCATCGCTATACATAACGTAGTCCTTAGTTGGTGAGAGGGAGGTGGTATTGTTGTCGGAGTCGACGGACGGCGGCGCCTGAGTCAGTATCAGCTGCTCGGGCAGCTGTTGTACCGAGTCGGAACGTCGTCGCGCGGCCGGCGCCGGCGCGGCATAGTTCACTGGAGCTGGAGTTAACTTGCAATCACAACAGTGATTGTTTGCCATAGACATATACGTATCGTAATTATATTGACACATCTCCAATAAACTATCCATAGCCGATACGTGCTCCTTGATTTCATTTTGCGATGACTCATATTTGAGAGAAATTCTTTGTAATGATGAATTTAATAGAAACATTTCTGACTCAAGGCGCCGTGTCTCACATTCATAATTTTGTGTAATTTTTTCTACATTTAATCTATAATTATCAATTTCGTTAATTAAGTCGACACGTTCTTTACTACAATTTAAATTTTTACAAAGCGTTTTATTTTTGTTGGCTAATTTTTGTGTTTTTTTAATATAATTATTTAGTTTAACATATTTTTTAAGTTTATTTTTACTACAGCTCATTGTCGTCACCGATTGTGACCTACTGGGACTTTCACATGTTAAATCAATTGTTACAGTAGGTTGTTGTTCGGTCGGTGAGATAACAGAGGGGGCAGGTGTAGTGACCAGCTCATCGAAGAGTGTCTGGGTCTGGGCCGAGTCGAGGTCGTCGATAATGGTTTCCAGCGAACGAATCTTGTCTCGTGCGTCACGTAGCTCCTTCTCCAGTGTAGTGATACGAGCCAAGGAATCTTCAAACGCGCTGCCATCCCGGTCGAAACTGTCCACCAGACCCTGGAGCCGATCCCTGTCACCCGCCATGTCCACAAGCTGGTTATGCAGCTCTGTCATCTCACTTTTCATTTTTCTATTTTTATCTACTATGAGTAACACCTCCTTCTCACTCTCTTCCCTCTCTGTAAGCAACTGCTTATTGATTTCCCTACACTGCTTAAGCTCATGTAAAGCGAATTTCAAGTTATCTTCCAACTGACGGGCTGCGGTACTTCTGGTAGTAGGCATTATAAATAATAAATAATAATTGAATATCAATAAACAAGATCGAAGCACAGCTGATAAGCAGTTACCTACTTAGTTTGAGGTTATGCTTTGGTTTGTAAATATAGCAAGTTATTATGCAGGAAATTTATGCAATTACAATATATTAACGTGTTTTGAATATTTATTATGCAAAAAACACCATAAATACCTGCCAAACAATGCTATATTTTAAATATTTCTAGTGAGTACGTAACGGTTTTTACTAAGTCCACACACAGTATTATTTTTCGTATTTCTAGCACTTAAAGTATAAAATAATATTTAACACACTTATTTTAACGTATTACTAAATAGATGAACTTGGAATAATATGTAATAATATATTAAATCACGAAATAATTACGGAGAAGTTTGTTTACAATGTAGCCGACAGTGTTGCCAGCGCAAAAAAAAAATGTTGTGCTTCGTAGGCAGACGTACTACCAACTAGGCTACAAGGCCGTCTATCTTACCTTTGTCTTACATCTGCCTTATCTCAAAATCTTTTTTTAATAAATAAAGCAGATTTCTCCCTTAAAGTTGTGGAGATACCAGGAGTTCAGAAACTAGATTCGTGGAAAGTTGGCGTTGTAAGTGTGTTAGTGGGGGCGCGTCTGTTGCGGACAGTTGAACCGGGGCCTCAGGCCACTTGTAGCGAGTTTCAACTATCCCCACCCCTCCCCAGCCCGGAGCCAGTCCGGTCGACGCTTGACCTCGCGATGGCTTAATTATGTAGAGCCTATACACGACAAATTGTCATGACAAATGTGAGCAAAATGTAAGGAATTGAAGCGCGGTGTGGCCGCGGAACGATAAAGCGCTTTTTCTGGTTCATGCATTTGCAGATGTAAAAATAAGGATTTTAGAAGCGTCGGGCCAAGGAAAGACGTTTAGATTTAAGAAGCATATTATTAATTAACTCACACGTTAATTGTTATTATTTCAATGTGATGCTAGCCTCGTAAGGCCCAACCTAATTTTAGGTCAGTTTAGGTGACGACCCAATGTACTAATAATAGGTTCAAGTGCTTCCGGCCCAGAACTTTGATTTGCGAAAAGAGTCTTTAAATGTATTGCTATTGATATCATTCTTTTATGAGCTATGTTTAGTGCCTAAAGCTGACTTTTCCTTATGAAAAAGACGTCAAAATCGTATGTACTTTTTTTAGCACTCCGGGACATAGTAAAATAAAAAATTACTAAATACATAAGTTATAAATACCTATAACTTTGTTTAAACTTGTTTTTATTTACATTATTTACTTAATTGTTTAGGCATTAAAAAAATCAACAGTAACTAATATTTTTCAAAATCAGTATAATTTCTAGGAAACAAAGCCATTCGCTTGCAATTATTAGTAGCAATAATAACGAGAGCGTCGGTGGCCAAGTGGGTAGGGCCGTTGGCTTCCATTCGAAAGTTCGCGGGTTTGTACCTCGGCAGTCGGCACGTACCAATGTGTTTTCGATTTTCGAATTCATATGTACGTTTATTCGACGCTCTTACGGTGGAGGAAAACATCGAGAGGAAACCTGCACACACCTGCAAAGTAATTCAACTGTTGTGTGTGAAGTGGACCAACCCGCACTGGGCCAGCGTGGCCATCTTAGGCCTATACACTTTGATTTCAGGGTAGACTCGAGCCCCTCGGTGGGGAAATTTATGAGCTGTTGATGATGATGAGAACCCAACGACCTTATTTTGGGACGAAAGTTTTCTTCTTCGTATAGTATTTTTCTTTTAGATAAACATCTTGGGCCGGCGCAGCCAAGTATTTTTTTCTAAAAATAGGACGCTTGGGCCTTACGAGGCTAGAGCAATAAGGTTTCATTTTATATTAAAGTGAAGACTTAAGAGTGTGGTTTGCACCGAGTCTGCATTTCTAAAATGTTACCCGAGCGCTGAAACTAAATGCCGTAAACTGACCGATAAAAACCCTTCAACTTCTGAATAAATCGCAGTAGTTTATATGCAAGTGTGCAATAGACTACAAAAAGTCAGTGGGGGTTTAACCCTGCGGCGGCGGCGCGAGGTCGCCAATAAAACGGTAATTGTTTCCATCGCCGCCCCGCGCCGCGCCCGCCCCGGGTTTGTTTACTGCGGCCACTACAGATTTGTAGTTTACACGCGGGTGTAAACTACAAATCTGACTAGCACAAAATATATCATTGGAAATACATTGCGTATGTTGAGAATAAAAAATTAAAGGTATCAGGAATACCAGCTTCCGTTGGATTCCGTAGTGAATTGCACAAGGCAATAAGAACCGCAATTGAAGAAGGCTTTATATACCAAGTAAAGAATATCAAATGAAAGTAAAGGATTTTGCTGTTTGTATTATTGCGGTATTACGTCACGGGTACGTGTTTCTTTCTTTACAACGTCCCTTTTCATTATAAAGTCTGAGTCAAAAGATTTTAAACGAAATATCTTTTACAAAACCGTTTTCTAACGTCAAAGCTAATAAATGCCAAGGACCAGAGCTCTGCTGTCCTAACATCTTATGTACTACGCAATGAATATCTAATTGTACAACTAGTCGTAAACGTGCAGCTTTATGAATCGGGTCGCAGCAGCGGCGGCTATAAACCGGAACCAAAGTACTACGATCAGGATTGCGATGAGGGACCGATCTCGGTGCTGCCGTCGACATTCCCTGCTGGGATTTATCTTTGCTATTTCCAAATTGCGAATACAAATAATACAATAATTCAACACTTTTTTTAAACATTATGGAAATGATTGAGTAGTTTAAGGGAGTGACTATTATTAATCTTTTCCATGTGATGGAAAATAATGAGTAAATGAAACTACGTTTGATTCTGTATTAAGTTAACATAACTTAAAAAATTTATTAATCTATATTTTGACAAAATAAAATTATGTTAATAAAAGTTTAACATTTATTTTCAGTTCAGCAGTCAATCAAAGATGAATCATCATCATCTCCGCCGAAAGATGTCCACTGCTGGATGAAGGCCTCCCCCAAGGATCTCCGCAATGATCGGTCCTGCGCTGCCTACATCCAGCGGCTTCCCGCGACCCTCACCAGATCGTCGGTCCACCTCGTGGGGAGGCTGCCCACACTACGTCTTCCGGCGCGCGGCAGCCATTCAAGAACTTTTCTGCCCCAACGGCCGTCGGTTCTACGCCCAATGTGCCCAGCCCATTGACAAGTGCCTTAAGTGAGTTTAGCGAATCAAACATGAATTAATAGCTTCAAATAAGTGTGATATCTATAGAAAAAGCGTTACTGTCTAAATACTCCATAATAAAGATGAATAGCTGAAGAGCTAAGTATGCCGACCCCGAATAGAGCGTTTCGGACGGTTGGTTCCACCGCTAGGTTCCACTAGTGGGTCCATCTACCCGCCAATGATGAATGAACATCTTTTCTTCTTAGAAAGGAAACAAAGACCTGAAAGATATCTATTCAGGAATTATGTAACTCTATAACTCACCATTTTGGACGATTCAATACACACACACACATACACGCACTAGACGAAACAAAGAGGCTATTGTAGTTTATTGCCCGGTTATCACCAAAACACTTCGGAATCATTTACCAATTTTTACATACTAAAATCTGTACACGAAGCCAAAGTTAAAATCAAAGTAAAATTTCTTTATTCATCGTAGGTTTTTTTTTAAAACACTTATTGACGTCCTATCATAAGTTATGAAACTTTGCCCAAACTACTCTCGTCTCGAATTAATAAAGAGGTACAAGTCTAATAAAGCAATAAAATATATTAAACAAAAGAGGCGATGCGATATCAGTTTGAACAGAATATAGTTGTAGTGCTGCTGTTCAAATGTCACATAAGTGTCATGATTTGATTGGTGAATTTAAGGAAAAACGATTATTAATAAATATTAGTCGATTTTCTTTAAACGCGCTCTATCAATTTGTCCCGGAAAGAATTTCGAAAATGCTAGCTACAAACAATGACTTATTTCAATATTGAAAATGTTGTTCTACGTGTTAACACGTTACCTTTATTGGATATTAAAATGAAGGTATTTGTTGAGCTCCTCCCTGCAGGTTCAAAGCAAGGTGAGTTTTTAGGAAAAGTCAAGATAATTCGAAAACTTTGGTGTTCCGTCAATTTATTGATAAAGTTCCCTTTGTGCGTACTTCAAAGGCTTTTTCATTCGTTTGTTTATTCGTGAATGAGTGAGCGGCGTACGTAGTAGCCCCGGCTCACTCTGTCAATACGCGACGGTCCTTTGGGGCTAAACCGACCACATGTCAATTTATACTCTCGCGATAGGAATCTTTTCCGTGTCTTGTCCGTTTTAGAGCCCTTTCACACGAGCGATTTTTTTCGGCGATTTCTCGGCGGAGCGAGCTTATTAACCGCCGCGATAACGCCGCGTCTCGCCGCGATACCAAATACCAATATAATTGTGTACACGCCGCGAGCCGCCGCGTGCTCGCTGCGATCTCGCTCCGCCGAGAAATCGCCGAATAAAATCGCTCGTGTGAAAGGGCTCTTAGTTTCAAGGATCACTGTCAATTAATTTGGCAAATTATGACTGGAATTTGGAAGTTTGTTTATTTGCATTGAATAGGCTCCGAAACTATGTAACCGATTTTAATGTAACTTGGTACAAAGATACCTTAGGGAAGGACATTGGCTACCTTTTACCGCGGAAAAATTCCTCATTCTGTACACTGTTATTGCGGGCGTAGCCACGGGGCGGAAAGCTAGTTTGTAAGTAATTAATTAACTCAGTCTAAAATAAAGCACAACCACAGGGCACAACAAATTTTGGATTAATTTTACAGACATAGTTTGTCTAAATAGCCATTACTCGTATTACAAACAATCATTCTGAATTCGTTGTTTCGGAGAATTAAAATAATGCACCTCCTTTTGTTCCCGTGAGGACGCTCTTGTTAGCACATTTTCATTTAAACCTCTGTATTCTTTGAAAAGTTTGTTTGTGTAAAAATATGTTCGAATTGCAGCAAAGCGCTTTGTTGTCGCTGAAGCGGCAACAACACTTCAGCTAAATGTTCATGTAGCTTCATTTGAAACTTTTGAAATTATATGACTCTATTTTTATTTTTTTAATATTCTTTTTATTGTTAAAAAAACACTTCATCAATAAAAATAAAAATCGTTATGTAATACTAATCGTAAAATAGATGAAAAACTCTGCCTAACAGTAAACTATATCAATACCAGTGGGCAAAAATAGATAGATAACTTTTTTTATTTCAAGAAACAATACAAGAGAGAAAACAACAAAAATTACGAATAACGAATCGGCTAACTAAAACACTACTGCTTCAAATTGGTAAAAAAATGCATTGTGATTTTTAAATGGTATCACGATTAATGTTTTTAAGACTACACAACCACTGGCACTAACATAATACGAGTAAAACCTTGGAAGTACAATCTCTAAAGTGTAGCAAAACACGTAACGTATCGAACGAGTAGTTGCTTTACTACGCTGCCTATTTACTACTCGCACTATTCATCGATCACTAACACTTAATCAATGATGTAGGGGTGTTGTATTATTATTTACTTATTTATTTATTTAACCATTTATTGTACACAAAAACATACAAAGGACAAATACATAATAGCATGAAGGAAGAAAAAAAAATCTTTTTCCTTCATGACTCAACAGGTCTGCTTATTTCTGTAGAAATATCTTACAGCAGACCCAAATGATAGAATAACAATAAATTTATAAATTCTCGTAACAAAATTCGCATTGAGCTACATTTTCATAAATTTATAGACCTAGATCACTAAATTAGATCAGATGATGATTAGATTAGATGTTTATGGTATCATTATGCTACTTTTTATTGCATCTGCTGCTCACATGCTATGCTGTTAAACTATTAAACGTTCAATTTTATTTGTGGGTTTTATTACGAACCGTTCTACTCCAATGACCATCTGTTCTGAGATCTATTGATTGATTATCCTTTGCAATTCTTTTAGCTAGTTTAATTAGATAGAAAAGACAAGATAACTCTAAGCAGCCCTATATATGCCCACTGTGTGGCATGTGTCCTTTTATGAGACATGTTGTGCAACACTATAAGTAATTGAAATGACCATAAGTAGAGTTTTCTCGATTGTATTTATTTGTTCATTCGTTTTAGCAGAAGCGTATTTGAATGATACAATCTTTTACAATGGAATGGGGCCATGACTGTCTGTGGGCGGAGGGACATCGGCTATCACGCATCTGATTTATTTCTGCTAATTGAATAAGAGGGCTATGGGCCTCTGGTACTTATACATCGGATTGATTGGATCTTGGGGCGCTCGCGCTGGTGACTTACAAAGAGCGGATCAAGGGAACATGCCCGCTTTGTCAATAGATTAAAAGCTAAAATTGCGGGTGCCTACTTGGATTCTGTTCATGTTCCATTAATTTATATTTGCGAGCTATGTAAGTGTAGATAATATGTTGGTTTGAGTTTAACTTAATGTACTGTGCCAGAAATACAATTTGTAAATGGCAGCAGCGGTGTGGTGTGGGGCAATTGATACGAGTGCTTAACATGTTGATAGAAATTGCTCGAAATGAGACCTTGCCAAAGCGCTCGTTGATGCCTCATGAGATAAGAGTATTCAATGAGCTTGAGTGAGGAACAAAACAAACGAAATTGAACATTCTATAATTTATGTAGCTGCTTATAGCCGGACCCGTGTATGATGACTGCGATGAAACTTATTCCACAGTTTTTGTGTATCTCATTCATGACTAGAAATTAGATTGTATGCAATAACAAAGTGCCAAAATTATGCATGAATGAATATAAACATTTAAACATTTAAAAAAAGGCTGAAATATGCTCATAACACTGTTGATATGTCCAAAAATGCACAATGCAAATTGGAATACTTGAATCGAGCGACAGTGCTACAGCAAACTTGCATGCGCCAAAAGTGTGATTTTCAATATCTCTGCGGTTGATGATATGAAAAAGTGACGCTATTTGGCAGATTTCCCCCGATATGATCTTCACCGAGGCATCGGTCGTTGTAACTATTTATTTATTTATGAATCGCTGTGATGTCAGCCATCAAATCAAAATACACATTCTTAACAAAATATAAGTAAGATGTATTTTTATCCACAAATAATTTTATGTAATATATTCATACGAATTCAGATAGCCATGTCTTGGCTTACACAAAAACCTTACAAAAACTGTTATTATAGGAGCCTTTTGCGAACCGAGTCAGATCCCGGGAGAGACGTAGCAGTACAGACAGACAGGTATGCAAAACAAAATTCCATAAAATAAATGGAAATATCATGTTTTGGAACGTATTTTTGATTGATAGTGATCCTTTTGGGGCTCTACAATTTCTGATGATCAAGTTTGTTATATCCACGTCATATCTTATGTGTTTACTGAATGTTTTACATTCGAGTGTGTACTGCGGCGTCAGGCGTGCATGCGCATGCGTCCTACTTGCTTGCCGCTTTCATGCTGGCAGCCTCTTTCCGCGTTTCTGGCTATTTCAATAAGAAAAGTAACATGTCGTTTAAATTTGGCGGTTGCCACCATAGACGGCCGCAGCTCTCGCTGCGAGCTGATTACTTCTTCATCAATAAATAATTTGGAAGTCCAGATCCTCGTTTTTGTGGCGAGAGAAAACTACGACAGGATAGTGCTGCCGAGGATGCTACGACGACGGTACACACACACAGTTTGTTAATTATGTGCACTATTCTTGGTGATGTTGTTAATGATGTTGTTAATGTGGCTAGGACTTATGCTTGATATCCATACTACACTGGTTCATACTCAGCCACGCAATTTATGTTTTATTTTGTTAATATAACGTATTAGTAAAAAAACATACAACAGTATCAAAGGTTTTATAAGGCTCTATTAATGCTGGTCCTGTGATTATTGATCCAAGACCTGTTCAGTGTTCACCTTAGTTAGGGGTGAACTAGAGCCTCTCGACAATGATATCATAATAAGTAGGATTTAATCTAGCGACTTTTCATAAAAATCAGGAACATTCAGCTGGTCTTCGGGTCAGCTGTTGGAATGTGCTTCCCCGCCCACCCCTCAGACCCCTAATAACCCCTAGACCTCGCCGCTATCCGGTCATATAATACCTAAAGCTTATGTGTACGAATATTTTCCATTTGTGTACGCTACATGAATCATGAAACCAAAAAGAACTTATGACTATAAAATGAGAACATTTTATTTCTTTTGCAGCAAAAACTTTAATTTTATTTAGGTCTATATGAAGCAAAATGTCTTGATTGGTTGATTGATCAATAATTATAATCACCGATAATAAACGACTTTTGCAATTTCCCATGTTCAAATTAAGTATTTCCTCAAGAGATGTCTCCACTAGTCAGAGACATCCAGAGTAACATCACAACTTGATAATTAAATACTTGAACATCTTTCAAGATAAAATACGGAACGCGTTTAACAATCTATTTGTAACTAGTTGGATACTTTAGTTGGAAACTTTTCCGGAAAATTTACTTTCAGTACAGGATAGCATACTATTCAAAGTTATATAAAAAAGTTGTATTATAATTAATTTAGAAAGTAAGTAAATCACGTAACTTTACAAATTGTACTTATAATCGCAGGATATTAGTTATGTAGAAAGTGTAATACGATAAATAAATACTCTTCATACAATCAATCACCACTGGGAGCTTTTAACGATGCTGCAGAAATCACCGCTATTTCACTCCCACTGGGAATGCCAATGGGGTGTAAGCTGTGCCATACAATACGGGAAATAATGTTTATGGCTCGCAATTGAGCATAACGCGGGAAACGTTTCTTTTTACTGGCGAAGTGACGTCACAGGGTCGCATATGACGTCATTAACCCTGCTAATAGGCCGGAGGTCGTCATGTGACGCATTAACATTTGATGGTGTTGTAGTACAAGCCCTGCAAGGTGACTGTCAAAACATGAGGTGTTTTACGTACAAATTAAAATTATTATAGTTAACAAAATAAAAAAGAATGTAATAATCTTTGCCTGTTTATACACAGACATCTAGCTCAAGTACCTGTTTCCTCATGCTTTATGGTGCTGCTATTCAATTTTGCGATATAACGGTGTTTTAATCACCCCTTCAAACGTTCCTTATCGTATCGCACACGCCACCAAAGCCGGAAAGATACAAATCATGCTGCGCTGGAGTGGTGAGGAAAGTGTTTGGGCTCCGGGCGGCGGCGGCGGCGGCGGCGCGGTGACAGTAGCGGAGTGGTGGTGGTCACGGTCGGCTGTGGAGGTGCGCGGGAGTTGCAGCAGTGGCATCAGATCATGTGGCGGTGGACGGTGCTGTGGCGCGCGGCGACCATCCTCGCGGTCGGCGCGACGCTCGACTTCAGGCTGTTCAACCAGAGGCGACAGCTAACGGCCACTCCGCAGGTACATTCAGTGTTATTATCATAATCTGTTCCTTATGAAGGACTAAGATCGTTGTGATACTTGAGGCACCTGTATAATATAATTATGTACGTACATAATAATATAAATTTTCAAACCAAACCGTAGGTAGGTGGAATATAATAGACGTACGTACGTTTGTGCGAAGCTCCCACAGCGAATGCAACATCTGTAAAAAAGCGGCCAAGTGCGAGTCGGAATCGCCCATGAAGGGTTCCGTAGCAGCCAGTAACATAATATAAAAGTTTGTGTAGTTTGTTGTGACTTTGATCGATGTTTTAATAATAGTAAAAGGTAAATTGCGGTTTACGATTTATGACGTATTAAAAAAAAACTACTTACTAGATCTCGTTTAAACCAATTTTCGTTGGAAGTTTTCATGGTAATGCACATCATATATTTTTTTCAGTTTTATCATTCTCTTATTTTAGAAGTTAGAGGGGGGGGGACACACATTTTTCCACTTTGGAAGCGTCTCTCGCGCAAACTATTTACTTTAGAAAAAAATGTTATAAGAAACTTAAACATCACTTTTGAAGACCTATCCATAGATACCACACACGTATGGGTTTGATGAAAATTTTTTTTTTTAGTTTCAGTTCTATGTATGGCGACCCCCTAAAATTATTGTTTTTTTTCTATTTTTGTAAGAAAATCCTAATGCGGTTCACAGAATACATCTACTTACCAAGTTTCAACAGTATAGGTATTATAGTTTCGGAATAAAGTGGCTGTGACATACGGACGGACAGACAGACAGACAGACAGACAGACAGACAGACAGACAGACAGACATGACGAATCTATAAGGGTTCCGTTTTTTGCCATTTGGCTACGGAACCCTAAAAAACGAGCATACATCTGCAAAGATATTGAACTCTCTGTGTCTTATAATTAGCTATAAGTCAGTGAATAAATAAAAACCAAGATTAACAAACCGTAATTTGTGATCGTGGTCCCAGCTTAGAATAGGACCAACCAAAATTTGCTGCGCCTCCTGTGATGGTCAGCTTGTCGATCTGTTTTACCGGCAAAAGAAGATAATTACCCAGAATTACCTAAAGATTTAGGAAATGCTACCCACAATAATGCCGACTTTTTTGGTCCAGGAATAGAATTCCGATTGTCATTCTTACTCAAAGAACATAGATTAAAATAATTTTGTTTACAAAGAGTCATCAACGTACACAACAACACAACTAACATTAGAGGTCAGAATTTTCAGTCACATACGGGATAATGAAAATGAAAATATTTTTTTTTTATTCGAAGTAAGATTTTACAAATCACTTTTCCACGTCGAGGCGGGTTCACAATTTGGCTGACTTCTGTGGAGAAGAACCCGCCGGAAGAAACTCCACAGGCGTTGCATCTTTTCAAAAATATTTTACAAAAATTATTATTTTATACAATTTGATTAATATATAACAAAGAGTGCAAACGAAAATATGCAATTTGAAGAAGGCAACCAGTCAAAGTAGAAAAACTAAACTATATAACCAATAAAACAACCGGCAATTGACTAGAGCAGACCAGTCCAAGCAGCAACCACGTTCACGGGTTTGACGAATTTGAGATAGGCTCTACAAAATAAAAGAGTACACAATAACAATATCTAAAAATCTTTATAATAATTTGATGAATGAAAGTAACATTGGTCAGACGCGGAAATTAGTCGTTGAAGCCAATGCGCGGGCCAACGCGATAATTCCCGAACGGAGTCTCGCGGCTCGCGTGCCCAGAACAAAGTGTTATGCCACCCGTTAAATGTAATTGATAACATGTGAGTTAATTACCGCGAGCCGCGAATACACTTAACTGCTTGGTGCCGGCTGTTACCAGATAACTTCTAATGTACAGCTACCGGGGTGATGATAGGTTCATACGGACAATTTCAATAATATTTGTAGTACAGTTTTAGAAAAATGAAGTTTAAGATTGAAAAATGTTGTCCACAAACATGATGAAGTTGATTAAAAAAATAATGGTTATAATACAATATGATTACATCAATGTATTTTAGTAAGTTTTATAGCATGTTGTTAAGATTCAGAATTAATATTTCTTAAAATTATTAATCAAACTTCATTCAACAAGGTTTAAATAAATGAACTACCCATTTACTTTTGCTTGCCAATTTTCTTACAACTGTTTAATTCAATCGAATTTATATCCTGTTCATGCTCAGCTGAACTCGCGTGTCACCGATTCTTCGCTATTTTTTATCGGTTTGTAGTCCAATTAAATTACGCGACGAATGGTTGTGTGTCGTCTTGTCTGTCATCGGGCGCATTTGTTTTGTTCTGTGAGTCGCATTGAGTGTGTGCGTCGCAGCGAAATTGCATTGTTTACCTTCCAGTCGAACTTGTTGCATTGTGATACAATACAATCTTTTGAACTTAAAAAAACAGACAATAATAAATAAAAATCCAACGGCATGTTTTCACACAATAAAAAGTATGGTATCTTACATGTAAAATATTAGTGTCTGCCCTAACTCTACCTAATTCATGATAATATCAATTTCAGCCATTTAACGTAAAACTAAAACGACAATTTTTATAGTGATAACTAGAGATTTTGAAAGTTGTTACAAAATGTGATAATATGGGAGATACATTATATAATACCATCAAACTTACCTACTAATATTATAAACACGAAAGTTTGTGAGTATAGACTATGCATGTATGTTTGTTAGATTTCACTTGTCAAAAAATTATGTGTGACTCACGCAGCTAATAAAAGCAAAAAAAACGAATGTTAGGGTAAATGTCACATAAATACGAGTATCTCGCATTCGTGACCTGCTTTACAGTTTGATTGTATATTTGTTTCAGGTTAACTGTGTTGAATACACGTTAAACACCGACCGGCTCAAAAGGGCGCTAGATACAGGTACACTAGTATTATATTATCTGTGGTTGTGGATTCTGGCTAACGAAAGACGAGCCTCGGGTTACATGAAAATATTTTTACGTCCAACAAGGTAAATATTTACCACAACGGATCACGTTCAGATCCTTGTTGTATTTCGTACTAGAACCAGTCTATGTCGTGTTTTTAGACTCATCTTTTGTTAGGCAAACTCTCTAGGATACATCTTGGCGTATTTCTGTAAACTTACAGGTATTTCTCTTTTCAAATATAGGATGGGGGCCCCGAAAGAAAGCGGTGACTGCAGTATTCCCAGGAACGATCGCTCCTACCTTCCCCACCAACCCCTTGCTGAACCTCCACGAGATATCACGGAGAGTGGACTACTTGCTCCCAGACGGCAACGATATAGTTAAAGAACACGCTAAGCTCGTACAAGATATTAACAGTTTAAGACAATATGTTTATGTAGCTCCGGCGGGTGACGACACCCGAGACTATGACGATTCGATTTTCCATGAAATCATTGAGACTTCGACGACGACGACGCCGCGGCCGACGACGGCGGCGCCGCTTCGCGCCACTAAACCAATACCGGTGATTCTGGTCGGGGGCGCGAGTCAGCGACAGGCGGTGAAGAGCCAGCCGCTGAAGTTCCCGAAGCCGACGATCAGTCTGGTCGGCACGTCGGTGTCGCCGCTCGCGAAGCACCCGTACCCGTTCGTGATGCAGGCGGGCCCCGGCAGGAAGCCCATCAAGGTGTGCATGACCAGCATGCCCATGATGTACGCGACCACCACGCGCCGACCCTCGCTCTGGCAGAGGATCCTGCACTCGCTTATTCCTAGATGAAGTGATATACAAACTTTTATTTGTGATATTATGTAATGGCCCTAATTCATACAGTGACACTCTAAACCTTAATTTAAGTTGCCCATCCCTTTTGCTGTTCCGGGAAAAGTAAAAGACAAAGATGACAACTCTGATAACTGCAAAAGTTTGTAATTTTTCAGACCATAATAAAATTATCCAGAAAAAAAAAAGATAGCTAATAGTACTTATATAAATAACAATCTTTGTACTTGTAATTTTATAAATCATTTACGAAAGTGATACATGATTGTTAATTAATTATTCAGGAATTTTTGTGTAATTGAGATTAAGAAATGTTTAATAACTCTTAAATCCTTTCTTTAATGGCTTATTCACGCTGCGGCAACATTGGGCGGCATTGCGGTATGATAGGTATATCATTTTCGCACGTGAAATCTTGTGTTATGCTACAAAAAGAATGTATTTGCGGCATGCGGCATGCGGCAGCCTATTTTACGACGAGGTAACATCGTGGGTAAATAATTTTTAAAGCATCTTATTGTATGTTCATCAATTATGTGGAATGCCGCACAATGTTGCCCCAGAAGAAATTAGCCTTAATTAAGAGTCGAACAAAGCAAACGAACTTAAATTGACGGTTAGAGTAGGTACTTTAGAAGAATTAGCGCCGTTATGTATCTAAAATATTGTTCTCCAGAGAACTGTTTTATCTCTGTATTGTAAATTATATAATAGTGTTACGAAGATATTGATGTATACGTAATGTGGTGAATTGATTACACACTTGCAAAGACTGATCTCATTGTCTCAGTGGGACGCTTCCCGTGGTGACGTCACAGCGCGGTGTGATCGCCCGGCGCCCGTGGCTGCGCGTGAGTTGATGTCGTCGCTCGCGTGCGCCGCTTCTAATTACACACGCCTATTATGTATTGTCTACTTTTTACACTTAGCGCGTCGGAATAGAAAAGTTGAATGCCTTATGTGTTATGATGAAATAATTTTTCAATATGGTTTGTGTCGTTAGCAGTTCACGTAGCAAACTCGCAGTGAAGTAATTTGCGAATGGTCGGTGGCGTTCTGTCACGAATCGGGTAATTGATGCAGTTAATTATAATTGATCTACAAATTAGTGCAACTCAATGACATTTACAACTTTTTGTTTATAACCAATCAAAGTCGGTGAAAATTGATTTCTACGCTAATCTCTATGAATAAATATGAATTAATTACTGCATGAAATAATATCACATGAAAAATCATTTATGTACCTACAATAATGTACATTTCGTGTCAAAAAATTACAAAAAATACACTTTCACATTTCTAATATTAATTACTACGCGCTAATACTACCTAACTTATACTTTATTTCATTATTATTTAAATAACTTCTAATTAAACGTTTTACATTCTCAACTCAGCAAAATAAAAAAATATCTTGTTTAGCTCTAGAGAACTTTCTTAAAACACTTGTGTTAGAAAACAAAAGAAAACCCTATAATTAATATTCCTTTTATGGTTTTCTAAGTATTAAATTAGTCATAACGTAACCTGCTCTTAAATTATCGAGAGTTTCTTATCGCTCCGCGCCGCGCCGCCATGCTTCAGTGAGAGCCACTTTTTTTTCACTTGATAAGTACTCAATCAGACGGCATCTTAGACGCTATTCATTATAACTAAAGTAAACCTAAACCCTAGCTAAGTGTCAATCTAATAAGTCGGTCTGTGGTGGCTAAGTTCTGGCTTCCCATTTGGGAAAGGCGCCCCTTTTCTATCACCGCTGTGTTCTTGTTTTCGATTTTCTGACACAAATTATATTCATAGTGCGTTTCTTTAATAAACAGCCCGAAACAAGCAGCTCCTTGATTTAGCAGCAGATTAAAGTTTTAATGATTACTCATTGAATTACTATATTAATTTGTGAAGTAATGGTTATGGCTGGCATCTCCGTCGCGGCTGCCGCAGAGTGGCTGGTCGTAACTTTGCTTTCCCGTACAATTAGCAGCATGCACGGTTCGCCGTAGTTATTGCATTAGCACGGTGATCCCCCGGGCGCCGGCACGTACTCTCCATACTGCGTGCCGCCACGTGCCGCGCGGGAACCGGATTGGATTAGCCGCGACTCGGCGAGAGTTCGGCGGTCAAATACGTAAGTGTTTTATCCTATGATGCTTGTTATATCTGACATGGAGCTATGGTCGGTATAGATGACAGTTCCTGTGGGAATAACGTGTTACTTGTGCGAATATTTCCGCTTTGTGTTATCTTTTACACCCCGACGAAAAAGACGGGTGTTATAAGTTTGACGTGTGTGTCTGTCTGCCTGTGGCATCGTAGCTCCTAAACGGATGCGCCGATTTCGATCTAGTTTTTTTTTTGTTTTCAAGGTGTTACAATCGAGAGTGTTCTTAGCTATGATCCAAGAAAATGTCTTCAGCCATTTGAAGATTATCAGCTCTTTTCTAGTTGTTGAAAGGATCAAGTAACGGTATTGATTTATCTATCTATTATATAGGTAAATAATTAAGTACCTATATAAAGCGCTAGATAATATGCAGGTATCCGCCATATAAATATAATGAAATCACAAAGAAGTTGATCTGTCGGTATTTGAAAACCTAATAAAAAATCTTTAAACAAACTAACTATTTTTTTTTTGCAAATATTAAAAACGAATGATCAATTATTTTAAAATATAGGAGGGCTTCTTAGAATTTAAATTTAAAGTGTAACTTAAGAGATATTATTGTTAAGATTGCAATATCTAAAGTCGGGTTTTATTTCTTTTATATTATCCAGTACGTGATTGGTTGAAAGTCTAACAGTGTTTCCAGTAAGCCCCGATCCCCGGCCGTACAGCCTTCGTAGTTTTTGTTTACACTTTTACGTCGCACTTTAAATTTTTTTTATTTTTATATCTATCGTAAAACAGCATCTTCAGCTCATCACTGAAAAGCATTTTTATTTTTTCAATAATTTTAAGAGCCTTTTTAAAAATGGACCTCGTTACTGCCCTTTCATTTATTTTCAGTCTGCAAATCTATTGTCTTTTGCTTATTCATTCGTTAATATTTTACCAGAGAGGTGGAAGGCGGTACTCCCTCTATCTCTCTGTATTTTACCTGTAATTTCCAATTCTTAAAGCTCTCTTAATACGCGTCTTTTAAACCTTTATTAAAATTATATCTTCACAACTCTCCGAGATATAAGTGGATTGCACTTCTTCGCGAAATGCAATCCACTTATATACGGGGCGTATACTGCATACTGGAGCGAACGAAAAGGCATTTCCAATGTCAAAACATTTAATAAATAAGTGACCCTGAGTACAAGTTAAAAATAATATATTTTAACGCGAAAGTAAGGCCATAATATGTAAATACATAACCTAAATGCTGTGTTTACGAGCTTGAATCGTGTTATATTATGAATTCAATGCGCCGCCGCCGCGCCGGTAACTTATTTTCGTAAGATCAAAAGGGAGTTCTGGAAATAACACCTTTGCCGTCGTAATGTAACCCTATACGCGAAAATTCATATAAACTGATATTGTTACGTATTTTGATAACAATTTGTAGATTAATACATATATGTAATCACACGAATATTATAAAATCAAAAGTTTGTATGTTGGTTACTCAATGACACATCAATCAATATAATTTGGCACATCTTTAGGTTCAGTCTTTAGGTTAGACCCTAGCATAGGAATCTCATTCCTATATTGTTCATGTGTTGACACTTTGTATGGAAATCTATATCGTATGACGTTCACAACATACGGCGCTAGAACAAAAATAAAACTCGCTTTTAAGATAAAGTAGTAAATTAAGTTGTTAATTTCTTTATTATAGGATTTTTATTTCAGAAATGAGATTATTTTAGAATTCAAGTTGTATATATATCGACAAAGTTACGGGCAAAATCTAGTTGTATATGAATACCGTCATGTGCTTTATCCACACTACAGCTACAGCCGGCAGTCGGCAGGTGTTGAGTTGAGGAGAAGGGAGCCAGTTCTGAACTAATCCCGCAATCTGGCAACACAACAACTTAGATTTTGAATGCATAATATCGCGCTCAACTATTACTAAGAAACTGCGCGAAAGGCAAATTTTTCACATGAATAATACAACAGCAAGTAAAGGAGCTAGACGCAGATTTTTCTGATGGCCGCTTGGTGACTGACTACACTAGAATTAATTGGGATTCTGGTATGTAAATACGTCATCTGTATTGCTTATAATGTGTGAAATTTTATTTAATAACACATCATCATAGGAATCTCTAGGAGGAAGAAATTCATAGGCATTGCGATAAATAATGTGCTGTGCTAATATACTTACAATACATGTGTGAATACCAACATATGTGAATAAATACATCAGTGCTGTAAATCCGCAGCTCAAAAATCTCTTCTGGATTTGTTGGAAAATATTTATCCGGAAGTAAGCAGGTCTGTTAAGTCGTCTTTCTTTAACATTGTGTCTTTGTTTTGTTTACTGCGAACAATTTATTGTGAAATAAATAAAAATATTTTATTATAACATATAACTTATAATTTATGAGACAGTATTGAACGCAAAAATAAAACGTTACGCGTTAGCAATGTATTGCCATCTCGGGAGCAATAAAAAGTCTCCAACGTAATTTGCACACACTCTCCCATCGTAAAAAGCTCGTTAGGGCAAGATACATCCTTTTATGTAAATACAGTTCTTAGAACGCGCTGCGCGTAAAATATGGACGTAAAGCGAACATTACTCTCACTGCACATAACTCCTCGATTAATCACGCAATCATGTCCTCTCTAATAGTTATAGTCTGGCAATTTAATGGATTACAGTCACGTAAAATTATATGGCTGTTCAATAGCTAAGCACTGAAATGTTTATGGCAGATTAATGGGGGTTGCATAGCACAAACTGCCTATATGAGTATTTAACAAAGAACGGTCATATAGACACTAGATAAGTACTGTCTGATCGTTCTCAGTCGACTCGTTGTGGTACGAGCTGACTAGAGGCACATAACCCAGAGAATGGACAGCGCCGCCCACCAGTGGGTGGGGTGATCCCCAAACTGCTTGCACAACATTAGGGGCAACGCAATACAATACAATATACTTTATGGCAACACCTCCCTATTAGGAGAATAGCCGGCATCAAGTTTTTTTTAATAATAATATATCTGTAATCTAACAAACTTCTATTTACCGTTAAAATAAACGTATGTCGGTATGACCAAACAATTCAAAGGTCAGGCCAATTTCAGGTGGAAATATTATCAACATAATTATGAATTTAGCCCATTCCCGCCGCTGCAAGTCTGCTACGAGGGAAGGTTTTACACAAATATTAGGTTCAACTATTATAATACAGTGTCCAGTGCAAACTTCCGCGGGCTATCAACCGATATAAATACAGCAAATAGTACAGAGTAGGTGTTTTTAAAACACCTGGACTGCTGTAAATTTTACTCCAGCTGTTGGATTGAATCGCTTAACGGCCTCGGGACAGATTAATACGGTATTTATTGCTGCATTATACGAGAGAATGGTTTCAATTCCATTACAGCGTTTCTATTTAAATATTGTTAATTGAAAAGCTTTCAAGCTTTTCGTTGAAAACTTCAGTAAGAAAATCTAGATAAATATACTAGCTCTATACAAAAAGCATGTATTTATTTACCTATTTTATGTCAGTACATTTATGTATTTGGCACAGGGCTCTCTATAGGTTGGGATTTATCGAGCAGTAGTGAAATGAATGCAAAATTATTATAATTGAAAATCAAACAGACTTTAATATATTACAGGGAAGATTTAGTTAAATTTTCCTATCTGATTGACGAATGGTTCCAGGAAGGCGTCTGAAAGGCGTTTAAGGAACAATAGATCACTGACAATCAGAACGCGGCGCCGCCGTACCGTCTCTCGCATACTCGTAGTCAATAGTGCCTGAAATAGAACAGAACAAGCTTTATTGCACTAGGAATGACATCACTTTTTTTATTAACTATCGTGTCGTGCGTACATTCCCTTCTGCACGTCGTAGGAGCTCTGGAGAGCTTCAGAAATAGAGGTCAGGATAACAGCTTACTGGGCAACCAAAAATTTTTTTATTTATTTACTTGTATAATATAACATCACTTACAGACTAAGCCAAACATCATGATATTTAGTAATGCAGTTAGATAAGTAATTAATAAGTAATACATTATACATAACTTACAGTTGTCGAGGGTGTTAGTTTTTCTAAGTACATACAAAAACTTTGGTTTTGAGGTGAAAAATAGGTCAATGGTGGAATCATTTTCGAGAATTTCGTTTATTAATTTGTGAAGTGGTGAGCGTGATAAGGATTTAGTTGGGGAGGTTGGGGCGGCTAAGAGTGGGTGGTTTAGATTAGGTTAGGTTATTAACTAGCTAACATCGACAGAAAAATAAGAGTCGGAAAATAATCACGACAATATAATATAATCTTACTAATAATATAAATAGGAAAAAACTCTTATGTTTATCGTAATTCAAAGTGATAGCAAATGGCATTATGAGGAAAAACATCACCTACTTATTATCGTGGTAAATTATTTTAATTCCGTTGAAAATATCGGAACCCGCAGGCAAAAAGCTAGTTTTACGTAAATACTTTTTTTAATCTACGATAAAAAATATACTGCTGAGTTATTATAAAGCAACTGGTTTGCTACAGCGCGAGCGCTCTTAAAGTTACTCGTACTTTCAAGTATGTATCGGATAAATACATAGTTTTAAAGGAAATTTTCAGCAGAAATAAGAAAGATTTCTTTTTGGCTTCTAAAATAAACAAACTTTACTATCTACCTAACGAAAGGGGCAAAATTGTATTTCGTTCTATTCAATATTGGATATTGGAGTAGCAGCTTTTGGAGTCGGCTGTCGTTGAATTAAACAACAAACGAAAGTTGTCCGTGTGTAAGGTGCACAAAAATGTTTTAGTGAAAACCATTTAAATAGGTACTTGAAAGCACTTATACCTACTATTTGGTATTCTGTGCTTATACATTAAAATGACAAATAAAACGTTAAATATTTACACATAAATGTCATCCCTAGGACAATTTGAAATCAGAATAGAATCGTTCTGAAAATGCTACTAATTTTATAAACGCGAAAGTATGAATGTATGTTTGTTACTTGGAATATATATAACTTGGAATATGGATGTATGTTTGTTACTATTTCACACAAAAACTACTAAATTGATTTTAATAAAACTTTACAATAATATAGCTTATACATCCGAATAATACATAGGCTACTTTTTACCGCGAGAAAATACTTTTTTCCCACGGGAAAACCTGTTAACGAGGCGAAAAGTTAGTTGACATTAAATATTAAACGCATGTTTCTAAAACTACATAGCACATAGTAAAGGCTATAAAATTCATGTTCCATCTTGAGGACCCCTATTTACCGCTTCATAAGACACGAACAAAGTCGACAGTAAATAAATATTGGCTCAGGCAGGATTCCCCTAACTCCCTCTCGAGGCGCTTGAGGCTCGCTCGATGAGGACAGACACAATACTTTTCAATCAATGGACGTTTCTTCCAGAGTATGAAAGAAAATATTAGAGTTGAAAGCAGTCAAATCTGGTAATCTGTATTGTTATGGCTGGCAACATTCAGTCTTGCAATAAACGGTAGGAAGCACGTCTATTTATTATATTACTGACGACAAAAGCAAGTAATGTGAAGACTTTTACTTCTTGAAAAAGCCTTCCAAGGATATCTCCTCTTAACCAGAACTACAAGTTCTTCTTCTTTTTAGCTACATATGACTCCACGTAGGTTACACTAACTTCATTGCAAAGTTTTAAATTATTATTTGCTACAAACACATAATGTGCGATATAAAGTTTGAATGTTACTCAGTCCCGTTAGTGGGAACATTATGGTAGATAAAATCAGAACGGCGAGGTCACAGTCTGGATAGGAATTCTGAATAAAAACGACAGAAAAGAAAAATTGAATAGATGCTGCAGTGTGTCGTAGCTTCCGAGAACAACGGTCGTCTGATTGCATTCTCGGCTGACTCTATTAAAAACTATGAGTCGCAAACTTTATTATTTTTGTTTCATAAAAATAGTACGTTTCTACACTTGCTTCAAATTAATAATGCAACGAAGTACCGGGACTGACGACGTAGGAAGTATTAGAAATGCAATAAGGTTGGTCGATGATCTAATGAGGTTCGGAGTTCGCATGTAGCTGCACAAAACTGTACTGTGTTTTTTTTTTATATTCAGCTTAAAGCATGCATGTTTCTTTTTAGTGTTCCGTACCGCAAAATCAGAAAATGTAACCCTTATAATGATCACTCGGGTGTCGGACCGTCCCGATGTCAGCGCTTATTTCCTCCAAAACTACTACTACCACAGAGTAACTAATATACTACGTAAAACTACTACTATGTGACATATTAAATCAACGGGCTTGTTTGTTTTAACGATCTCAAATAAACGGTATATTTTTTTCAATTTTACTATAAAAAGTTTTGAAGTTATTGAAGAAAAAATCACTATTCCCCCATCTCCGAAACTACTGAAGAACTTCGTTTGTACGGAACCCTCGCTTGGCGAGTTCAACTGGCACTTGACCGGTTTTTTATACTCTCTTATGGATAAGTTTATAGCGGTAAAAAAGAAAGAAGCAATCAAGGAAACAGCTTGAGGTACTGCGTAGTTTAAGATTTGGTTAGTTTATTTTGTATTGTTTTATGTTTTTATTAGATAGGTATACGACGTCCTAACCTAGACTAAAAAGTTACAAATAAAATATAAATCTAGCTGAAAGCATAGCAATTTAATATGGCTATTAATATTCCTTATTTACATAAATTGTAACATCATATAAACATGTGTAGACATTGTTATACACTTTATCTTGGAGTCGGTGCCAGCTAATCACCATCATTTCGACCAAAAGACTTCTACTGCTAGCAGTCATCCTCTGACCGCGTTCTTTAAATTTTTTATATTCAACGATCTGAACTTTTGAGATTAGATGTGGTTCCGATTAAATAGCTAGCCTCAACTGGCACCGACTCCAAGGTGAAGAGTATAACAATGTCTACACATGTTTATATGATGTTACAATTTATGTAAATAAGGAATATTAATAGCCATATTAAATTGCTATGCTTTCAGCTATATTTATATTTTATTTGTAACTTTTTAGTGTAGGTTAGGACCTTGAAGGCGGTTTTATATATTTTTTGAATTATCTTTTTATTGTTATTTTAGTTTAGTTATAAGAAGGTGTCTGAAAATCTGCTGATTAGCCTCAGCACCTTCCTATTTATTCATAAGTATTTGTGTGTATGTTCCTTGGTGTAATTTGTAAATCTTGGGAATAAATAAACCTCTTATTATTATTATTAAACATAATATAGATAAAATAAATCAGTGCTCGGATACCATAAACAGGGTAACAATAAAAGATAAGCAGCGTCAGCCTCCCAACGCACAAATAATAAGGCGGGTTTTCCTCAAACCGCTCGCAATCCTCTCGTTATTCGCAGCAGGATAACGAAGGTTTAGGTAAAGGTCACTGAGTCATGTTTTCGAAAGTGATAGTTAAACAGCGTCCGCGTCAGCGCCAATATTGTTTGGACCGTGTAGGGGGCCAGCCGGCTCCATATCTCCGTTACTTATCTTATCAACATGCACACACGAGTGAAGTTCATTTTACAGTTGTTTATTTCAAAGTTTATACCAAAACCTGCGCATAGCTACGAAGAAATTCAAAGTTAGATTGGGAAGCTGAACAACTCTGACAAGGCTGTCGTGGTAAGGATCTGTCCACCCAGTTCTATCATGACATAAAAATAATATGTTTTTTGTTCTCCAATATTTTAACATATTACTATTGTCACTTCTTACATCCCATGTCGGTTTGTCTGTTTGTACGGGCTAATCTCCGAAAACCAATTTAAATGAAATGTTGCATGGTAGTACCTTATTACCTTACCTTACCTTACCTTATTATATCCCCAGTTAACATCTTGGATACTTTTTACCACGGGAAAATATCTAATTTCTACGGGAAACTGTGCACGGAAAAGTCGAAAAACAACGTGGGCGTAGCCGCGGGCAGACAGCTAGTATAGAATATTAGACTACATTTTCGAGTATTAGTTCTTAGAAAAAGGAGATAACATTATTGAGAACAATAGACTGTTCTGAAGTTTCTGGAGTGAAATGCCTGGAATATGATGGATGGTTTGCAGGAATCTCATTCCCTCGGGAACAGATGTCGGCGGCTGAGATATTACGAGGCCTCTATGTTACCAATAAAGAAATTTAATTAGTCTATATAAAACATTTATGAGACATTTTGTATGCTTCATTTCAAATATACCCTCATAGCTGGACAAAAGCTTTCCCAAGGGTTTTCACAAAGCATTTGTATTATTGCCACAGAGTACCATCAGTCCTGCGAGCCAATTGCCCCGCTAACTGTAATTTTATCACAGAATGTGACTTATTTCTAACTTCTAACTTTATATAAGAAACATTTTTGACGAGAAAGAAAATAATCTACAGTTTTTATTTTTATCAAAGGATTCAAATTACAGAGATAGAATTGAAGATTTAACTACATCATCATACTAATGTTATAAAGAGGAAATATTTGTATTTTTGTGTGTCTGTGTGTGTGTGTGTATGTTTGTAATGAATAAACTCAAAAACTACAGGACCGATTTCAAAAAAGTTTTTCAATCATAAAACAAAAGAGTTCAAACTGTAGGCATTCTTTACTGAAAACTAAAGGGATTTTGGCAGTCTAATTTAAATACTGAAATAGGTTTTGAAGAAACCTAAACATTGAGTTTTTAACACGAAGCCGAATTACTTCAAAGGTACTTATACCTTTTTCCGAACTATTTACATATTAATGGTTTTAATAATAATTTATTTTCGTGTTGATTTTTTATATGTAACATCTTTTTTGTGCAATAAAGAATATTTGTTTGTTTGTTTAAGTTAGTTTCCTTTCGTCCTTTTTAATAATACTTTGTGATATGTACTATGATGATAACAGCAGGTTTACATTTTTATTGTGGATTTCCGGGTTCAAACCACGAGACACTGGCATATAAAATCACTATGACCTGAGCCCTGTCACATACATATCGGTTTTTATAAAAATCGTAGCCCGTAGCCCGTAGCACTCCCACAGGGACTTTCGTCTACGAACTCTGCTACGGACTACGCGGTTGACGCTCATAATATAGCGAACGGTCGGTAACTTTGTTAGATAGTTCTTGTACTGTATCAATCGAGTAATACGTGGACATTGGCAGTAGTGTATAGATATTTTTTGGGATATACTATATAAACCAACTATATCTTATATACTACTTTTATATCTATGGTTTGTTTCATATTAATCCGGACAAAAGGTCGTTGACGCCTGCATACAATGCGCACATTTTTTTCAAACGATACAATAAAACTACAAATATTCTTTATTGACACCAAGAAACACAGACATATAAGACATACAAAGAAAACATTAGGTTTCAACAGGCGGCCTTATTGCTAATGTAGCAATCTCTTCCAACTATAGGAAATTATCACAAAATACGTAATTTGGCATACCGTAGTAGAAGGCGAGGTGAGCGTGCGACCTAGCCAAACATTTTGGCTTTCCATAATTTTTATAACTTTCAAGAAAAGAAAGAGGTCAATGAACTTTTGTCTGGATTTATATGAAACAGACTATATTCAAGACCAGACTTAGGTTTAAGAATAAGAATAAGAATGCATTATTGTTTAATTAGTTTAAAGATGTCTCTACTAGGTTCGTTATAATTAGTACGAGTATCAGCGGTGCCGGTGGTAATAATGTAAAGTCTATGTCAAGATATGAAGTAAATACTATAACTAATTAATAAGTTATTATAGAAAAGGTAACAATATTTAAATAGTAGAAATAGAAAGTTAAACTTTCGCTGTGTTCCTTATTTTCTACTCGGTGATGAAGATTAAGACAAAATCCAAATAGCTAATAATAATCGCGAGACAAGGGTCAGGTACATCGACATAGCCTACTTCATAAAATATTTTATAATCTGATTGTTTGAATAACTGAGCGATTTGGGATTAGATGTTTTGGAATTCAATATTTCTGCCTTAATTCCCAACGGCATATTTCGAAATGTTGCCTTATTTCAGCATTCAGCTTCAGTCACGTGTCAGAACCGGTTCAAAATGTAACGAGAAAAGAATACAAGCTGTGTGTCCAACTTAGATAAACAAGTCACCGTGCACTATAGAATATTTTGAGTATCACAACATTTTCTAAAAACTACATAATCATTCTATTTACTCGTGTACGGGCTGAACACACCGAATTTTATTAAAAATTTGTGTCCCAGCTACTTGAATTTGCCTTATGAATAAAAATGTATGTTAAATTGTCCGATTTCGATGCTGATAGAGAACATACTGATCCTGCGCCGTAATCGGCTTGTAAAGGTACAAAAGTTCAATGTAACACGGGCGATTACAGGATTAAATTATGTAATAATCTATACAATAAAACTGTAGAGGTCAAATGTCTGTACATAGAAAAAAAAGATGAAATCCGAGTCAGGAGGACGTAAAAAGTGAAATAGAACATATCCATATCATTTTCTTTTTTTTTTCTCTGTCTGTTTGTACGGGCTAATCTCCGAAACTATTGGACCAATTCGAATAAAATTTTGTATGGTGGTTCTTTACATCCCTGGTCAACATTTTGCATACTTTAAATCGAGAAAAAATTAAAATTTCCCGTGGGATAGTTAAAAATTACTACGGAAAAGTCGGAAAACAACGCGGGCAGACAGCTAGTATAAGAAAACAATCTTCCTTCATAAGTATGAAAACAAATTATGTTGAATTTAGAGGTAGCACAGTTCATAGTTGTCGGTTCTCTGGACCATTTTATTGCCTGAAACTCTGTGTTTATCGGCGTAGCAGTCCTGGATTTATAAATAGGCCGTATAGGCCGCGGCCTAGGGGCGGCAGCGTCCTAGGGGCGGCAGATTTCAGAGCACGGTCACTCAATTTCAGAGGATAAAAGTACAATAAGTTCACTGGTTATTATACGCACGCACCGGTGCAATGATGATACTAAATATACTACAGAATGTCTTTAAGTACAAATTTCACAGCTTTTTTGTCTCAAACAATACTTAAAGGTAACTTTTGAAAGAGCGACATATTTTTATCCTACCGGCCGTTTTCGCTATTGCGATTCGCTTGCGAGAAAAATACTCAAATCTAAGCGGCCGGCCTACTACTACGGTAATATCTTTGAAACTTTGTCGAAAGTATTAATTTAAATGACATTCTGTAAAATCCATATTAATCTAAATTAAATGTACAATGTATTTAGGGTACTTATTTGGATAAGGATTAATGCGTAATTTCTTAAAATCGCTTCGTATTAAGTCACTATTTCTCGTAAAGCCTGACCAAAGAAATAAAAATCCTGCTCTGGGGGCGGGCGCCACGTGTATATTTTTATGTTTATGGCAACAATTTCTTTTATTAAACCTGTTGTTTTCTGTGTTTGTGTTATTTGCTTTGTTTTTTTCTTGGTGTCAATAAAGAATATTTGTATTGTATTGTATTGTATTAAATTCGTTCCATTGAAATTCCGCAATATGGCGAGGTTTTTTATTTCTTCAGGCTTTAAAAAGAAGATGCTTACGACACAAAATACTGCAATTTAAACCTTTACAAGGCAGCTGCCACTATATTGCCACCGTAATTTTAACCTTAAACCCTTAACATAAAGTTGAAAACGAATGCATTTTATAAAGTTGTTTTGCCTTATAAAGGGTTAATGTAGGTACAGCAAATAGCGGTATTGCACGTTATGTCCCTACATTTTTGACAAATTTTGCTTTACGTGGGTAGAGTAAGTATTATGTATTAGAAAATTATAAATTTTAAGGCTGAAATAATTTGAATTAAAGAATTCTGTATCGTCAGCAACTGAAAAAGATTATTACCGTTAATATACCGTTGATTTTGTAATAATTCACACATTTCACTACAGCTTACCAATCAATATTAAGTAAGATAGGTATTAGTATTTCAATAATCACTCAAAAACTTTGTGATTTATTGTAATTGTGACTGACTGAAGCGATTGGCTGTCGAAAATTAAGATATATATTATGGATTTTGTTATAATGACAACTTTTTTGTCTCTTTATTGCTTGTATAATTTTAAAAATATAAATTTTTTACTCTTTTAGTAAATAGTTTTTTGTATGTGGCATACTACAACCGCCTATAATTTAGTCCACTGCTATGGCTTCTTCTTTGGAAGCTGTCTCCCTTCAATATCCCAAAAATTTGTACAAAATAGAAAAAAAATGTAATGAAAGTTATTTTTTTGAATGAATAATTCATTGAAATACCAATAAATGCCTAATTCATTGTTGAAATGTTCAATAATTACAAAATTTGTCAGATAAAAGTGTCTTTTTATATTTTTTTTATTATTCACGACCTTTATTTCTGAATTAAAATACATTTACGACCTTAATTTCTGTATTAAAATTTCATTTTAGTCTTTTATTACCCAATTTGAGGTAAAAATATGTCAAAAATGTGAGGACGTAAAGGGCACAACTTCTTTATTCAGCTGTTTTCAACATTTTGAACTCTGCGGGTAGGAAGAGAAAGGAAATATAGATATTGTCTTCTTTAAGGCATTTTTTATAACTTCAAAAACAAAAAAGTTATAAACAGATTTCTGAAAAAAAAAATCGTTTTTTGGTCATACTGTAAAGTAGGGGTTTGTCCCTTACGCCAATTGAGATTACGTGCGACGATATGTAGTGATAGGTAGTGATAGTGATAATTTTGCTATTAAAAGTCCCGTAAAAAATTTAATATCTTGTTCCTAATTTTTACTCTCTTTCTTAATGACTTCTTACATAATTTATTCGTTTATTTACTTTAAGGCCTTCCTAGCTACCAATGGAAAATTATTATTTTAGAAAGGTTTGTAAGACATGGGGCGGCGGAAATAAAGTGGCCTACACTCATAAAAATTATAAATCCGGCACTGGGCGTAGGGGCCCCAACTTTACCGGCTGCCCAGCTACACAGGGACCCCAACTTTATCGCGCCACTTATTCCGAAGTTCGGAGGATGAAAACTCTCGTTAAATTAATTGTTTCCTTGCTGTAACGAAGCGGCCGAATATAAACTACTAGCTTCCCGCCGCGGCTCCGCCCGCGTTAATAGTTTTTCCCGTGGGAATGAGGTATTTTCCCGCGGTAAAAGTTAGCATAATATATTCTTCCGCAAGGTCTATTATCTTTGTGCCAACTCCGCCCGCTTCAACATTTTTTCCCATGAGAATGAGAAATTTTCCCGCGGTAAATCGTAGCCTGTGTTCTTTTCCAAGGTCTATTCTATCTTTGTGCCAAGTTTTATCAAAATCGGTTGAGTAGTTTCGGAGCCCATTCAATTATTAGGAATATATTCGGTATTTTTAGGGTTCCGTAGCCAAATGGCAAAAAACGGATCCCGAATGGGTGGATCACACGTAGCGAGTACAGTGGCGAGAGAGTGCACTCGGCCGAGTGGTTGTTACGTATGAACACTTTAGCGAGCGCTCGGCCGAGCCAAAACGGCGAGACAGCGACTAGAATCATGATTTGTTTGCTCGGCCGAGTGCCCACCCCCCCGCTTCATTCTTCAGCCCCCGCAGCCACTCGCTATCCCGCTCGGCTCGTGTGGACAGGCACTCGGTTGGCCACTCGCCACTCGTTCAATTTGTACCGAGCAGCGTGTGTTTATTTATTTTTGTTATTTTTGTTTTTTTCAATAAAAATGGCTAGTAGAATGTGGAATAATGTGAAATGGACATTAGAAACGACAATTAAATTCATACAGTGTTAAAAAATACACGAATGTTTATGGAATTTTTCGTCATCTGTATATAAAAACAAAGTCAAGTGTAATGCAGCCCTAATTGCAATAAGAAATGAAAATAAAATAAAAATCAGGTTTTCTGCGATCCATTGTACACGACAACCAACAGCATCAAACTGAACTGTCTCGCCACTTTTGTAAATACGTGTGAACAGCGATTCGGTTGGCCGACTCTCTCGGCCCAGTGACCATTTGCTGTCTCGCCACTCTACTCGTTACGTGTGATCAACCCATTATAGATTCGTCATGTCTATCTGTCTGTCTGTCTGTCCGTCCGTCCGTATGTCACAGTCACTTTTTTCCGAAACTAAGAGCTATACTATTGAAACTTGGTAAGTTGACGTATTTTGTGAACCGCATTAAGATTTTCACAAAAAATTAGAAAGAAAACAATAAATTTTGGGGGGTACCCATACTTAGAACTGAAACTTAAAAAAAATTTTTTCATCAAACCCATACGTGTGGGGTATCTATGGATAGGTCTTTAAAAATGATATTGAGGTTTCTAATATCATTTTTTTCTAAACTGAATAGTTTGCGCGAGATACACTTCCAAAGTGGTAAAATGTGTGTCCCCCCCCTCTAACTTCTAAAATAAGGGAAAGATAAAACTAAAAAATATATATGATGTACATTACCATGCAAACTTCCACCGAAAATTAGTTTGAACGAGATCTAGTAAGTAGTTTTTATTTAATACGTCATAAATCGTAAACCGCAATTTCCCTTTCACTATTACTAAAACATCGATCAAAGTTACAACGAACTACAAGAACTTTTATATTATGTTACTTGCTGATACGGAACCCTTCATGGGCGAGTCCGACTCGCACTTGGCCGCTTTTTTTACACCTTGGCTTACATTATTGAAGTTTTAGTAAGGATCCCTAATTTTTTTGAAAATAAAATATAGCCTATGTTACTCAGGGTGAATGTAGCTTTCTAATGGTGAAAGAATTTTTGAAATCGGCACAGTAGTTTTTGAGTTTATTCGTTACAAACATACACACATACACACACACACACACACAAAAATACAAATCTTTCCTCTTTATAATATTAGTGTAGATAATATTAGTGTAGATGTAGATAAGCGGCCAGCTAAATATTATTAAAGCAAAAATTTTAAATTATATTATGTTTTGAAAAGAGTTGGTGTAAAAAAATTAATATTACATAACTACTTTTATTTGGTAAATTAAACACAGTAAAGATGTAACTATAATAATTAAGATTATAAGAGAAAACTAAATAAGAGAAGAGAATAATATGTAATTCACAAATTGTTGCTAATGTTAAATTATAAAATCAAATGCACACTTTACAAAGGGTGGACAAATGTGCCTTCCTATAGATATCCATCATGATTAAGCGTTTATCAATTGTCAACATCCACCTTTCTATGATAAGTACTAGCTTTCCGCCGCGGCTCCGCCCGCGTTTAGTTTTTCCCGGGGGAATGAGCCATTTTCCCGCGGTAAAAGGTAGCCTATGTTACTTAGGGTGAATTTAGCTTTCTAATGGTGAAAGAATTTTTGAAATCGGTTCAGTAGTTTTTGAGTTTATTCATTAGTCATTACAAACATACACACACACACACACACACACGCACAAAAATAATCTTTCTTCTTTATAATAATAGTGTGATTACAGATGGACTCAACCTAAGTAAACCACTTCGTTTTCGGGCCTCGCTTCTTGTGACTTATGAAGTCACTATTTCATTTTCAGCAACCTTCGAGGGAAATAGCCGTATTCTACACTGTAAAGAATGATGTCGTCCATATGTGGCCAATAATCGCCCGTAAATGGCACGTGCCGCCTTCTTACTCTGTTACCAACCTAAATATCGGTGTTTTATACTAAGATTTTTTTCTGTGCTTATGTAACAAAACAGTTGTTACATTTCATTATTCAGGGTGTAATGTCAGTTTAGAAAATACTGACAGGACATGACTCAGTCGACAGTTACGAGTGACTTTCTCCGGTAATGACGCGACGGTGAATCAATAATCGACACCTGCATACAAAATAGTAATTTGAATCAATTTATAATTCAATTTATGTTTTGTTTTCGAGAAAAGTTCCTAAACTAAGCCACTCTTACACCCAATACGAGAAAGTGTATAGGTACCTAATAATGTCATAAACCGTGTTTTATGTGAAAAGAGTTATCGATATGACAACGCAATAGCTAATACAGAAATGGCTTCCACCAACTTTTTATCTGTATATATTTCTAGTAAAATGTATCCAATAAAATGATATCTATGTCTCTCAGAGCTATGACTTTTTGAACTCTCGATGCTTAATCAAACAGGCAAAGGACAGCCTACAAAGAGGTTTTATTTGACATTACCCTTCTGGGATTCAAGCTTGGAGTTTGAGGACCGCCGAGAGCTGGATGGGGAATTAAAGGAAAAGGTTAGTATGAGAACTACAACTTACAGGAATCGCAATGTAAACTATTGTTTATGAAGTAGTGATATGGTTTCCATATAAATAAGAAGTACCATCTGTACCAACATATTTATCAATACGAAGGTATAGTTGTATGCTTTTCCTAATCTGTGGTAATTTCTAGCGAAAAATATTTTACTATGTAAAAAAAATATTGTGGTTTCAATTTCAGGCGAACGACAATTTAAAAAACCAATAAATCCGTTGAAATTTTTCATCAAAGAGATGCTTATAGAGTTCTATTGCATTTGACTAGACGCGTGATGCGAATAAACGCCCTAAGTGAACACTCGGCAATAGTCTAGTGAATAAATAAGTGGAGGTTCTTACGAGGAAAGGCTAGGTCACGTCCTCTTATCCTAGACACATTTAATACGTGACCCCACTCGGATCGCCTTAATAAATGTCAATGTACGTACGCGTACTTTATTAATCTCCCTTTGTCTTTTAAGGCTACACTAAAGAGGTAAGTACGTAGTTTCGCATGGGGTTAACTTACTTGCTCCGCTGGCTCAGCGACTCAAAATGAATATTGGCTCCCGAAACGAGAACACGCCACTTGTCCCGATTTCTTGCAGTATTTTGCCAATCGTGAGCTTGGAGCTCCCTGGGTTAACTGGTCGTCTAATAATAAAGATGCTTCGAGTTGGCAAGAAACAGCGCAATTTTGAGACAGGTTACGCAAACGCGTGTCAGTGGCCAGGTCAAACCATTTTTGTGCTGGTCAACTACACTGATAAGTATACATACGACCAAACTACACTTTAACTGTACGGGAATTATATAAAAATTGCATAATAATTCAAACAACAGGACTGAGAACGAGGACGGGAGGTGTTGCTATATGTTTCAGCCGCTCGAGGTTGGAGATTGCAAAAGCCGATTCATAATGACTAGTATCGTCATCATTGATGACCGAATGATGTCCACTGCTGGACAAACGCCTTCTCCAAAGATCTCCACAACGTTCGTTCCTGCGCTGCCCGCAACTAGCGGCAAATCAAGACCCTCACGTACGAGTAGCATTATATTGCTTCGTTTACACGAACTATTACATGATGTTAAAACAATATAGCAACAATTCGTTTGGATGTCGTGTGGTGAGTGAGTTGGCTGAAAGTCATTCCCCGCGGAGATGGGACCATTTGCCACGTCACCGCGCTCATCTCCGATCGATGCCCAACATTGAGCTATTATACTTCTTACGCACCGAAAATGGCTTATTTTTATTTATGAAAATATTACTGTATTACACGTTATAGATACAGAAACGATCTTGGTTTTAGGTAGAAAAGGATTATTGAAAAAACACCGCAATAAATCAAAACCCTTATTATAACTTCTGAAAGCACAAACTACTTAGGTGACGTAAACAAACAACGTACATCGAAAGTCGCTTAAGGAAAATGGATGACATACTTTAAAAACTTTTACTATTATAAATAAAAATACCTAAGTACAAAGTCAAATTTTGTGTATAAAAAGTAACAATTATAACCCATTGTGAGCTTTTTAATAATTCTCCGGAGCCGTGTGTACTGAAGATTATGAAAACATAAAAATAACGTCAAACAATTTCTAAATACAAACAAATACCTAAAACCATGAAGGAAAAAAAAAATCCACGCCCATTTGGGCGCGTAAAATTTTTTCTTCCTTCATGCCTAAAACATTTGTTTATTATACACAATACCAGATCACAGGCCACGAGCCACGGTCGAGGGATTGACAAAGCGTGCTCAAATACATAATTGGATATGAATTTATTAATCGAATTAAATTGAAAATCGAACGGGTGGCGATGTAAATCGCGGCCGTGTGTAAATAGGTCAACGAATAGCGAAATAATTACATTTGAAGGGAAACGTGGAAACACAAGAGCTGGTAATGGGACCGGAGCGGAGGGGTGAAGTGATGCCGTGAGTTGCCAACTACACGAAGTAAAATTAATTTATGCGGAGATTCGTTAGTGGCCGGGTGTTTGTCTTGATGGACGTTTAGGATGTTCAGGTATTTCTATCTGTGAAAAATACTTTCAATATTTACTACTGATGAAATATTTTCAATATTTACTACGAGCCATGCCAGGGACTTCTATTTGGTATTATGTGGCCATGCCAGAAGCCTAAGGAAATATTTTTGACACCAAGTTTTGCTTCAAAAAATATAAAACATTGATGACGAGAAATATTGAAATTTTATAGAAGTAAAAAATAATTAAAGATATTTTTTGAACGCGCATCTGTACAGAATGGCTGCACTAAATTGGTTCATTTATTTTTGTAGTTTTTATTCCTGTAAGGACAAAGTCCAGCAGTGGACGTCTACTTACTGAAATGATGATGATGAAGAAGGACACGAATAAATAATTCCCAAGGGAAAAAAACTTAACGCGAGCAACAACTAGTCAAAATTTAGGTATTTTTTTAACTTACTGTAAACGTACTAAAATGGTACTTAAAAGTTCTGAGACAAAAACGATTAAATGTAAGTATGGGGTCGTATTTCATCGCGCGGGGCTAATTAATTGTCATCTGGATTATGTTGCTAATTAAAGTTAAGTGTGCGCGGTGGCGGATAAGCTTTTTAAGAGCTTTAAGCACAGTCTCGCTTCAAAGTTTGGGGTTCCAAGTTGGTGTGATTCAAACTAGATAACATATCATTTCATTAGTAAATTCAAAGGCTTTTTTTTTCTTATACGGGAGTTTAAACTTTGACGGCCCCGCAGCCTAGTCGGTAGTGCGTCTACCTTCGAAGCACAGGGTCGCGGGTTCGAATCCCGCCCAGGGAAAACATTCGTGTGATGAGCACTTGTGTTTGCCTTGTGTCTGGATGTTGTATATTTATATATGTATGTATATCAGCTGTCTAACACCCATAGTAAAGGCTTTGCCTAGTTTGGGGTCAGATGGTAGTGTGTGAGATGTCCCCACAGAAGCTTTGTACAAACCAAGACTGACTGACTCGTCTTAAACGAATGCACTAATCAAAACAACAGTAAATCCTTTTACTATTTTTAAAAAAGAAGCCATGCGATATTGGTCTGAACAGAACTTTTGTATAGTAAAATTAAATAGAGAAACGGTGCCTGACAAGCTTTAAGCGCTAAATGCACAAATTTTAAATTATCCTCTAGAAGTGAAATGAATGTTTTATATTATTAGCCAAGATTAGGTATTGAGAAGCTCTATGGCTTACAACTGTCTAAGGCGTCTCCCTTAAAAGGGAGGTGCCCTTAATCCCCACGGTTAACAGCTGATGTGCGGGTGAGGATCATAGTTGTTGCTGGTTAAACAAGTGAACACTGCTACTCATTTTATGTGATTGATTTTAGTTACCTCATACGACGCCCACAAAAGCAGTTAAATCGCTCCAATAGGGATGTTGACTGTATTCAAGATAAATTATCTTTCACTATGTAGAAAATAAAACATCTGAAATTATTTTAGTATAACTTATGTAGAGGCGATTTTTGCCAATTTTATGATTTGTAATTTGTAAATCAAAATATAATCGTACAAAAACGACAGTAAAAGCTTGTGACGTAATTAATTTTTCATATAAAATGTTTTTGACATTTCATAAAAAGAAGCTCTTTTGTCTAGCCAGTCGACTCAACATCCTTATTATTAGCCGGGAGCCACGCTTATGTCACAAACCTGACCTAAACCACAGCCTAAACTAACAAGTTGAACTGTTCACGTACAAGAAACGTTCTCGTCGGCTAGGCGTCTCGTCGGTTTGCCTTATGATGATAGTATATTTGCATATTACACGTCCTTGTTCGGTTTATATACCTACACACACAGCCGTTATGTTTGAGCTTACACTATGGGTACACGGTATAACTTTCGAGTCTTTTTTTATTGATAACATACCTATGGATAGTATTGGATTGCAACTCCCTTGGAAACTTAAAAAAGTTGCAATAAGTTTATATTTCATTTTTTCAAATAAATAAATACGAATTATTTTTATTAAAGTTATTAAAAAAATACCTTTAATATCCTTCTTATAAGTCAAAGTCAAAAATCAAAAATCATCGTAATGTTTTTTTTTGCCATTATCTCGTTATCATTATCATCATTTCAGCCGAAAGATTCTAGTGCTGAACACGAGCATCTTTAATAATCTCGTAACCGGTTTCCAAAAACCGGTAATCCTTCAACATTCAGCCTGCGCGGGCGTCGCCCACACTCCACGAATCTCTCGGATTACACTCGCGATCCGAGGCTTACTGCGACAGCACAGGCTTGCTGCGATCTAAATAATATGTGACTGGAATCCAACTCGGATTTAATACTGGATAAACAAACGTGTCACATTGTGAACGTTGAATCTTGTTTCAATTGAGTTACTTCCACATTGTGATCCGGTTTCCTGGTAAATTACCTAACATAACTCTAGCGTTATTTTAGACAGAGAATTAATACTTGTTTAAAGTAATCAAAAAGGTTTTCCCGAAGTTAAAGTGACGGTACGTTCTTGTTGACGTATATCGCGGAAGTTCTGCGCGCACGTGGTAGTACGTTAATCACGCGAGCTCATTCACTCACTTAGTTCTCAACTTTGCGCCGAGTCGCCTACTTGGAGAGTGGTTTTCAAGTGCTTAATACAAGAAACTTAGGAAAGAGCGTGGCTGAGGTGGGGTGGTGCTCAACTCGACTACTCGTGTATCTTAAATTTTAAAGCCGTAAGCCGTTCTTCAAATAATTTCAACATTATTTAGAATAGAATTTACAATTATTATCAAAATTATTTTATTGTCAATGGGATATTTTATTGTATTTGTATAAAGTAATCTCTCAGCTGACTATCCAAATAATTAAAAGAACAATACATTTTATTGTGATTTATGACATTATAATTTTACAATAAACGTTACAGAACGTACCTACTTATTATAATGCACACGGCAGATTTTATATGCCAACAGCTCCCGCTTTCGAGAACTACCATCGCACGATTCATCTGGTTTCCTACATGATTAAACTTGCGCTCATCCTGTCTCGCATGAACTATAAGCTTAAAAATAATAAGTAATGAAAGCACATAACATTATTATTGATTAAGATTACAGCTACACAAGTGAAGGCATCTACGGTACGGGTTGACCCCGCATTCCAGCGGGACCCGCTTACGGTCATACGGCATACGGTCCAGCCTGCACAAAAACGCGGAAGGATGTCGTAAATAAACGCACAATATAAAAAATTATGATGTAATGAATGTGGAATGTAAAGCGAGGGTGGTGTAGTAGCTGAGGTTCTATTACACACGTAAACAGTTTTTTTAATTTCAAATGAACATCCTACTGAATTTTTAAAACAAGGATAACTGACATAATGTGATAATGATAAATGATAATTTTGTTGTATAATCTTAAATATATTTTTATCATTATGTCACAAGATATATTGCTAGTGCAGGTACATGTAAATTGAATTATGTTTCAAATATGGAACAATACTTTTAACAGTGAAAGCTTGGTAAAGTTTAGGTATTTTTGGATGACGAATATTATAGATGAAGGCGACATATAAGCCAATCTCCGCCTCATTCGTTCAGTCGACGCGGGTTGGAGCAAGCGCCCACTCACATCACGATTTTGCGAAATATTTTCACGCACATAGTTCAGATTCATAATTCTAGTTTTTAGAGTTCCGCACCTTAAAAGGAAATTTACGAAGGACTGTTTTGATCTCATACTTATAAACATTTTTTTTGTTTAAACACTTTGTGTGTATATTTATTTATTTACTTACCATAATTTTATTTTTATTTGGATATTTTGTTTAGAATCTTCCAGATTCCATCAATATTGAACATTTTCATTGTCCTTTTACCTAATATTTTAAGTATTTTATTATATGTTTAATATTAGTTTATTTCATAAAATATCGCATGTAGATATCTCTTTCTTTATTTTATTTTTTTATTTAACCTGAATCAACCACCAATCCACTACGCATTTTTTGTGCTATTTCCATATCCAAAGGTACCTATTTCTACCTAGAAATAAGCCTGCCTTTTGACAAGCCACAGGAACAATCATTGTATTATAAAACACATCACATAGTCAAAGAGCTAAGAAAATCTGCGCACTAGCTAGATCTACTCATCTACTAATAATGGCATTGCGATACTACTGATTAATGATAAATCTACATACAGTTATATCCTCTATGAAGATACGCACTGTGCTCTTTGCTATTTTGACAACTTCCCAGAAAAACAAAATGTCAAATTTTGTCAAAGAACATAATCTGATTTACAAATATTGAATTGATTGAAATTGAATCACAGATGAATAAGTTATGTACCAAGAATTGAATTGATCTCGCTAAACGACAAAACCAGTTAACCTATGAAGGTTAACTGGTTTTGTCGTTTATTCGTTTCTTAATCTTATCATATTTTAAGTGATACAGTAGGCACAGAAAAATATTGTTTTCAACACAGGTTTTTATTTAGCAATGCTTTTATTTACAATGCAGTAATAATACGACACAAGATGTCCCGGTCGTCCCGCAAAGTTTCAATCTTCACGAAAGATAAAAAAAATTCGAAGTCGGCAATGTTGAAAAGGTAGGTAAACGTTTACTGTTTTATATTAATGTACCACGCATAGTCAAGGTCAAGTCAAAAACGCAAGTCAGGAGGATGTAAGAAGTGATATAGGACATATCCAGATTTTTTTAGATTTTATTGTTCGTCTGTTTGTACGGGCTAATCTCCGAAACTGTTATACTTTATTACCCTGGTCAACATCTTAGATAGATTTTACCGCGGGAAAATATCTCATTCCTACGGGAAACTGTGCACGGAAAAGTCAAAATAAAACGCGGGCGTAGCCGCGGGCGGACAGCTAGTAAATAATAAATTAATTAATATGTGGGACATCTCACACACGGCCATCTCACACATAGGCAGAGCCTGTACTATGGTTGTCAGACAGGTAATTTACATACATAAATAAATATACAACATCAAGACACAAGGCAAACACAAGTGCTCATCACACGAATGTTTGCCCTGGGCGGGAACCCGCGATCCTGTGCTTTGTAGGCAGGCGTACTACCAACTTTGGCTACGGGGCCGTATTATATTCCGTATTATAGGGCATAGGCCCTACTATGTAAGTAGATACAGGCTCGAGAAGCTGTCAAACGCGACATATTGACAGAACTACTGTGGCTTTAATGTCACTATGTCGCGTTTGACAGCTTCTCGAGCCTGTCGCTACTTACATTTCTTCCAGTAACATAATAAATTGATGTAAAGAAATTTTTCTATTTATGCTCTAAGGGCATGAATTATACCTATTCTGTATTCATCTTCCGCGTATTCTTCACCTATTACAAAAACCTGGCGTGAATGTGTGGTCTGTTGGTGTGCACCAGATCGATGTCGCTGGTGTCGGCCTCGGACAAGGAGAACCTCAGCCCGCAGGCCAGCGAGGCGGCCATCTCTCCGCTGGACTTCGACCAGTTCTTCCCGTGGACGTGCGCCAAGATGGGCGCCGACGGCCAGGTGCTCGTCACCAGGACCGCCCAAGGTACCAGCACCAGGCCAGCCCAACGGAGTTTCTTCGACAGCTTCTCCTTCTACAGCTGCGCTCACATTGTGCGAACCTGTCAGTTCTCGCTTCGTTTCTTTCAATTATTTATTGTTGTTTGCGAAAGCTTTTAGCAACGAACGAACTACATTGTTCTTACAGTATTAATTTAGTGTCAGCTTATTTTCTTTATTCTTTACGTCCTTTTTTTACTTTATTATTTTGTGAATTCCTGTCTTTGTACCTATATTCCAAATTGCAGTATTTTCAAAATTTTACCAGTTGTAATTAAGAATATTTCTATTGTAATATTTCCAGAAATTTATAAAAAGACGACTAAGAAGAAAATAGAAATAATCGTAGACGACGACGCCATAGTGTCCTCACCTGTGACCGCCCGCAAGTCGGAGCGGGCGTGGGGCGGTGGGGGCGAGGAGGCGGGCTCCCGCGTGATCCCGGTCGAGGCCAAGTACGACGCCCGCGACGCGCTCGTCGAGCTGCTCGTCAAACAAAACAACTTCCTCACGCAACTGCACGTCAAAATACTCAAAATCTGCTTGACCTTCCAAACCTCGCTGACCAAACTCACCATCACCAAGTGCAAGCTCACCCAAGAAGTCCTCTACGAACTAAGCCAGCTGCTCAAGTCCATTCGGATCATCGACCTGGTCCTGGACGAGACTTATAACAGACAGGGCAACTTCTATGTTTTGTTGGAGTACAAAAACAGTTTGAAACGTTTGTCACTCAACAGGTGCAGTATCAACGACGCAGTAGGTGGCGAAATTTTCAAGAGAATTAAAGATCCGTTGCAGATATTGGAACTGGCTGGGAACTTTATTACGGATAAATGCGTTAGAATACTTGGAAAAATATTAAGGAGTAATCGTTCTTTAATCCATATCAACCTATCTAGCAATGCTGTCAGCGATGAAGGCATGCTCCAAATAATGAAGCCTTTGAAAAAGTTCGAGTTGAGTAAGACCGAGCTCCAAGATCTAAGCAGAAGAAAGATGGACTATTTCTGGTTGAGGCAAGTCTGTTACGATGAGCAGAAGAAACTCGCAGAGACCCGCTCCTTGCAGTACACTTCGAAAAAGAGCGGGAAGACAGCCCTACCGAGGACACGGTCGGCTAAAAGTCTGGACAAACAGGACAAGAAACACGAAAGTGTCCAAACAATCGTTGATTCGGTCGCAGAGAAATTAACGCGCAAGCTTATGGGCGTATTCGAAGACGTTTTTGATGAATCCAACATAAAAATTGAGGACCAAAAGGTATACTGTTATGGCAATTTCAAGTTGAGCTCCATAAACTTATCTTACAATAACCTGACTCACTATGGAGTTAATGAAATTTTAAAAGTACTAAAGTATCAGCAGGCTTCCTCAGAGGCGCTGACAGGCGAAGGCTTGATCAGGGTCTTGATCAACGGTAACAATTTGTGTGAAGAGTGTAGCGTTCAGAACAGTATCAACGACTACATTAATAGAAAAATTACTCGGATTTGTGGTCCAATAAAGACGACTAAAAAAGGGGACTGCCGGTGGACCTAATAAGTGCACAAAAACAGCAATGTACTATTGAATGGCTTCGTCGTGAATAGTAACCACATGAACTGCATCTTTGTTTGGTATTTCAATTTACTGGCACTACGGACTACGAAACAGCTACGGTGCGTGCTACGCGGGCCCGGCGTAGCCATCTGCTACGAAACACTAGGCTGAAACCTCAGCGGTGCCTCAGCCCAAACCAAACGGCATAAGTTCAGAATTTACAATCTAAAGGAAATGATTGCAATGACTCAAATACGATTTGTGTGTAACAAGTGTTAAGTTTATTTATAGTGTTAAATAAAATTATGTATATTTGTAAGACAAGTGAGTAAGATTTAAGAATCCAGAACTGTGCTAGCATGAGGATTCAATATAATATGTGATAAAGTTAATTTTAATATTATATAATTCGTTGGATAAACGCTTCAAGTATTGTTTGCTTTTTTTTTAGACTAAAATAAAATTTGATTATAATAAGAAGTTATTAGTAATTAATAATTTTTGGTTACCATACAGTTACCACTTATCTCCATTTGGTTAGCATAATGTTTTAAGGTACCTACAGTTACTGTTGGAATATAATTTTACTTCATTATTTTCTTAGTCTTCATTTTCAAAGGGTACCATTTTCTTTTATTTTCTACACGATTTAAGGTACGCAACCTGCGATACTTCACTTAAACTAATTTCTCACCACTCAGCACCGTCTCCTCGGTTTAGACATCCACTGGTGGCCGACAAACGCGCTGCACTTACGATTCAATTGAGGGTTTGATTGAGTGAGGTTTGACAAATGACGTCAGCGGCGGACAGCCATCTAACACGTTGATTGCTGGCGACACAGCCAGCTTGGTGTGTTCGAATGTTCGAATAGAAACAATTGAGGAGAAAACCCGATCAAATGGCAGCTTATTACTGATGGACTAGATCTTCGTCGGGAGGAATTGTCATATTCCCTACGCTACACAGTCGTGTTGGGGATTGCGTGTAAAATACTGTTTGTTGTCCAAATAAGGTAGGTACTTATCCACAACTACAGTGACAGGTTGAGCGGCTAATTTGGTAACAACACGGCGAGCTAAGCTGAGGATTATGTGGCGAGAAGAATTTAACCAGTCAGACAGAAGGCATATTTGAGGACAATGCAGAATTAATATCAGTTTGTGAATAGGAAGTTAATCGGGCAGTTAGTTGTGAATTAGCCGTCAAGACGTCCACTATGGTGGCAGTTGTAAAGCCATTTAGGGCGGGCCGGTCCCACTGGGCAGTTAGCGGCAATGGCGGCTATAAGGCTCCGAGGCGCAGATAAGGCGCCGCCTGCCCGCGCTCCGCAGATTTATGAGCCTTCTTTGCCTAATTAATTGGAGACTCCATTCCGCTTCGGCGATAAAGCGGCTGCAGAGAGCGAATAATTGAGATAATTAAGTAAAGCGCTTAACAAACATCTACTTACACTTCTTCGATGAAATTATCACTGCAGTGTAAACACTGAGTGACTATTGCGTCTGGCTTCATCCATATACCTCCCATCCTCCCTCAAGACAGTTAGTCACTGGCTAACAGGGAAAGCGTAACTACAATGTCCAAATGTTTTCACGCCTGGCATAAATCGGGTATATGAGGGGCTTTGCAATTTTTACGAACGTAGATATATATAATAATAATACTTTTAATTTTCGTTTATATATTGCTTATCTTGAGTCGTATTTCAAAGAGCTTGAAGTCGTAGGACGAGGAAATAAGTAATGCCTCGCGGGAAATGTAAAACTGCGGCATAGTTTAAATTTTAAAACAATGAGAGATGAACACGATCCTTGGCGACTGAATAAAAAGCGGTTCGTAGCAAACTCGTGTCTTTGTTAACCCTGTCACAGACAGATGTTACCTTATTAATCCCTCCTATCCTATACTATTAAAATCAGAAAAGTAATAAATAGTAATAATAGGTGTATAAGTAATATGTAGAAGTAGAAGTAGGTGTAGTACCTACGTCACGTCTGGTGCTTCCTGTTCTTCTTCCTCTCATGTCGACAGCAAATTCTTACACCCGCGGCCCAAATACTAGCGTTATCAATAGCGAGTATTTACTGCAGGGAAAAATTTATTACCAGATTCGATCCTACTTCCAGCACAGACTTCTAGCCCCAAATTAATAATATCTCCTGAAATAGTCGCAAAAGAGGCACCAGTTATTATCGATGTATATCATATGGATGATAATAATAAGATAGACTACGATTACTGAAAAAACTGAGTAATTTTGTCGTGCCAGTAAACAAAGTAGCAGACAGTAAATAGAAATAGCACAGAGCATATCACACGCAAAATAGTAATTAAACTGTGATTATACGGTTAGCTATCTGAAGTCCGAAAGTTTTAATACCGAATAATAATATATTTTTATCGAAAACGGTTTTTTTTTTTACTTTCCATATTTTATTGTTTTCCGGAATTATTAAGCTTATCGTTTTCCAGAGTTTCGTTTCTCTTTTGCTTTGTTTACTCGGTATTGATAGACCACAAAAACGGAAAACTACAGAAAAACTACATACGAAATCAGATAAAACGAACTCCATATACCTATTATTCCGAAAAATCAGTGTACGTTAAAATCATGCTATCCAACAAAGAATGCAAATCTCCGGTCAACATCTTGGATACTTTTTACCACGGGAAAATATCTCATTCCTACGGGAAACTGTGCTCGGAAAAGTCAAAAAACAACACGGGCGTAACCGCAGGCGGACAGCTAGTTAAATTATATGAAGTGAAATAGTTGGTAAAACCGTGGTAAAACCAAAGATATAATTTCGATAATATGGTTGTAGTTTTTCTTTAAAATTATACTTCTGCCTGTTTAATATCTTTATGCGATAATCAATTTCCGGCAAAATAATTTTATTGGAGCTAAATATTCTATGAACTGTTTTCGGTCACTTCAGTTTCGGATTAAAATAATTCTGAAGTACGAAATGTTACCGATTACTTATTGATTTCAACATAAATTCCAAGTTTTATGTGACAATGCACAGTAGAAAAACAGTGTCTCTATGAATAATGAAAAACTTATATTTAAAATTAAAGTATCACGTCATAGTATAAAACAAAGTCGCTTTCTCTGTCCCTATGTCCCTATGTATGCTTAAATCTTTAATACTGCACAACGGATTTTAATGCGATTTTTTTAAATAGATAAAGTGATTCAAGAGGAAGGTATGTATAATACATGCATAATATACTTAAGGATAACCCACAATAACCATTTTCCCGTGCGGAGCCGGGGCGGGTCGCTAGTATCTACTAAAATTAAATTAACACAAAATTGTAAAATACGATTTAATATTTACGTGAAATTAACCAAACAAAGGTGCGTACGTAACAAAGTAGGTGCTTTTAATTTTGATCTCGTTGCCCAAGTGTAAGGAAGAGACCTTTGTCCAGCAGTGGTCCGTTGCCAGCTGTTAGTGGTCTGTTGCCAGCTGTTAGTGGTCTGTTTGTTGCCAGCTGTTAGTGGTCTGTTGCCAGCTGTTAGTGGTCTGTTTGTTGCCAGCTGTTAGTTCGCTAATCTTACGTTACACTCCACTATCCGCTTGGAGTTGAATCAACACAGAATATCCGAGTTAGTTCAATTAGCTCCACAGCAAATGCGGTCCAAATACTGTTGCAGGACTAACTTCCCAAATAGTTTTGTTTATCTTCAACTCTAATAATATTCCATCTTGCATTTTAGCAGAAATTAAGTTGTAGACTTTGCTGATTTTAAATCATTCTTCTTGTATATCAAAGCGTCAAAGAAATTAATTTGATAACGTAGGTACGTGACGTAGATTGAACTGGCACCCCGCCGATTTGAATCAACATTACGAGGTCCAGACGCATTACAAAATTAGCGTTTGTTCGCACTTGGTCGGATTCGCAACAGGTCGGATTCTCACTTCGCCTGATTTAGTATTAAATCTTATTTTATTAGCAAAATATTTAATTTAATTACCAGTAGTCTGACAAAGTGACGGTGATTAAAAATTGGACTCGCAAACGCAGACACGTATTCCAGTTTAGGAACCTTATTAAAAATTCCCCTGTCGGCCCTGCCTGGCGTCACGTCGCTTGGCCGCGCGACTAATTGCGTCGCTTCATCAGCGCGTTGCGCGACAAAGCGCCGACCAGCGATCGATCAACATCTGTCAACTTGACGCTATTGTGCGGTAAAGCATTTGTCCGAGAAAATGGTTACCTTGATTCAAATTTTGAATCAAAACGATTTTTAGACTATCTTGAACAGTGATTAGGTTAGAGGCCTCATTACCCCGCGCGGGTAGTAACTTAATCTATAATTTCCTGTAGTTGTCATACGAGATGAGATTCCCGGCTTAAAAATAAAACACCAGCACCCATCCACCTCTTCTTGTAGGTGTCACACAAAGCGACCAGATGACCTAAGGAATGGACAGCAGCGTTCAGCTATGTTCTCAAAAATACTGCGATCCCCAACCCGCCGTCATGTGTGGGACAATAGATTTCTTATTAGAGAGGTCTTATACCTAAAGTGGACTGTTAAGAGTGGTAGCTGACTGAATAGCGTTTAACTTTATTTTCAAATTACAGAAACCAGTTGTTCATTGTCCATTACCAAGGCGTCGTCGTCGTAGCATTGCTTGTTTTCTCATCCAGTGGACTGGGCCGTGTCACCACTGGCAAAGCAGTCGGACGGACCCGCCACTTAGTGTGACTTAGTGCCTTTTGGCTTTTATTGCTGTCTTTCATTATTCATATTTCAATTCCCTTCCATTTCACTCTCACTATTTTTTTAATAAAAAATGCTCCTTTTAGGTTCAGTGAACTCTCTTAATAGGTATCTCTTTCTGAAGTTTTATAAACAGAATTATTGACTCGTCTTCTCAATTTGACTCTTAAGTTATGAGCTTTAATAATATTAAAAACTACAACTTGTTGACTATATCTTTAATAGTCAACAAGTTGTATAAAAATTACAACTTCCCGTCCCGCGGGGGAGAACTATTAATATTATTTAGTGGGGGACAACGGAAAAATATTCCCGTTGTCCTCCGCGGTGGATAACTCCGTATGGGACATCGGGAATAACCGAAAAGTATTGTATTTTCTACATGATGCGATACCGTATAACATAACCTTTGTTTTTGATTGTGTAATTATTTATTGTTGTTTAGACATGTCGTTTGAGATAAAAGCTGGCCTTGGTTTGAGCATGTGTTTTAAAAAGATTGAAACTGACTTTTATAATTTAGATAGTATCGTGAAACAAAGTAGCGCACTTATGAGAAATGCTTTGCTCTATTACTTAAGCAGCAAAGCAAAATATCTAAAATTTTAGAAATTGTACTTAGAAGCTGAATTTTGTTAGAAATGTTGGATTGGAGGAATAGACTTCAACGCGTCAAAAATAAATTAATATTAGGATACCGCCCACGTAGGCTCCCAGAGGAGAAGCTTTATTCCGGTAGAGGACCGTTTCGAAGACTTTCATAATTCATAATTCAATAGATATAATGAATTATTTGAGTAAATTTATGTGTTTTGTCGTTTAGAAAGTAATGAAGATTTTTTATCATCGGATCTGAGTCAGTAGGGAGATTAATATGAAGATTTTACTTCAATCAAATTCAAATAGCAGTTAAATACCTGTAATATATTAATATATTCACAGTTTCTGAATTTACTTTTCGCTATGGAAACATAACTTCGCGACAACGTAATCATAGTCCAAGAGCCGTGGACCAACTTCGCAATAACATTTGACGGCCTTCCGCCTTGTTCTAAGTAAACACAATGTGAATTTCAAATTGATTGAATCATTAAATTCATACCAAACTAATTCTTGGTCAAACAGAGCACTGTCAGCTAGGCTTCTACGGAAGTGCCGTTATTAATAATAAATATCTTGAGACTTCTCTCATACGGCTACCTACCCCAAACTTGGCAGTCTGTACTATAATTATTTGTACAGAACATTATACATTCCCTGGATTATAAACCAATAATTTACGTCGTACAAAACCCACGGGATGAATTTATTGTAAATTAATGTTTATCCAATTATAAGCCGGAAGCCGCGCGTCTAAATTAAAAAATAAATTACTATTTACCATTACACTATCCAACTCCCGCACTCGTAAGTAATTAATATTATAATGTTGGTCCGACCCTCGCTCCAAGTTTCGATGAGTTTCTAGTTTTTAGTCCACAAGCCTCTCTATCGAGGGCAATTTATTTGGTAAAGTCCCGATTCATATCGGCGCGGCCATCCGCAATTAAGAGTAACTGTGGAGTAACTACTAACTAGGTACTTACTTTAAGGTTTCGCTGACGCAGATACGCTGTTCGCATGCAAGGCCTGCAAATCCAATGAGGTATACTATAATTTCAGTTATAGATTTTGTAAACCATTTCCAGAGTTTAGCTAGTTTTGTATTTTTTATATTTCAGCTCAAAAACAGCGATTATATATATTTGGTATAATTTGGGCAAAAATACAACTTATTCGATCTCTGAAAGACGTCACATGTTTGGCAGACTTTGCCTAGTATAGTGAAAAAAGTATTTAAATATCAAGATGTTAGTTTGAAACAAGATAACTCTAGTAAGCCATCCATTATGACGTCATCGATACAAAAAGAAATTAAAATACAAAACCAAATTATGACAATGAAATCATATTCTTAAAATCATGTGAGCTGTCATCAAAAATGTTAAAACTTTACATCCTACTAATATTATTAACGCGAAATTTTGTGAGGATGGATGTATGTATGGATGGATGGACGGATGTTTGTTACTCTTTACGCAAAAACGACTAAATGCATTTTAATGAAACTTCACAGTAATATTATTATGGTTTATATAGGTTACATTTTATCGCGGGAATACACCTCATTCCCACGGGAAAAATTGTTAAAGCAGGCGGAGCCACGGGGCGTACAGCTAGTACTCCATATAGCTACCCTACTAACTTATAATCATGCTGCGTTTTTACGCCAAACGAGTAGGAAAACCTCATCCCAATTGATAAATTTAGAACCAGGAGGCTGCGCTGGGAAGGAATCTGGTTTTATCCATTTCCAAGAATTGACTGTCCGACATTCCGTAACGCTTTCTGTTATTAATTAGGAACTTAGGAACCATTTACCAAGAATTTGTATCATTGAAGCGTCCCAAGCTCCCTTTATTAATACAATTTCGATAAACATCGCGTAGTCTATACGATAATGTAAGATTACAAGTTTGAGACTAATTATATTAGCTACGCAATAAACATCAAATTACAAAGTAACGTCGAAGAGCAGGCCCAAAACCGCAGATAGACAAAGGCGCCGCGCCGCCGCCGCCGCCGTTTGCGGCTGTCCCTCTGCGGGCTCACTGAAATCACCGAAATAGTATCTGGTTCGATACAACGCAACGCTCGGTTATTTTATTACTTCAAATACCTTACTACCTTAGGAAGCTGTCGGCAATAAGACAAAATTATATGATGATACAGTTGGGATCACGCAATGAACATCATACGAGAACATAATGGGGTAACCATGGTCTTCTAATTAATTATTACAAAGAGAATACTTTAATTTACAAGCCGGGAAACGAAGTAAAATAACATTTAAATAGGTACATTATTTACAGAGTTAGGTATAGAATAATATAGTTAAGAAAATAGAACGATGGAAAGTATAGAAGTATTATAGAATAAGTGATATAAAATTACTGTAAAGCTAAAAGGAGAAACATGATCTCGTAACTAAACAAGAGGCGTGTTGTCACCCCCTCGGGAGCCTCGCGTTCCTGTTTCTCTGGGATAAGAGGGTACTCTTCAACGAATTTAAGGACTACTTACAATATGTCTTTAATTTTTAAGTATATGTCTGCCCACGGCTACGCCCACGTTGTTTTGCGACTTTTCCGTAGTAATTTTTAGGTAACCCATGGGAATTTTTTAATTTTCCTTGATTAATATAACTTAGATGTTGTCCGGGGATATAAGGTACCACCATGCAAAATTTCATTTAAATCTGTCCAACAGTTTCGGAGATTAGCCCGTAGAAATAGACAAACAGAGAAACAAAAATTAAAAAAAAATCTGATAATTATGTTCTATATCGCTTTTTACATATCCCCTGAATCGAGTTCTAGCATTTTTATTTTCTCGTACAGATTTTCGATCTCTACAGTTGTATTATATATAGATAATTTAAAGTACAGATACATACGATCGAAAATTTACCCTTCGAATAGTGAAACACGAATATTTATGTGTTATTTTTTTCCATGAATAATGTTTGTACTGCGGCTTAAAACCCTGTTTTATAAACGAAAATAAATGAAAATAGTTCTAAACAAATTACACACCAGTAAATTTAATGAATTTGAGTGTAATTACTGAAATAATTTTGCAAGTCGTAAATAAGCTCAGCGCTAAAGTTATTCTGCGGCCTCCAGCGGTGAGCGCGAAAATTAATTACTCCACAGAAATTTATAAGCCATCCCCGAAGGACTTTATTGACAAAATAATTTTCCTGTTCTCACCGGGGAATTACAATAAATTAAAGAAGATTGGAGCGGCCAAGGGACGTCAAAAGATCCATTGTTAAAAACCAGGAATGGAAATAAAAGCTTACCACAGCCGCGCGCGGTATCTTACTATCTTTGTTTATCAATTATGTGGCATTGTGGCGTGCAACACTGTTGCAAGTTGTCGCCTTGGCGTAAAAGAGGCTTAAATAAGACCATGCCACGGGATTGCCAACTCCTTTTCCTCGACCTTTGAGGTAAAAATATTAACAGTTAATTAAATTGTTTTCCTTTCCATAGTTGCAGGTGTGCTTAAGTTACAATAACAAGACAGAAACAGCTCAATATCAGTGCCCCTTTCACAAATCTAAATCACATGTCCAATGTACATTGCGTAGTCGACCTGAGAAAAATAAAATGGTTCACATTTGAGGCTAACCAGTGAGTAGAGCGTAGTCACGCACGCGATGTAGATTGAATCGCCGAATACTTCTGTCCTACTCTCCAACACAGTCCGCATTCAAATGATTGAGTTAAACTTCGGGCGGCAAAGTCAATCGGTACAAAGCTGAGTTCATTTCGTTGAATTAATTCCAGCCGTATTATTTGTCTTAATTAGATTTAGAATGGATCAGAGTTGGCTAAACAGTAAATATTTACCTGTTTCAGAGATGAGCTTTGGTAGGTACAACCTTTTATACATTAGTCTAGAGGTGTTTAAGTACTAATAGTGTAACACACAAACTTTTATTTTATTTCGACTGTTCGACAACAGATGGCAACACTAGGTTCTTACAACTCGCAAGCTTTACTTCTACGGCGTATGATATAAGCTTCTTGTATTCATAAAGGTAGAAATTGATATTTGCTGTACTTGTATTATTTTCGTCGACATTCCTTCCTAGGGCTAGTGTTATTTATGTAGCTTTGAGGACAACTTCTATCCTTGGAATCGTTCCTGGACAAATTAAATAAGTGATAGTAGTATACGTAGCGGCAAACGCTTCCACGATCGTCGATCGTGCTCGTTTGTGTGTGCCTGTAACGCCTGTATCGGATAAACGAGTCGTCTAGAACTACGTCGTTTCACTGCCAGACCTTGTTATAATAGTTTTTTTTCTTAAAACCGAACCTCATTTAGGGGAACGTATTCAAGTTAATATTAACGCTTTAGGTAAATACTAGCGACCCGCCCCGGCTCCGCACGGGAAAATGGTTATTGTGGATTATTCTTAAGTATATTATGCATGTATTATACATATAAACCTTCCTCTTGAATCCTTCTATCTATTAAAAAGAACCGCATCAAAATCCGTTGCGTAGTTTTAAAGATTTAAGCGTACAAAGGGAGGGACATAGGGACAGAGAAAGCGACTTTGTTTTATACTATGTAGTGATTTAGATAAGGAACATAAAATCTCGATGGCTTGTCTAATAAACTTCTTCTTATTAAAAGTCAAAGCTTTATGAGGAAAATAAGCAAATTCTGGTGTGAGATGATGTCATGCCCCGCTGTGACCAAGTTATTAAATCAATCATTAATTGTTTAATGATCGTTTGCGATAATTTTAGTTAAACGAAAACATTAATGAAAATGACAAACTGAAATAGTTAAATAGAGTTTTAAATATGTTAGAATTAGGATAGGTGAGACACTAACCTTTTGTTATTTTATTACTTATAACAGTTTTGTCTATTATTTATTCATATCACAACCAGGTAACAATGAACGAATGGGGTTTTTGTTTTTACTCCCAGTAAAACACTTTATGAATTCAATTTTGTTTTGCTACTAGATAGAGACCACCGAATAAAAATCAGTTGTACTAGCGGTTGAAACGATCTAGTTGGCCCGTGCTCTAGATAGCGCAGACGCCCGCACCACTCACAACGACACATTTACCAGATCAAACATAATACAAAAAACAAAGATTACGTATCAGATTGATACTAAAGATAAAGAGTATTTTCCTCTTAAAATTCTCTTCCCGATAATTGGAAGATGTTGGATGGAGCCTATTTAGTATTCCGATCATGGATTTTCAGAAAGTTAATTTTAGAAATCAATTTGTTAATCCGGTGGCCGATGTCACGTTCGCGTGTTTCTGGCACTTGAGGGTATGAGCAATGAGCAGGCCTCCAAGAGGAAAGTGTACTTTGAACTTTATTCGGAACCTGTTAAGCATAATAATTCTAACATATTACTTTTAATCTACACTAATTAGGTATACTAATTAATTACAGATAATTTTTGAGAGTGAACCCTAAAAGGTGAGTAAGATTATAAGATGTCATAAAAAAATTAAGTAAGCACTCGCGTTTCAGCCATAGTCATAATAATTTAACGAAGAATAATGTAAAAAATATCTACGTTAGGAGTAATATTTTAGTAACCTTAAATTTTATTATATTTGCTGGAGTTTGATAGGGTTGCTCCATCAAGATTATAGTCTGGATTGTGTCCGTTCCATACCTATTTAAATTTAGAAATCATTATATACCTATTCATACTATACAGATATTGCTTCCTATCTGGGGTATATATATATAGGTAGGTTCGATCCCCTCCACCTAAACATAAGCGACTCAAATGAAAATTTTTTCTTCCTTCATGCAAATGACGATTAAATTTGCAATAATTAGTATTTCCCCACTCAATACACGTAGAGCCGTTATAATTGGTTAACCCGCTAATGTAATGCGAGATGTGAAAGTTGGCAGAACTGATTGGTGCTCAGGAGTTGTTCAAACACGCGGCAACGACGGAATAAGATGACTGTTTGCCGGGAGTGGAACCATGTCACATTTGTTTCGATGATTTAATTTTGTCTCAATCTCGCCCCATTGTTTGCACTACAATATATTAAATAGGACTTCTTCTTTTCTTATATTAGAACCAAAATCTTTCTTATTTGGGTAAATTCTCATAGAGTGATATTTGTTCAACAAGGGCCTCAGCGGGGTTAAAACCCGGAATCCAAGTAATGTACGCTTTACAGCTTTTAACAATTAGGCTGCGAAGGCTGTTATTAAAAAGTATTGGACCAGAAGCTATGCCTTCTTATACCAGTTTCGCTCACAACTTCCCTTCGTCATCAGTTTATTGAATTAACGTTATAATAAACCCAAATATCGAAAATTAAGTAAATAAGTAGTAAGTTATGTAATTAATCAGAAATAAGAAATATTTATTTGCGGGACATCACAACACAACATAAAATACAAAAGTTAACAAGTATGATTAAAAATAGTCCGGTGAAGCTTGAATTGGTCGTTATTTTTCGACACAAGCTTAGGTCAAAATTGCGCGTCACGGACGGGGATATAGAGGGAAAGAGTTATCGTAAGAAAGAAATAAAAAACAAAAGTAAAACATTTATCCCACGCATAAACTATGAACTACATTCACCCTGAGTAACATAGACTACCTTTTACCGCGGGAAAATGCCTCTTTCCCACGGGAAAAACTGTTAACGCGGGCGGAGCCGCGGCGGAAAGCTAGTTTCTAAATAATTTGCTGTCAGCTTGTACTTTGTCAAGACTTTTTCTCATGATTATTCATCTCTGCTTTTGTTGTAATTCTCTCCGCGAGTTGTAAACTAACTGAACAATAGAGCAAGAACAGGGGGCGGTTTTGAACAAGTTATTGCTTTGTTCCTCCGATGTTTTAACCTCCAATAATACTTATCTCACCTTAAACCTCCCGCGGTAATAGGTAGCCTATGTTACTACCCAAGGCCTATTCTATCTTTGTACCAAGTTTCATTAAAATCAGTTCAGTGGTTTTTGAGTTTATTCATTACAAACATACACAAATACAAAAATACAAATCTTTCCTCTAATATTAGTGTAGGTTATATTTCTATTACTAACAATCAAAGAATATTCCTCGCACTGACTCCATTTGAACCGCACTCCTTGGGTCGTCGTCTCCTAATTTCATAAAAGATATTATCTCAAACTTTAAACTCGTCACGGTCTGGCGGGCTAATTCTTGAAAGGTATTTCAAATACTTATCTTTTTAATTGAACAACCCTGTGCACGCGCCATTACCGCCATTACGGTCGCCCCGAGACGACTGATGACTCGTGCTGCCGGATGCATTTGGGTGCTTTTTGTGGTATCGAAAAGTTGTATGGAACATTTTTTGTAAAAACTTGGATTATTGAGAACAGACAGATGGACACACATATGAATACCTTTTTACCCAGACCCAGGCTAAACGCAGCTTCGCGCTCGCTCGGTTTGTGTAGTGTGCTCAAGTAATATAAATTTAGATTAAACTCAAGTCCCTCCTAAGTCCTTGGGGATACTCGTATTACATGAATTGATACAGAAAAAAACTATACAAAAAATGAATACAAATATAGATATATTCCTTTCTGAACGATAGTCGGCTGAATTATGATGATGATTGCCACTTAATAACAGTCGAGATTTCTTAAATAAATTATTATATTCTATTATTTATATGCATAGGTACTCAATTTGGGGACAAAATAACACGGTAAAAGATATTCAAAGAAATTACTACCAAGAGAGCAATAAAAAGCGTCTCGAGAAACCGGCGGCGACGCAACGTCGTAAAGGAGCCTCTCGGGAGGTATGTCCTCTTAAGTAAATGTGGTCATGGGGGCCAGAAGTAGTAAAACGTCTATGTCAATTTGATAATCGGGCACCTTAATATTCATCCAGCTAAGAAGCAACTTCTAGACGATGCGCTTAAGTGCTTTAGGTCTTTTGTTGGTCACGGCGCGGCGGCGGCGTGATCGTCACTACACCAGCATAAGTTTAAACCTTACGAGATTAGAGCAGAGACAGGTGCTGCCGCCTACGAACGAACCGTAAACTCTTTAGAGCAGACATAGGTGCTCGGAAATCTCGACTCGAATCGATCTTTTCGAATCGAACTTTTTACGGCTAAACCATGCAAAATTTGGCTGTACGTTATAGGGACGAATGGTAGGAATCAATTAATTGATGTGTGTAACCTTTGCCTACTTTCTCTGTTAGCCGACTTTTAAACAAATTGTAGTATAAAATGGCACAAAAAAAAAGAAAAGTCGAAACTGACAATTTGTATGAAAGTAGTGAAAGTTGAGGGAAATTGGTTTGTTTATTTACATTATTTATTTACAAATTACCACAAATGAGGTCCAAAATCGACTAATTAGTGTTCATTGTGTATGTAGTAATGTGTTCCACAGGATTTCCAATAAGAATATGTATTTTCTAACTAGAAAAAAATTTACTTCGGCATCATGGTAAGTTTTTCTATTTAACACACTTTGATTGTGATTGTTTAGCCTGCGGTATCCGTCTGCAAGACGGAAGCCGACTGCAACTTAATAACTTAATTTAAATATTTAATTAGATACCTATAGACAGATACATCTACACGAAAAAAAAAATTAACAGTGTTTTCAATGCGGGGAATGAATTCATAAGTAAGTAGGTAAGAAACATTGTTTCAATAAAAAACGTAATCAGCAATCAATTTGTTTGTGAGCCGAATGCAAGCATACATAACATGGTTTGTGAACATTTGATTGATCAGCATCAGATCAGTTATTGGAGATTAACCAGCGGAACCCATTTGGCGGGATCAATCGGCCGATTCCCGGAACAACGGGATACCGGGATAACGGGATAGCGGGATAACGGGATAGCAGGATAACACGCTCGAGTCGGCCCGCATGCTTCAGTGGCGGGGAAGAACGCAAAGCTTATGAGATTCCGACATCATACAGATACGAAAATCGGATTGTGTTTAGGGATGACAGGCGCGAACGAGTGGCAGGGCTGCTGCCACCGAACTTATACACTTTTTCCTGTCATTAAATTATGATTTATACCATGAAGGAAGAAAAAATTTTACGCGCCCATGGGCGTGAAATTTTTTTTTCCTTCATGATTTATACCATTATGGCAAAGTCAAAATGAAGTTGTATTAAAATATAAGTAAATTGATAATTTTGTATTATTTTTTTCGTTCGTACAAAGTTAACATTTACCGTAACATTTTCAGTTAGCTCATAGTTACGTCTTAATTTAATTTATTCTTTGACAGTATCAGGAATAAGACTTTTTTAATTAAGTAGATACAACATGAAAGATAAAAATGTTGATAGTTAACCCAAAATATTTCATAAAAAATTGTTCAAGTACACAAGCTAATGGCTGTTTTAACCTCGCAATGGCAAAGAAAAAAAAACAAAGGACACAATTATTTGAAAATAATTCTCATCTATTTGAACTGCTAACCCTAACCGGTGCAGTGTAAGGAGAAAATGCGAATACAAAGCGGCGAGGTCAGTGAACTCACATTGGCGCACAGTCGAAGCGAGGCCTCGTCATGTTTTTCCACCCAAAGCATATTCATCTCTATTGCTCTATTATTAAAGTACAGTAGCCAGCACATGCGGCTGGACTTGTTGACGCCCGTATTCCGTAGCGGTGGAGGCGAATTTCGTAGTGCCAATGTCCAACCGCATGTGCTGGCTTCTGTACAATGGAACGCTTCGACTCTGCGCCTGTAAGTTGAGCCTTAAGGTATAACCCAAACTATTCGTGAAAGCACCAGCGATTCCCTTCGTTTTTTTATTTTTTGTGGAATGTATTCGCATTTGAGCACAGCCTCACTTGATGGAGTTTATCGCCGATGATGATCACGCTCTGAAGATGCCTGTTCACTCCTGCCTTCAATTTATAAATTGAGTACATTCCAATTTCAATTTTTAGGTTACTATTAATTGTAAAAAAAATATTAAAATAAATAACACACACACAGTACTGCGCAGTTTTGTGGGACAACTGTTTTCTGTTGGTTCAAACAAAAAAATCTTTAACCTAACCCAAGGAATGTCATGGTTGGACTCAAGCTTACCACTTGCGGGTTGTTCAACATAACACATATTTTTAAATTTCTTCGCAGGTGTCTACAGTTTTCTTAAAACGTCGAATAAACGTAGATATAAATTCAAAAATCGAAAACACTTTGATGTGCCGAGGCTTGGACCCGCGCCATCCGAATGAAAGACAACGATCCTAGCCACTACGCCACCCACGCTCTCGTTTGTTCTATGTCTAACCAGTAATAACAATAAAGCCTGCCAAGCGTGGGGTTTATCGGCGAAGAGTGGGACTCCAGTCCAGCTGTGGACACACTGTAACATTTTACACACTGTAACATACACTATTTTAAAATCGTCGCTGACGTGTTATAGCCTCCATTAATTAGGCTCACTTCAAAATTCAATTTGGTAGCGATTTAAAGAATTAAATTATATTTTATTAAAAGTAACCTTTTTGTAAAATTTCTTTAAAAAGGTTGAGTTGAGGGTATCGTTGCGTCGTTAAGGACGGACAAAGTATTGCGGTTATAATGAAAGGCCCCAACGGTTGCTCGGTTTCAATTTCCGAGTTGTTTCCGAGCGATGTTGTCGCGTTGGAAAGAGACGGATGTTCATTAGATCGCGAGCGGCGATACCACATGCCAATGGCACTGGCATGGCGCGAACAACTGGGCACACTTCGAAGCAGAGTGCACGAAACACTAGTACGAGAGCCGTGCCAAAGGCATTGCCTATGACCATCAGTGGACTCCCGTAGACTTATAGTCATGATGATGTTTGATATACCAGATGCTCACATTCTGTGCCCTATAGTTTTAAGCAAACTAAGTATACGGAGAGTTTTGGTGGCCAAGTAGCTAGGGCAACATACATTATATATTATTCATCAAATAAATCTCAATCAGTTCACCTTAGTTTCAATTTTCAGATTACACGCTTACATTTTACGTTTCATTAAATGTTAATAAATGGCAATATATCTAGCAAATAGAGCTTAAATAGGTATGTATGTATATGATTTAACCAAGGAAATTCCAGAGTAGACAGAAACAAACATTTTAAAATGTAAAAGCAATTTTAGCAAACCGTTAGCGAGGGGAAAATATTATTCAAATAAGTTCAAATTGTTCCATTTCGTTTGGAGAAAATTCTAGAAATAACTGCATATATTATGCAGTTGGCAGAGTTTTAGCTGCAGTTCGGAACTATTCCAATAAAGGCAATGGACTTACTGAATTCAAGACTTTATTCTTTGGTCAAATCATTTCAGAGTCAAACCTGTAGGTACATCTAGAAACTTACGTGTACATCTAGAAACTTATCAGTACGCGATAAGGAGGGAGACTTTAGCTACATTACTATTCATATTCTTGGCCAAGCACTTATCATTGCTCATATCAATCTCAGTAACTGATTTTTACATTAAACTAAATTATTTTAATTCATCTATGCTTGCTTGCTTGCCGTGTGAGTTTCGAGATTAACATTCTTTATAAACCCTGGCGTAAGAGTTATTGAGCCTACTAAAGCTGCTGACATGCCTCCTAGCCGGGACCAATGGATTTACGTGCCTTCCAAAACACGGAATCATCTTTAGATAAATAAGTTTGCAAGAAAGCATACGATACACCTTGCCAAAAGATAAAATTAGAATACCTATTTATTTATCAGTGATCTTGTATAACAACAGAATCATTTAAATGTGTGCTAAGCGCAGATGTGTGAGCAAACACCGGCGGGAACTCAATCAGCCCTAAAAGGTTCCTGGAACGATCCCGCCGAACACGCCGACTTCATCCCGGGAACATTGTTTAATTTCAACACTAAACATGATAGCGAGGGGCATATCGTCTTACGTTTTACCTTAAAAGTGCTCATGGAGTTATCTGTAAATAGGAAATAACGTGAAATGTTGTTCGTATAAACAAACATAGCTTATGTTCTAATTACGAGTAAAAGTATTTGGTATTCTGTGGTATTAATTAACAACCATCTAATATGCTGTATTTAAAAAATATCTAAAAAACAACTGCAACCTGTATATTCTTTTATATTCTTCTTTTCTGTTTATATAAACGACAATATGATGGTATAATAAAATCTGTACTTTTCAAATAAATTACAATTAAAACATTATTCAGTAAAATTGTAAAATGTTAAGCTGCACCTTTCAGTTATCAAAATAAAAACGCATTAAGTTAACTTAGTATCTAATAACCAGCTTACTGCTGCGGTTCATTAATGAGCCCACTCTGCAGTTGAACTTTTGTAAAAGTGGTTTACAGTGCAGTTGCGGTGCAGCGGTTCAGTGCTCACTGCTGAGCTGAACATCACTTGTTTGGTTTGAGCCCAGTTGTTCAACACAAACACCACATTGCAGGGACATAGGTCCGAGGTATTCGCGTAGCCAACCGCTACGGACTGCAGCTACGAGCTACGAAACCGCTACGCGCCGTAGTTTATTTTACCACAGACTGAATAAAAAAGCTTGTATCAGAGAGGGGGGAGCCGCTTTCGCGAAGCGGCTCTTCAAACCTCTTTGGCTTGTATGTTCAGTATCAATCAATGTTATAAATGTGAAAGTTACTCTATTTGTATTTTTGTCTGTCTGTGAAACTTACAATCGACTAGACTGAGAGACTGTACAAGAAACAACATTAGCAATTTTTTACAGTGTAAAATACCAGATTTTCATTGTTAAAAAAAACATAAACGAACAAAGTAGCTTGTCTGTACTAATATTATAAAGAGAAAATAGTAGATTGTTTGTTTGTTTACATTGAATAGGCTCCGAAACTACTGAACCGATTTTAATTAAACTTTGTATAAAGATAGAATACTCTTTGGGGAATAATATAGGCTACCTATACCGCGGGAAAATTCCTCATTCCCACGGGAACACTGTTAACGCCGGCAGATCCGCGGCGGAAAGCTCAATTAATAAACATTATTTAGTGTTAATATTTATATACTGTATACCTAATACTACTACTTGCTACTGATCTGGTTACGAAAAGGTCCTGTCTGATCCCACGTCGAGTGAGATCGATCATGTACAAACTAATCCCTCGGGGTGATCGATGTATGCTTTTGTAAGTATTATAGTATATTACCAGCGTTACCTAACACTACTGAGCTAAGGAAAAGAATCATTTATTTAAAAAAAGAGCGCTTATCCTTCACTCTTCTTTTTTCGCTCGAATCCTAAAAAATCTATACTTTCATTTAGGAATTGACACAAAGTGTAGAACTTTACGTCTATTACCTTACGTTTCATCTTCTTTACCGTGGCTATTGAGCTGAGTAGCCATGTTTAACACGTTTGAATGTGGAACACGTTCCTCCAGGCACCGGCATAGATCAAAGAATTTCCCCGAAGTAACGTGTTTGAAGGGCATGCGGTCAGCACCAGCCACTTGGTACGGTCTGCAACAAGAAAAATTCATCATTTTCGCAATCACAGGTGTTAATAATAATCACAATATGTGGGACATCTCACACACGGCCATCTGACCCCAAACTAGGCAGAGCCTGTACTATGGGTGTCAGACAGATACACACATATATAAATATACAACATCCAGACACAAGGCAAACACAAGTGCTCATCACACGAATGTTTGCCCTGGACGGGATTCGAACCCACGACTTTGTGCTTCGTTGGCAGACATACTACCAACTAGGCTACGAGGCCGACGAATGTACGCCAGGTACCTCTGGCTTGACATGACAGATGGTTCACTGGTTTATTCGATCGGTATTTGGAAGATAGCGTACACCTAATTACACTTTATACTAGCTACTGGTCATTGCTATTACTAGTACTACTATTTCATTGATACAAAAGTAATTCATGCAACAGAATACAATACGCCACGGAACTGAAAAACATCAGTCTTGCATGCGATTTCGGCGACAAGTCAGATGACCTACTACTAAAAGATATATTTTCCTGGACTTTGTCATATTACTTCAAGGAGAGAATCCTCATAAGATACAATTGAATTGACACAAAATTACAGACCACTCAGAATAAATAAATAGTAATAAAACTCATATACGTACACTAAATTCCATTCTGGAGACTACTAAATACTCATCCTTTACCATTCTTTATCTCCTGCTCGTCTCTTTCCATATAATTTACTTTTCCTATAATTTACTGACAAAATCGTTATTTACATAGGTTACATTTGGACCCACGAATAAATCTAACCTTTCTATCTAAGAAAAAATAAACTAATATCCAATATCAGTGTCGTAAGGGTGCTTGTACACGGTGCAAGAAGCTTGCGCACATTGAGTCAATGGACTTTGTTTGAAAGCACTAAGATTGTAAAATATATCATGGTATTTCTTAAATCAAGTTAAGTGTAGATTACACATAATATTATTTAGATTTAATTAGATGCGGCTAGTGTATATACTTCGCGTGTGTAAACGAAGTTTAATTTGAGTCAACTTGCGCAAGTTACAAGCACCCTAAGTAAGTGACCTTACCCCGGAAGTGTATAACGGGAGGTGTAGTCGGCTGTTTGTTTTGGAGTCGATCAATCCGTGAGGACCCCCGAGCCGACGGCGGCGGCTACTCGTATTGATGGAGTTACCGCTCGGCGCTCCTTGGGTCCCTCGCAGGTAATTGGGCTGTGGGCAGCCGTTAGCTTCACGCTCCACTGCTGATTTACAGCTTACGATACAGGTGCTTTTTTGCCAGAAATAATGTAACGGAAGTTTCTAATCCATTATTTAGATGTCTTTTACAGTAACCTAACCTTTATTTATGTTAGGGTCGTAACTTAGATCAAATTATTTCCAACTAATTGTAGATGTGATTTGTTAGCTATAGAAAAGTTGATGATTGACTGAACAATACTGAACATAATTTATCACTATTTCGCAGTAGCCCACCTATGTCCTGCGCTGCCTGCATTCAACAAAAAGCCGTGACCCTCAATAAATCGGTTATATCATATTACGCATTCACAAGAAAATCTATCTTCAGCTGAAATAATAGCTTGGAAATACCAACATGTGACTGATATATCAAATTTAATTGAAGTGAAATAAAAGCTGGCTTACAGAAAAAAGAAGCTTGTGTTACTATCTATATTAATAATTTCGTCCAGGGGTACGGTAGACTCGATCGAAACCTTATATGAATAATAAAACATGAAAAAATATTGATTTCGAGTCGACAACATATATCCGCAAAATTCGGATTATAGAGAATTTCGTTAAATTCTAATGGCACTGACAAACAAATCGCAGTCGCCATGATAAACAAACTGCAGCCGCCATGGAAACATTGAGTGAATCATAACAAAACTAAATACTTTTCTTCAGTCGTTGAATTTTCGCGAAAATATTGTTTTTGACACTTTTTTATGATATACTCTTTGTTATAATGTGTTTTTTCACAAGTTTTTTCAGCAGTGATTTTATTTCTATCTTTAGAGGAGTAGTAGTTTGGTAGTAGTTATTCCGTGATGAAAACCCGGCTTCGGTAGCTGTTCGTAAAAATTTTAGGCCATATTTTACGCCGAAAAACTTTTTCATGACTATTATGTCTTGGCCTATATTAGGATTGAATCTCAAAGATTACTGTTTCTTCGAATGAATCAAAAACAAGGCTCAGTCTTTGACCAATGTGTGTGGCCGGTGATGACTTATGGATCTGAGACGTGGTCGCTTACGGTGGGCCTCATAAGAAGGCTCAGGCAGGTCACCCAAAGAGCGATGGAGAGGGCTATGCTTGGAGTTCCTTGCGTGATCGAATCAGGAATGATGAGATCCGCAGGCGAACCAGAGTCACCGACATAGCCCGAAGAATCGCGAAACTTAAGTGGCAGTGGGCGGGGCACATTGCACGTAGAACCGAGGGCCGTTGGGGAAAAAAGGTTCTTGAATGGCGGCCACGCGCCGGAAGACGTGGCGTGGGCAGGCCCCCTACAAGGTGGACCGACGATCTGGTGAGAATGGCGGGAAGCCGCTGGATGCGGGCAGCGTGGGACCGATCATTGTGGAGATCTTTGGGGGAGGCCTTTGTCCAGCAGTGGACGTCTACTGGCTGAAATGATAATGATGATGACAAGGAAACATATTTTTGGAATACGGAGTGCATGGTTTTACACCATTATCTTCCCGCCAAAGTAAAGACAGAGACTGAGTGCAAACAAAGAGGTTTACAGAGAATAAACCTTAAAAGTTATATGTTTTGTTAATTTATGTTGGTTAATTTTGAATGTTGATTTAAAATAAAAAATATTTGTGTAAAAACTATTGAAGTTTTTATTAACTATATTTATTAAACACAATAAACGAAGCTATACGAATCTATGCCTTGCTTACTTTTAATATTCCTTGAGAACCGATGACTACAGAAATATCTGCCTACATTTTGTACCTAGATGTGTACCTATTATGAGTCACATTTCACCCGAGCGAAGCCGGATTTTCATCTAGTACGTCAATAAAACGAGTACAATAATTTGTCAGACTTGTTGTAGAGAGGTTTCAAGCAAAAATTGACAATGTTTTTATTTAACCAGTTTAGTAGACCGTCGTAAGTTTAAAAAATGTATGGTACGGGAGGTCGCCAAACTTTTTAAATAGCATGAAGAATCCTGTGCGTGTGTGAATCCTTCAATTCTCGCGAACGTGACCTCTTTCCCTGACGCATATATGCGTCGTTGAGACCACACGCTCCCGCAGAATAACATAAGCAAATAACATTTGATCCGGCTCTTAGCATTTCTGTGTTTTGTTTACCGTCGCTAATGTAGCGTAAAGTAATCGTCATAAAACGTACAAGGATATTTTTATTTAGAAAAACGTGTCATCTGTGTGTCCTATGATGTGGTTCTCGGCTTAGAATTGGACCAACCCTATTTCCTCCTAAAGTTTTCGAATGCGCAGCAGCATTCACTAGTGCTGTCTATCAACAACAACCTCGATCCCCAACCCGCCTGAAGGGACACATCCCTTGCTAAGAAGAAGCCTTAGTACAGCAGTGGAGTTTTAAAAAGGCTTTAGCAGTAGTGGTACCACTTGCTTGCTTATCGTGTGGGTTTCGAGGTTTATCTACCTCACGAACCCTGGTATCGGAATTATAGAACCGCCTTAGGCTTCCTTGCTTCCTAAGTAAGCAAGTACCACTAATCTGAATAATCAGTATGTAAATCTGATAGATATAACTATACCTATTAAAAAAGGTTACTAACCTACGCTTGTTACCAGAATATATTATAAAATTCACGAACCTCCACATGTTTCTCGAACGATGTAGATCTCTCTCACCCATTACTGCGTTTACGTAAATTATTAATTAATAGTCGCCGGGAGAAGTTGGTACATAATAGACATAGCATTCGATTGATTCCAAGGATCCAATTTACATGTCGCTAAATGCTGTTTATAACTTCCCAGAATTAGCCTAAATGGTGCTGAGCAGGGAGAGTGAAGCGTTATTTACAGCGTAACATCGTTTTTCACTAGTCATGGTCATGACATCCTTATGGACATAGGCATATGCCCAACGGTGGGCGTAACAATGGTGCTAAAGCAGATGACATCATAACTTAAAAAGATATGCTCAAACCAAGGCAGGCTCTCGTCTCAAATCAGTATAAAATAATAACAAAAATCAAAGTATGTCACAAATTTGGTTTCTTATTGGATTAAACATAGGTATTAAAGGTTGTCACAATATTCAATCGCACATAATTCAGTTGCCCTGAAGGCACAAACTCGGCGCCGCGCTACAATTTTCCCGTACAAATTGGCTCGTAAATGAAATTATTAGCAAATGTATGTAATTTCGGCCCAAACGCCGTATCAACCAAACGAACCTTTCCTTTCGATTAGAGGTACATCAGGGCCGCGGCTTACAATCAAACTCTTTTTGAATAATATATTTTACTATGCGTAGTGTGGGTCTTGAACACATGTCTTTCTGTAGAAGATGACTAAAATCGTATAACTCAGACAATATTCAGCAGCATTCACCTATGTAACCACTAACAACTTGGTGAGGAAATATATAATGTGATAAGTTATGAAAAACTAAAAATCCTTAACTTTTTCTTAAAATTGGCGTTATAATTATTTAAATAAAACTTCATATTCAATAAAGGTTTTGAAAATAATTTAATCGTGTTAAAACGTAAAAAGATTTGCTCAAACGCCTTAAACAATGGAACAAGTTAAATTCAAAGCTAAAAAATATTTAATTCATGAAACAAACGACACACGATAAGCAAGCGTCACACATCGGACACTATACCTCCACCAATAATTTAACAAATCGATGCCCAAAACCGGCGCGTTCACTCAACAAAGGAGGTTTATATGCAGGACTTCCCGCTCAGTTAACGTGTCATCGCGCTCACAACACAAAGGGTCGTACAGAACACAATGCCTCACCTCACCGCTGCGCTGCATGCCAATACACCAATTTACTTGGAAAAGCTTTTGCGACACGGACAAATCGGTATATGCAAAGCAAGTGGGAGAGCGTAGTTGAAAATGCTGGGGGTGTTGTTACTTTCAAACACCTATCTTATCGAAGAGGAACATTATCAAAACATGTGTGGAGTGCGCCGTAACACTTCATAGGATTGTGCTGTCGCACTTGTCGTGGCCAATCAGCTACGATATGTTGAAATAGTATGAAGCCATAGCCTGCTCAATGATTCTGACACCAGGGCTGATGAGGGAGGTTAACCTCGTCACCCGCTCGATAAACAAGCAGCAGTATGAATAATATTACCAATTCTCCGACTTCAGTCATAACAGGTTTAGGACACAAATATTTTGTAGGTTGAAATGAGCATCCATATAAAGAAGGCCTTCTGTTTAGAGGTCTTCTGGCTTATAATCGTTTTGCAATCGACAGTAGTCATCAAAATCAATCCCTCATTTAAAATCCCAATATTTCTATGATCATCGCAGTATGCTGGTTTTAAATCGGGCGGCAGATTACAATATACCCATACAATATTTTCTACCCATACGAAACACATGTAACTCGTAAAAGCGGGGTTTAGAATAAAAAGTCGTCGGTTCCCGTGTCAATATAACCGCGTAAAGGCACGCGTCAGTAATGTTATATTCCTCGTCACTCACCAATTCCAGCCCCAACCTTTGTTGCAAAGGCTTATCGGAAAGCCCGCATCGATAGGTACGTCAGATCATGGAAAATAGAAGATATACGTGATATAAAACCTCCAATAAGAGGGGATATGAACGTAGAAACAAGTTTATTTTAATTTTATATTTACTTTAAAAAAAAAAAGCACGGAGTTCGTCACATGTGGATAGCTAGTATTTATAATACCTATGACCAAGGCATAAACGGTTTAGGGTCTGAGGTTAGTCCCTTTCACGGGCAGCCTTGGTCTGACGCGGTAATTTGCGGGGAAATACCACCTTGAAAACCCGGCGCTCGCGCGGACCGCAGTGTTTATAAAGCAGCGTGTCGCTAATTGCTATTATGTAGTACACAGGCTCATGTATGTATGTATGTATGTATGTAACCGTTTATTCAAATAAATAAATACATATTTTCTCTTAACTTACTTTTCTGCCAAACTGCACAGCAGTTTATTGGACAGATAACTAACATTTTACTAGAAAACAAATTAATTTTAAGGAGAGCTTCATTCAAATTTAGCATTTTAGAATAGAATATAAGTACTATAAATCGAGTTCTTTTAATACTTAGAATACATAATTTTAAGAATTCTTAAAGAAGTGCACCTTAAGTATGTTTGTTTAAACTTCGTATAAAAAGCACTTTACTACGTAAGTATATCAATTACAAATCCAAACAAATACGTGTGATGAGAACGAATGAATGAATAACCATCGAAACCTACACATTTTGTAATATTCGTTATACAGGTTGTAAGAAAAAGTATCATTATTCTTTATACCGAGTATAATTGTGTTATAGAAGTGTAACACATTAAACAATAAAAATTGCGTTGCTTCACAAATTACATGCTACATCTCCGCCACGTCATTGTTTGCGAAAGGGGCGTGCGTGAGTCGAATGAACTTTGATACGTAGAGCGGATTTAAAAATATTATTAAATAATAACGAAATGCCAACATTTTTATTGACTTTTCCTAACACCCTGTATACAAATACAAAATACAAATAAATATTCATATATTTTCTTGTATGTATAGGTACATTAGTAGTCCGATGATGGCTTTACGCCAGAATTTTCTTTGTTTTAACGTGGTTTTTACCGTGCCAATAAGATATTTTTTATAAAAGTTGGCAAGGTTTTTACATTCAAAAACAATCAGCCAGATTTTGCCACACAAATGTTTGAAAAATATTTAAACTACTTTTTACTTCTGACTGAGCGATTTTGACGGCCCCGTAGCCTAGTTGGTAGTATGGCTGCCTACAAAGCACAGGGTCGCGGGTTCGAATCCCGCCCAGGGCAAACATTCGTGTGATGAGCACTTGTGTTTGCCTAGTGTCTAGTTGTTGTATATTTATATATGTATCTATATCAGCTATCTGACACTCATAGTTACAGACTCTGCCTAGTTTAGAGACAGATGGCCGTGTGTGAGGTTAATTCAGACGTATGAAAGATATGAATCCAAAATAAAAACCTTAAAACGTTTCAGTATAATTAGTGTCTATGTGGAACAAATAGTGTATTATTCGCATTTGACTAGTAGTACGTATTTAATGTTTGCGGTCGCACCCGCATAATGTCCGAGGGATCGACTTGGGACTGAAAGGCAGACCACTGAAGGCTGGTAAGCCCTAGCTCATTAGGATGTTTGACGTATAAGTGACAGGGCATTTAATATATCGAACTAACTAACATTACAACTGCGAGTAAGCAGGTTTTATTAATTTATAAGAACGCCAAACTGTTAAGAACTAAGAACTAAGTATAGAGAAAAATAATATACAATACCAGTATACGCTCTAAATAGAACCGAATAATACAAAGTAAATAATTAAATACAGGCGTTTAAAACTTTGAGGGAAGCAGCATATTACAGGGCACGTACAGAGGGCTTACAATTTTCTAGTTCTATTTCTTATTAATAATTGTTCTCTAAATTGTATTGCGGCACATTTATACCATAGTATCTTTGAAGTGTATGAAGCCCTGAATACCTAATAATAGGGCTTTGGGGAGTGGGTAGGCCTATCTGTGGATCTGTGAGTGAGGGTACATTTATCGCCGCCACTACACGTGATAACGTCTCCACACTGATTTATTTTTTGCCGAATGTGTGAGAGACAGAAATAAAATATAGAGGCACAGATTAGATATTCACCCAGAGACAAAAAATAAATACTTTTATATTTTTCGGAAGTAGGATTATTACACGTGTCACTAACAAGGAGCTCGAACTTAACTTGAATTTAAGGTAATTATTCACTAGTTCGTGGGGGTGGGACCAAAGAGGAGTGTCTTTCTAATGTCTGCTTACTCGCTTGATATTATGCACTATGCAGCTCTACCTTTAATTTATCCCAGCAGTGGGATCCAACTTGCTACCCCTTCCCATCAACTTGTACGAGGAACAGAACATGTATTCCGAAACCTGGAGTGTTGTTTGTATAACCTGGTGACACTGCATTTCTTCTTTCCATGCTGTTATAGTCCAGAATTGGGAATTCACGTATTTTATGAGTATTTTTACGCAGCCTCCCAAAAACAATTTTTCGTCGTGTTCAGTGCTAAACCATTAATCATAGTATGGAGTGAGTCATAAAAATGAGAAGTCACGGTGATTGATGGAACATTGAGACGGCTGGTGAGAAGTAACTGATAATAAATTATATCTGTAATGATAGCGGCTCTCCTAAAGCCACTTTTTCAAATGTTTGATTGAATAGTCGTGAGGGTTTCAACCTAATATAAAGTTTTAAATAATGATGGCTTACATTTTTTGACGTTCAATGAAAGAACTAAGATGGTTTCTTTTGCGTGTAACAAACTGTTCTTACTTACTTAGTTTGAAACAAGTTTTTTCCCCTCGGGGTGGGCAGTTTTACCACACACACATTCACAAGATTTTTTGGGTCAAGATTAACAAAGAAAGTCACCTTTGTATTTCGTGATGCACCCACATAAATTACCTAAATATTCATCTATTTGTTTTGTACCAAATCAATCTATTTATTACACGTCCAAAATCGTTAGGTTGAATCAAACACGACATATACATTTGTAAATATAAATGAGAAATATATAAAATATAAAATACTTTTTTTTTGTTGGTCACTTATGCAGCTTTAAAAGCTACTTGAGTATTAATGACCTACTGGTAAGCATTGAACAAGGGACTTACGAAAAACTTATAAGAAGTATCAGCATAGATTGTAAAATTATTCGTCTCCACGATCAACGTGAGATGATTATATTAGGCGGGAGTCGCCGCCGACGACTAATAAGTAACAAGTCACGTATGTCACGCGTGTTGTTATCAGCACGAGATCCACCACGCAGCACGCAGTCTGCAGACGACCTTGGGAGGCTGACTGATACCTACACTCACGCCCTCGCCCCAGCTGCAAACCTGCTTGACAAATCGACCCATCGATATCTGGGAGGAATCGTCTGCTATCAACTAAAGTGACAGTTCTTCGTACGATAAAGTACATCTATATATGTACGAGTAAGTACACATGTATTCTTTGTGTGCGTGTATGGAGAAAGCTGATATATAAAACTAAGTTAGGCATGTTAACGTACCCTACCATATATGGGTTTATTTTATTATTTTTAAGCTATTGCATAGCTTTTATCGCGGGCCTTGAGAGTGGAGACCGAATCCAGAAATTCCGTAACGAAAAAAACCTAACGCCCCTTTGACATACATAGACATACATAGAGTTCTTCTTCTTCTTCATATTTAAGAGCCTCGCTCTTGTCGGTGGAGTCTACGCCACTCTGTTCTGTCTTCCGTCCTCTGTTTGATCTTCTGATACGACACGACATCTATTCCTTCCTTAATTTGGTCTATATATGTCCTTCTAGGTCGTCCTCTCTTCCTTTTCCCTTCTATCTTTCCTTCAATGATGTTTCTGACAAAGACGTCGTGTCGCGACGAAGTGACCCAGCATCTTCCCTCTATCTGCAATGATCCCCAGATTAGTCCTTTTCTCATTCACAAGTTGTAAGACATCTTCGTTGCTTTTTCTTTCCGTCCAGCTGATTTTCTCCATTTTTCGCCAACACCACATCTCAAAGGCCTGCAATCTTTCCCTGTCACATTGTGTCATTATCAAAAACTTATAAAAAAATATATTTGTTTTACATACATAGAGTTGTAAAACAAATAAATTTAATTAATAAATTTTATAATTTAGGAGTACTGAGATGACGATGATGATGATGAGGAGTAAGATAAAATTAAAATATTGTGGTTTTGCAACTCTATACGTTTCGACAAAAAGTGTAACTTGAATTAATATCAAAGAAAAAAAAACAAGTTGTGGAATTATAATTGCATAAGTTGTTAAAACATGCTATGCAATAGCTTTACCGCGGCCACACCCCGTCCCCGAGTGCCACACGTCTTTTTTTTTAAACTTCGGAAATTCCTGGTAAATAACCAGTAACTTCAGAAATAAACTTAGTATAGTAAGAGCGGATGAAAGTAAACGCCAGAGTTTAGGCCGGGTTCGAAATCGTAACGAAAATAGAACTCTTTACAACTGCAAAATATATTGAAATAATAATTTACACAGAAGATGGAAATATATTTTCTCAAAGTTATCACATTTTTCCAAAGAAATTGGAAATTCTATTATAGGAGCTTAATAGGAAGGCACTAAGAAGATTATGGTGATATTCCCGAAAGTATATTCTATTTTATTGTTTTTAATTGTGTGTAAATAACTCAATATGCTGGACAAAGGCCTCCCCCAAAGATCTCCAAGACGATCGGTCCTGCGCTGCCCGCATCCAGTGGACGTCTTTCGGCTGAAATGATGATGATGATGATGAACTCAATATGATTGTTATCGAAGTGTGTGTGTGTGTGTGACGGGTCGTATCGCCGGAACAGCTCGCTCGTTTGTTTTTATTCTCTTGCTTTATCAAAGGGATGCGAGCTGTACAGTTTTATGGACAATGGACACATTGAACTCCAAATACTGCAATATGACACTAAATTGAATACGAATAATCCTTTACTGTAAGAACGACTGTAAGAACGTGATAGATTGAGTGAGATAAGTAAACTCTTAAAACTGTGTTTCTTTGAGCTCGGCAATAAATAGAATTTTGTAGAACTTTTTATATTATGAAAAAAGTTAAGTGAAAGAGTAATTTAAAAACCTCATCTGGAGCAAGTTTGGCAGCGAACTTACAATCTGTTCGGTCGCGACTCGCGCTACGAGTTTGCTACGGGCTACGACTTACGTAGCACTGTTACGCGGCGGCTACGCAGTATTTCATTGAACGTTAACCAATGTTTTTGATTCATATTATTTATGTTGGTATGTGTTTTCCTTTTCCAGTGAAAGATGCTAAAAGTTAGGAAGCATCTTCGCGGTATTTCTCCGACTTTATTGCCAGTTCTCGGTACTGAAAGTCGACAAAACGCGAAGTATGTTTTTAGGATCATCCACTGTGAGATATGGCTGATAAGAATTCTCATGAATGTGATAAAATAAACATTATTATATGGAAAACAAATAAACTTGAAAAAGAAAGAAAAGAGCTTACAAGTACATTTATGTTTTCTTCGTGTTAGAACTTGTCATTTTGTCAGAACGAAAATCGAAGATTAACAAATTTATAACCGATTGAATTATGCGCGAATATTTGTTCTATGACAAATTAAATTGATATCAGAATAAACCATTGTAAATTGTTTTAATTTAATCACTACATAGTATAAAATAAAGTCGCTTTCTCTGTCCCTATGTCCCTATGTCCCTATGTCCCTTTGTACGCTTAAATCTTTAAAACTACGCAACGGATTTTGATACGGTTTTTTTTAATAGATAGAGTGATTCAAGAGGAAGGTTTATATGTATAATACATGCATAATATACTGAAGGATAACCCACAATAACCATTTTCCCGTGCGGAGCCGGGGCGGGTCGCTAGTGAGTTTATATAACATAACTTGCTAACAGAAGCTTCTGTGAGGCTAAATTAATTACGTTCAGGATGTTCGTTCATATGTATGATTATATAGCAACACAGTTATTTGCTCGCTTTGATAACTGCGCGGAGTACAGTTAAAATGGCAACACTATTAATAACTATGCGGCTTCACTGAAGTTCCAACGTGTACTATTGTTTAACTTTATAATTTTATTATTAATTGCTGCAGTCATGCACGCACGAAAAATAGGCGCGCTTGATGTCAAATTGCGTAGAATTAGCCCGTTAAACTAACTAACTAACTAGCTGCAGTCATTCATTATAGTTTGATCATATTACTAGCCTTTTCATTAGATTTGTTTCGTGTATTTCTGCGAGCGGGGCCACGGGCGCTACGCTACTACTAAATACAGGTTAAGTAGCGACTGACCACAAAGTGAAATAATACAAAAATAGTCAATGGTTCTTATCAACTTTCCTGAAACGAAAAAGATTATAACGTCTACTTTCAAAGAAAAAATTAAATTTTATATAAGGGTGGCGAGTTTGCTTTTCTTTATTTCCGTGAATCGTTTTTTGGGTAAGTTCCTCAAAACTGCCAGACTGGGCATGTTCTCTAATTTTATACTAATTATCACTTGCACCCCGTATCAAAAAGTCAGAAACATTAGTTTTGACTCTCATTAGCCACACAGAACAGTTTGGACAAATTACGGTACCCTAGGAGATGCTTATTTAAAATATGTCCCCTGCACATAACAATATTACACAGAACTTTCCACCAAAAATAACAACAAAAGCCCAACTAAAATATATCAAACAACAATGAAAATCTCTGATTTCCTTTTTCCTTTTTTAACGGGGTGTAATTAAATAAACAACCAACACGAACACAGCCCTAAGAAGTTAACTAGTGTATAGATAACTGCAGAGCTGCCATTTCGAAGGTTGAACCGCTTCAAAAATTGCACGAAAAACGCTACACATAGTGATCGGATGGGGTCTGCCGGGGCTCCCTAAAGGCGGAACGGCTCCAATGGAAAGTTATTTCAGCGAACAAAACTTCATCAAAAGCAGCTATCCTCATGCCTGTTATATTGTTTACAAAATATTCACAAGTTTGTTTTACAAGATTATATTTCAAACTTATTCCTTTATATCCAATCTTGCTAATAATTTCTAAACACATAATTTAGAAGGCATGGGAGCGGAATTGTGGAATGGATAACCTTATTCAATCTGTAATAATCATCCATTTATTATATTCGTAAAATTTCTAAAACATTACATACAGGATGATAATGTAATCCTTGGCAAAAAAAAAACCAGGCACTCAGTATCGTTAATAGAACATATTCCACCAAGAAAAAAAAATAGTTTTTTTTTCATAATTTTCCATAAAGTTGTCCGAAAATATCGTAACGCGCAGTCACAGGTTATCTGTGCGCGTAGTAAATCTAGTTATGAATGGAGCAACGCGTGACAGACAGACAGAGTGGCTCGCACGGTGACCTTGTGCGAAGCAATGCACCTCACCGCACCCCCGCGCACACCCTCCGGGAGGCGATCGATCGCCCGACAGTCAGTCTCCTGCTGTTCCTTTGGTGGATACACGTGCGCGGGCGCATTTACCCGTCTCGCGAGTTTAGTGAAACGTAACCCGAAAATGTGCAAATACAAAGTGTAGTAAATTAATGGCCTGCAAGGTGCAGTCAAGAGCACGCTACGCAGAGTAGGTAGGTACCTACTTTAGTTGATCTTTTAAAATGAACAGAATCACAGTGCGCTTGTTTAGTTTGCCCTGATGTGGTTGTAGGTACTTAATTTCATACATAACAGTACACATTAACGTTTCTAACGTAAAATCTGTAGGTATGTAGCCGTAAGTTCTGTATTCTGAAGCCCGTGAAAGTGCCTACTACAAAAATTGCAACTTGTGTAACACCATTAGTTCACATTTCGACGTAAATTGCGAACCCAGTATGATAAAAATCAAAATGATTCACTTGAGACAATGCTACTACGCAATAAACATCAAATTACACTTTGTTTGCCACGGTATCAGGCGGGCGCGGGAGGGGCGAGGTGCGGGGGGGGCGCGCGAACTGGTCGTTCGACCGTCAGTCGCAAGTAGGTAGGTACAGCTCATTGATAAACAAAGTGCGCATGAAAACTAGAATTTTCCGGATAAATTTAAAAATTTGTAGACTGTTTTGTATAAAAGAAAATGGAAAATTAGGGAAATTATATTTTTTATTCATATCATAGAGTCCGTAGCCGCGTTTTTGCTAAACATTCCACTATCATGCTGTATATATGGGCCATAATGGTAAGCTCCTTTTGTACTTCGATTTAAAAAGTGAACGTATTTGTTAAAGGAATCCCCCTCTTCGGACGGGAGATTTTGCCATTTACTATCAAGTACAATAACAATATCGATCACCAATAAGGTTTATTACGAGGAAAGCGGCTTAGCTCGCATCGTATCATTAAGGTTATTATTTCGAGTTCGAGCTGGGATTAATAAATAGTATTCAATACCAATATTTTTTATCAATAGCAGTTCTCTGTCGGGCTAAAGCGCTTAAGAGAGAAAAGAGAATCATAATCCTCACTCTTGACAGTCCATTTGATTTAGGTATGTAGAGTTGCATACGGAAAAACACATGACTACCCTAGAGTAGTCATGTATCAACGCGCTAGGTCTTGACCTTGGTCCGAGGCTCTCTCTCGAGCCGCCCCTAGGCGCGTTGGTACATGACTACTCTAGGGTAGGTAGCCTTCCGCTCCCCCGCAAGTCCGGTGAAGCATGATTGGCTGTACTTTAACGACGCATGCGTTAGGACAATAAAAAAAACCAACGGTACACTATTACAACCTTAGAACAACAGACTCATAAATTTTACCTGAAGATAAATAACTGAAAATTTTAGTTCATCTCTCAAGCGTGACTGCAACACTTTCTGATAAAGGTCAATAGTAAAATAATTTTACATCATCTAATGCAGTTCTTTCTTCTTTCAAATAAACTGCTGGGGTCTATTTGTATAACAGTTTGATGTTTATTGCATAGTACGAGTATCAAATATTCCATTTTGTTAATTTCTTCGAAATGTAATTTTAATACAGTAATATAGTGACGAGAGCTCTGTTATACCGACACAAGCTCCGTTATACTGTGTTTCGGAACGCCTCGAGGAACAATCGACGCAAATTAGCCCATAAAGTGAACTACGCAGCGATAACGCTCCCTCCCTATTTACTGCTTCGGGAGATTCCCGGATTGCACAGATAGCAACAATTTATTCGAAAGCTTTCGGAGATAACTTTCTTTCTTTTTATTATTATAGGAGTTACATTACACGCTTCCGTAACCCAACTGTTGTCTTTTGTCACACGACACGATTTCAATACGATGCTTTGTCACACATTCGAACTTGCGTCTCGGCAACCAAATGCAGGCGCTATTCCTTGCATGTGTCGACGTTTTTCATGGTGTCATTTAGATAGGGAAGAACAGCTATATGTGATTGTGATAAACTACCTCAGGTCCAGATTTCTGGGTAGGCTCGAGCCCATCGGTGGGGACATATATAAGCTGCTAAAGACGACAATCCCAGGTATTCTGATAAATTACAGATTTTTGAGATATACATATAAATTGGCACTAGTAAAAAGATTACAACGGAGCCGAGTGGCAAAATGGCCGTCTGAAACTATATATTTTTAGCTAATAGACAAATGTAATAGGTCTGTAGTTACATAATAATCACTTTAACACGACACCACCTACTTCCAAGTTGTTGTTGAACAGTTCTGGAACTTTGAATTAATTCAGCATATCGGCTCGATCTTACAATATACGTACACTGGAGTCCTAAAGTTTGGGAGAACTCTAGCAATATCTATTGTAACTACGTTTGTTAAAATGTAGTTGGAACATAAATAGATAGTTAAATACTAATCATCCTTCACACAACCAAACGCACGCACAACAAAATAAATATAGCCGTTAAAGTCATATAAACTGGACAATCCTACTAAGTACTACTCTTTCACGCAATTACAATAATATAGCTTATACATCAGAATAACACATAGGCTACTTTTTACTACGGGAAAATACTTCTTTCTCACGGGAAAACCTATTAACGTGGGCGGAGCCGCGGGGCGGACAGTTATTATTTACTAAAGTATTAATTTATAAGCTATCGGATAACCACAGCACAAGCTCAGTCTAGCGGGTGGGCAGTGGGCACAATATAAGTAACATGAAACATTATTATATAAAATACTAGCGACCCGCCCCGGCTCCGCACGGGAAAATGGTTATTGTGGGTTATCCTTAAGTATATTATCTCTATTACGAGTACAGCTAGCATGTCCGGTGAAGCTTGCTACGTCTATTTTTTGACACAAGCGTAAGGCAATAAAAAATAATACAGCTTCAACGTGCTGAAAGTCTAAAGTTTCCGACTAGTACTGTTTTACCATAAACTCCAGTGTTTAGCTGACAGATTGGGGATTGTAGTTGCTGTAGGCTACAAGGGTAAACGCTGTTTTCTTTTATCTAGGTTAAAGTATATTTACAAGCAAGTAGTTTTACTTCTTTTCTTCTAAGGCTAAACTAGGAAAGTCTCACACAACCCCTACTCGAATATTACTAAGCTAAAAATGTATTATTATATATGAATAATAAGTAGAATCCGTGGGTTGAACAGCACATGCCACTTATGGCCGATTAGGGCGAAATATGCGCCGTCTCCTTTACAGGCCGTGAAATATGTGGCCGGCTGCTGCATCAAAGGGATGCCGACACGGGCTGCAAAGTCTATATACGCGGAAATATGTGTTTTCAACATGTTTAAAATTTTTAAAGTACACACAAACAACATTCTTTCCTACTATTTCACGTATCGGGCAACCAAAGATAATTCTTTCTTTCCGCTATACCTTCGACTTAATAGTAGAAGGTATAGCGGTTAGAGTTGTTATTTTTTTATCATGGGTTGGAGCCCCGTGCCGCGTACAAACTATGTTTTGAATGCGGTTAACTTAATATATATGTCGGAGATTGAAGCCAGATTGATCGTTTAAATCGATTGTAAACATCGATGACAGTTTTTATTTTACTTTCTCGAGTATCAGAGGGTAGAATCGATATAGTTGACCGGTGTGAAGTTGGCGCGGTGACGTTTGACAGGAGGCCCTACTACCGGGAGTGGGACCGGGTGGTTCACTCACATAAATAGCGCTGCTCAGGGCGGGCGAGCCCTCTGGGTAGATCAGCAGCCGCGTTGATAACTTTGTGTGTCTGAGAATTAGTGTGATTCTGGCGGACGTACTAGTCCGGTGTGTTTTGTGATGCTTGATTCAATGTGAGATCTGGATGTATGTTGAAATAATGGTTGTTGGAATATTGTTGTACCACAGTCCAGTGGTGTCTGTAAACCGTGAGTAAAGTGATCTAATTATCGTGTCCCTAGCAAGGTTGGCTAGGTTATGTGATATTCGTATGGTGTTAGCTATGGCATTGTTATCATGACCGCGAGTAGAGTAACTGTAATATGGTCGAGTTACATAAGGTCCGGGCGGGGAGGCCCCTTGGTTGGCCAGTTTGTAATTGTTCAGTGTTCTCCATGCCAGTTTCCCCTTATGGCATTTTGATGGTGCTCGGATCTACCTAAACCCCTTTTAGGGATTGATTAGGTCCCGATCGTTCATGATAACAAGCAACCGAGTCTATGTTGGTATAGTGTGTTCCAATTGAGATGGAATTCGATATAGTTGATAAAGTCTGTTTCAATAGTGATGACAAATTGGGGTAGTCCTGACAAAGATAGTGTAAGATGTTCCCTAAAAGTTATTGTAGCATACGCCCACGCTTAACGTATTTCCGAGTGTAGCCCTTTTCGGGTTTTCTTTATTTATTTGCTTTCCCCACCACCGCTTTGTCTCTATTTCCGACATATATTTATGCTCTTAAAAGACAATTTTTTCAGTTTAGCCGAAAATATGTCTTTGTCATAAGGAAAGACATTTTCTCAGTCACTCCATTCAAAATGTAAACTTTTTTAATAGAGTTATTTATTAAATTTTACCGATTGAAAACATAGCGAGAACAATTTACATAATATCCAGCAAGAGTCGTACTGGACAAAAGTAATAATAAATTCCCAACAGATGACACCGAGCGAGCCACATCGGGGGTGTTAACCTCGTAGCCGTAGCAGAGTCGTAGCAGTGTCGTAGCAGTGTCGTAGCCGGTCCCGCGGGCGCTATGAGCTACGAACTACGAGCTACAACTTACAAGCTACGAGCTACGACATATTGTTCACTACAAGTTGTAAAATCAAACTCAGATGGTTTTGTTTATTTGTAAAGAAAACGATTGTCTCAAGTTTCTTAAATTTTAAATCATACTAATATTATAAAGAGGAAAGATTTGTATTTTTGTTTTGTGTGAATAAGCTCAAAAACTATATAACCGATTTAAAAAAATATTTCACCTTTAGAAAGCTACATTTATTCTGAGTAACAAAGGCTACCTTTTACCGCGGAAAAATGCCTCATTCCCACGAGAAAAACTGTCCACGCGGTTAAAGCCGCGGCAGAAAGCTAGTCTTAAATAATTTGGTTTTTATTTTGTTCTTACAGTAAACTTTATCTTTGTAAAGCTAACTACATTTGACAACTAATCATTTATTTCTATTATCTCTAAAAACTTTAAGCATAAAATTATTCTACAATTTTACTATCTTGTATTAGTATAATTTATTAATTAGTATGTCTGTAAAAACTAAATTTACTTGTAATTAGCTACATTGTTTCTAATCAATCTGTATTAATCATAATTTATATTTTGAACCACGATTTAACGACTACAATTCTAACTGTGCACCTCTATCAAACTATTTCTAACTACACCGCACCGCCGAAGAGGGCAGTAAGTCGCGACACTCTAACTAATATTATTATAAAGATTCATTCTATCGGTAAGCTCAATTTAAAACTAAATCGTGGAGAAAACCCGTGAAAATGTGTATTAGTGCAATATAAAGACTGTTTTTTATCTTCTACTAAAATAATGTACAGAGTCGTAAGATAATAAACAATCCGCTCGCAATCAGGAGGACAAACACGTAATCCGAAATGTTTTTTCTTTGCTATAATTATAGTGGGCAAAAATGTATGGGCGGCACACCCACTTCCGCCACAGATTCGACTACTTTAGTTTGAAAGGTATCATGTTCATATTTCTTTGTGCCAATGCGCATCAAATTCTACCCCGAGGTTCTCTATTTATTTGAAGTTAAAACAAGCACAACTACAAACATATTTTGTTTATTGTTACTTTACAAGAAATAAAACAAACATTTTATAATTATTATACGTCAAAGAGCGTCGATGGCCTAGTGGCTAGGGCCAGCGCCGGTTCGATCCCCGCCACGTACCAATGTATTTTCGAATTTCGAATTTTAATGTACGTTTATTCGACGCTCTTACTGTGAAGGGAGACATCGTGATGAAACCTGTACACACCTTGAACGAATTCATTTTTTTATTATTATTATCTATAATAACTGAGTCTAAGAAAAGAGCCGGTCGGTGGATGTTTTCCTCGAGTCTTGCCAGCCTCAAAAACCATAATATAATAAACATGACATGGGCGCAGCAACCCAAAGTCCGGTTGCCTATTTTGCGCTAGGGGTAAGGCCTTATCGTGGGCGCATTCTAAATCAGACTCAGCGCTGTCAGCGACCAGAAACGCCAAAAAAAAGGATAGCTGACATTGATGTCGGTGACGGTGTCGACGCGACGACGATGTGGGGGAGTGCGGGGGGTTTTATGGTCGCCCAGCCTTTTCTCCATTATAAATAATTAAGATTCACATTATTAGAGTTATTAATAATTATAAAAAAAACGGTAACTAGCGAGTAAAAATATTTTATTTATTAGGTATGTATACATATAGTTTTATGTGATGATCTGTCGGAGTGTCCGGTGAAGCTTGATTAGTCGTAATCTATTCGACACAAGCATAGGTCAATTTAAAAAAAAAACTGTCGGATATTTTACCACGGCGTCATAATAAAAAATGTTCATTTTTAGAAGGTGTTTTCAGTTATAATTAGTATATGACTGGCGGAGCTGGGTGTATCTTGCCCACCATTGTAACTTTTTAAAAGGTCTGTTCGCTTACGTCATAATTAATGTGTACGAAGCGCGAAAACCTCATAAATACAGAAAGATTTCACTACAAATCTTTCTGTATTAATGAGGTTTTACATAATATAGTCAAAGACACTTAATATTGGCTGTTACTCCAAGGTGTTAAACCTTGGACGAATTTTTTTGGCGAGTAAAATAAATATGATAATCTGTATTTTTATACTTATTTAAGTGTATCCATCCACTAGCTTTTCATCCACACCAAGGAAGGATTTATTCCAGATTAAAGGAGCAAGGACGTTTCTAGATTTTCTTGCTTACCTATGCGGTCCTGTATAAATTATAAGTACAAAACTTACCACAGGCTCGACCCCTCGGTGGGGACGTATATGAGCTGTTTACGAACGAACATACTTACATACATATAATTAGTGCTTTTAAAATTTTCAATTTGTAAATCATTATCTGTTTATTTTATGCGCATGTTTCACTGTTCCCCGCCAGTGATCACGAAGTAATCATTCTTAATGTATTTAAGATCTCAACATTTACCTACTTATAGATGTAAAAGAGAAATAACTTTGTGCCTTATATTCAGCTTCCATGGAATGGGCCTTTATTCCCGCAATATCCCGCTCGTAAACCGTGTCACGCGTCGCCGAGAACCTGTAAAAATATTTGTTCCTAGAATTTGTATTCTTTTATTACTTGTAAATAGGTGTTTGAGCCGCGCAGTGGGTTTACGGGAGGAGTAAACTATGACAGCCAGGAGTAACATAAAACAAATCAACGCAATCCTATTTGAAAGCGAAAACCCGAACCTCTACTCTGACACCCAGAACAACCAGAAATTTTACTCGATACGCTATCTATGTCTTACTCTACATTGTAGAAAATTACTGAAACAAATATAGAGGGACTGATTCGACGGTATAAATTAGTGGTTGTGAGTACTGGGAATCCTTCAAGACGGAAATAAACAGATAATAAAATTAAGTCAAAACGTGTGTGATGCAGCCACGATGCAGCAATGCGACTACGCTATGGAACTTTTCCTGCCGTTTAGACGTGATTTAAGTCAGGGTGGGTGTATTATGTAAACATTTTGTTAACTTTTAGCACTTGTAGAGTTTTTGGGGTGGTTTCTAAATTAAAGCAACAGAAAATTTATTTATTGATTATAGGCTCCTTTAAAATACCTAATGCCGTCATATAAGAACTTTTTACTCAAACCAAGACCGGCTCTCGTCTCGAATAAATGTACAAGTCTAAGCAATATAAAAGTGATCAAACAATCTAAAAGATGATCGCGATGCGATATCACTGGCTGGCTGCTGTGGAGAAGAAGCCGCGGACGCTACAGGATTTACATTTCCTAGGAATTGTATACAATGACGGATTTCATACATATCCATTAACATATATATAGAAGTTCTCAGTTTATATGAAAAAAAACTTTTAGGTAGAATGTGTATCATCTAATAGCAACAGTAATAAATGTGAATACATTATTTAATCGGAAACATGAATCAATACATACAATTTGATCCAAAAGGAACATTAGTAAGTACACAAAACAAGACGCCCCGCGCCGACCGTAATACTTCGACCAGGTAGAAAACAAACAAACACTCAGCAAAACCAATGAAAGGTAAAGCAACAGCTGTCGAGGATAGCTGACAAAGGAGCGGCGCGGCCAGGGCGGGCGTCAGGGGCCACAGGTGACTCTCGGCTGGGGGTGACACCCGGGGGCAATAACATTTAGTAACCCATGCCACCTTCTCAATGTTTCGGTTCGATGGCTAAACTTCCAGATAACTACTGCATGTCAAAAAATATAATATCAAAATTCATGACGTTAGAATTCATAAAGTCAAAATACATAAAGTTAAATGGCATAAGCTGTAAAAGTATAAACTTAAAATGAATACCTACAGATTGAAATACATAATAATTAAAATCTGCTCATAATACAACTTCGCCACAGATATTTTCCTCTCTATCCAAGTTTCTTTATTCTTTATTAACACCACAATATTATATCACAGCTAACTATAAATCTGCACTTTACGGGTATTAGGCGGCTTAATCATTCATAGACCAGTTTGTATAAGGTCGGTCATTGAGCCTGCACAATACAAGGCTTATGTTTAGTAAATAAAAACAGCATAAAAATATTTGTCAGATTCATATTTTTGTTGTTTTATTCCTGTGGGGCGTCTCCCGTCCTGATTACGTCCCTGGCCAAAGGCTCGCGATATTAATGCCAGGCAGACGCCGTGTAATGCCTACGCGGCTGCTGATACGGACTGAAGTAGAATTATATGAGTGGTTCACCTTTTCCTAGAAACGTGTTGTTTTCCTTCCCTTTCCAATAATTACAGCTAATTGTGCGAATAAGAGTTATTCATGGATTTAATGCAGAGAGATGGAGTTATTATGTAACCTTAGAAAAAACGGAAGGTACATGGATCCCATCAACTTTGCCAAAGAAACTTTTAAGAATACTTATTCATACAAACTGACTGAAATTCAATTTTTTTTGTTTTCCCGGAAAAACTACTTTGATAAACTTGCTCTGCACAGTTGACTGAACATGTTCTTTCAGTATTTGCTGAGCCGCTGCTCACACGCTGCAAATAATTCACCATGTTCACTAACTGTTGCCCTAGCTAAATAAACACGATTATATAAAAACAATTAAGGCTTTTCCTCTCCGCCCTCATTCAATTTTAGTTACAATAAAGAGTGAGGTTTAATTGTATGAAAGGAAGATTGACTTCCCTGGAGCACAGAGCATAGAAAACTAATCGCGCTCACTTACACACCATCCCTTAAGTCGAATAGTCTTAGCGAGCTATCACACTGGCGACAAAGACAAAATCGTGCAAAAACGAAAAGGGACGCAGTTATGCGTTAGAATGAGATACAAATACATCGCGCTCACTCTTGCGCATAACTGCGTCCCTTTTTGTTTTTGCACGACTTTGTCTTTGTCGCTTAGAGTTGCATCGTTCAACACGTTCCATGCAATGGAAGCAGCTGTGACGACGAAGTTTAATAACGCCTAAATGGTGTTAATATTTAAATGAAAGAAACAACGACCTTTCGGTATAAGGACCTTTATGGTGTTATTTAAAGTAAGTGTAATAGAGATAATCAGCAGTATTTTATTTTATTTTATTTGGCGTTTAAAAAAATAGTAAGTAGAATAAGAAGAAGTAAAATAAGAAGGAGGAGAAGTATCACTTTTAAACGTGTTCATTTCTTAAGACTTATTTCTGTTGTCTGTGGTCGGCGTTTCTATTACCGGCTGGCAACACCTAATTAATACTTACTTATCAAACTTTTGCATTCAATTCAATTTCTTCTTGTATGGCGCCCTATTAACTGTTCCCGCTCTTCGCTAAAATAACAGCTGTCACCGTTATTAATTCCCAGAAACTTCAACATTTCAAAACGGAAACTTCTCAATGATGTTTTCGTATTCTGTGTAAGGGTCTTACAAATGATGCGCTGCGTTTGGAAAAATAACGGGTGTCACTTTATTCTTACGTTTTCACGCAGACACAGATTAATAGATTTGAGTGTAGTTTTATGTTAGATACGAAACTATATTATCACTTAAGCTACCATTTACTACATGAAAAAAATAATATTTATGTTCAAAATAGGCGCTGACAGACGGACGGATGGACAGATACCTGAGTGATCCTATAAATAAGGGTCCGTTTTCCGTTTATTAAGGTACGCAACCCTAAAAGGAACAACGCAAAAGTAGCCGAGCGCGAATTGATAGTAGTATTCATAAATTAAATTAGCAATTTAGTTGCTGTCCTAAATTATTTTTTGTGTATAAAAGTCCGTGAATAAATATATAACCACATTGTTCAATCTAGAGTAAGTAATTTAAGCTAAACACCTTGAACTTTGACCGTTCTGATGTGAGATAGGGAAGATAAACGCAGAGGTCGTGTTTTTTTTTAATTGACCGCGTCGAAAAGGTACGACCAATCAAGCTTCACCGGACTTGCGGGCGAGCGGAAGGCTCTACCCCAGAGTAGCTCGTAAGTACTGTGGTGTGCATGTGTCCTTCATGCACGCCGTTTCATGCTGGCAGCCTCTTTTTCGTTTGAGGCTTTATAAAGATGTAAAGTAATATCAGTTTGAATTTGGTTGATGTTTTGGAGATGGCCGTAGCCCGTGCTACGAGCCTGACGCCATTCTTATAATTTTCTAAAGCATTTGCATTTGTAATGTTTCGTTATTAAGTCTCTAATATATAATACCTAATTTAAATGCATACGTTGTTTTCCTTGTCCTCCACCATTAGGGCCGGTTCGTACATGGTGGAGGTGCCTTAGGCGCGTTTTACAGTGTAGCTGGACGTGGATCCCGAGGACACTAGAGCTTGGCCTGGTGTGTGGGCAAGGAGCCCTATAAGAAGAAGTTATACCAGAGAAATAACCGCTACGCAACGCTATACCCCTGAAATTCGAAGATGAAATATGAAGATGAAATACGAAGATGATGGCAGCCATGACGAGGAGCGTTGGTGCCCAGAAGATGTTTGCCGCACGTTGTTGCAGTTGTTGCAGATGCATTTGTGATAATAATGCCTAAAGGATGCGTTGAGAAAGATAAGTGCTAATTTTATTAATAAAGTGTTCTCGACGAAGTGTCCTGGATGAAGTTAGCGAGCTTCGTGTGATTTGCTACGAAAGGCAAACGTGTCGATGTTTTTCCCGATGCGATATTTGAAGATGCGTTTTAGAAGAGTGCGAAGTGGAGAGACGACGGAAGAGTCGCCGTTTTTGCCTACCTAGTTTGCAGGATTAGAGTAGAAAGTGTATTATTGTGTAAATAATTTTGCAAATTTTCCCTTATTTTTAATTCAATTTCTTATTATTTTCGTAATTTGACGTAGTCATAGTGATAGGTTCGTTGCTCGGCAAATAGTATTTTTGTTTGTGTCATGAACAAAATGACTCGTGACAATTTTGACGGAACTATGTCAAACAATTTGTAAACATTGAAATATATGAATTGTTGATTAATTTTTACGCTAAAATATATAAAATATAGTAAATATAGGTTAGTTTCAATTCTTTATTGTCTTGTTAGGTTTGGTTAGGATGTACGAGTGTTTTCCTGTATTAATGCTTTAAAATGTTTCAGATATGAAAAACTTGATAACAATTGTGATGACGAATTTATTATGATGATCATTTCTGATGTGATGACCCTTCGAGAAAGCTGGACGACTTAAATCTAGATGACCATACGGTATGAAGAAAGAAAAACGTGCGCGTTTAACTAGAATTTGGGTAGTTTTTTTTGGGGTTAATTGGGTTGATGCTTAGTTAGGTGTGTTCCGTGACGGAATATTTACTGTCACTCCACATCAAGCACATAGTGCTGTGGAGGAACTTTGGTTGGGTTCATGACTTTGAGTACTCTCGTTACCGGTACCGCAGCTAGGTGAATTCCCACTAATCTTTTCAGAGGATAGGTTGGAGCTGAAGAAAGAAAATAGCTCCCATTCCCATGTCTTGCCCAAAGCTAGGTTTTGATATTCGAGATAGTCGTGAACGTTTGCTATAAATATATATTATGATTTGTTATTGAAAATCAGTGGTCGTCCAACTTTTTCAAATTTATTTTTATAACTTTTCTTAATTGATTATTTGGTGACTATTGAATTATTAATAACTAGTTGATATTATTTTATTCATAGTATCCGACACAGATAGGTTTAGTAAACTTTTTCAAAATTTTATTGAATGTCTATTTGGATTAACTGTAGACAGACATGCTTAGCTGTGTTGATTCTTTTTTGATGGTTTTTGATCAACTTGGTTGGATAACAATAAAACACCAACTAGCTGGTAGCAGCAGTCAGTTTTTGACATGTCTGTGACTTTGTGATGTTTTGTCCATCCTTAGGCAGGTAGCTTAGCTTAGGACGGACATTTGTAACGAAATATCGTAAAAAAATATATTTTTGCAATGGTATTGCGAATATATATTTTTTTTTTAGCTGTACCGGGCGGGATGTGGTGTGCATGTGTCCTTCATGCACGCCGTTTCATGCTGGCAGCCTCTTTTTCGTTTGAGGCTTTATAAAGATGTAAAGTAATATCAGTTTGAATTTGGTTGATGTTTTGGAGATGGCCGTAGCCCGTGCTACGAGCCTGACGCCATTCTTATAATTTTCTAAAGCATTTGCATTTGTAATGTTTCGTTATTAAGTCTCTAATATATAATACCTAATTTAAATGCATACGTTGTTTTCCTTGTCCTCCACCATTAGGGCCGGTTCGTACAGTACCAACGCGTCTAGGGGCGGCTCGAGAGAGCCTCGGAACAAACACAGCCTAGCGCGCGTTTATACGGAAAGAAAACATCGTGAAGGAGAAGGCGCCTGAGAGGCTCCGTCTCTGATTATTAGTTTTGATTTTGGTCGCGCCCCCGCCGGCAGGTACGGGCATTTTTCTACCTCTATGACCTGAAGGGTAATAATTGTTACCGAATTATTATAAATATTACAGGGAAAACGCGGGGGTCGTGTTCAGCTTACCTTGCACTTGACCGTACTGTATTTTAGCCATACCCATAGATACATGTTTTTATTAAGGCAAAACCGGAAGCAGCCTATTGAATCTTCTCATTTTCCTCGGAAAGTCTTTTTAGTCACACCCAACAATTTTTAGGAAACGTGTAACGTTATATGTAAGTGGTGAGTTAGTCAATTGCCAAATTCGTCTTTTGGTGAAACCTAGCGTTCACGAGTTACGATATAATTCGGCTCAGCGATGTGTGAACCCATTCAGACCGAAAACTCGCTCGATTTACTTCTACGTCCAAGAACCACTCAATAGATTATACTGTTATTGGGAAAAATATATTCAAAGAATGTATTCTCGTGACTAGCGGTGAAATGTAGTACCTATGTGCAGTAATAGTTTCGGAATTTAGAATTCGCGTATATTTAATCTTCCCTTATTATTCTGACAGTCACACAATAGTCAATTAATAACATTAAACTGTAATAAAATTGAACTTGATATACATTATACATAATAGTTGGCTATTATTACGCCCTAAATCACCTCAGCTATGCGACAAAGAAGAGAAGGGCTGTATGTACTGTGCCAATATTGATAGAGGCGATTGGTTTGAAGGCCGTTTTATCTAAAGGAAATACTTAGCAATAATAGTCCCGTTCCCTACTTCACATGGTACTTCAACCTCCTTCGATTCTATTATGCTAACCAAAGCCAAAATCATCCAAATACAAGCTTCCATCGTTAAAATGTCTAATGTCTATATAATGTCCACACCGACCGAGGGGCTTGAACCTACTCCGAATCAGGGTGAGCAGGCCTTAGTCGACTACACTGGCCCAGTGTGGTTAGGTCGAGTACACTCGAATTTATTCGCAGGTGTGTGCATGTTTCATCACGATATTTTTCTCCACCGTAAAAATCTCGAAATATACAATCATGTCGAAATACAGGCTGCGGCTGCTTCCGGTTTTGCCTTATTATTTTTTTATTTTAATCTCATTTCGGTGCACTTTCTTGTCTATCTCAAAATTATTATTTATCTATTTACTCTCACATGCATATAAGTTGACTGGAAGAGATCTCTGTGTAAAGATAAGTTCGCCTATGCTATAAACTTTCTGTAAAATTGTTGTGTTTTTTTTTTATGCGTGCAATAATGAATATTTTAAATACATTATGAATTCGAAAATTGAAAACACATCGGTACATGTTGAGGCTGAAACCCGCGCGACCCTGATGGAAGACAACGGCCCTGGCCCCTAGCCCTAGCCCCTAGCCCCTAGCCCCTAGCCCCTAGCCCCTAGCCTCTAGCCCCTCGGCCACCGACGTCGCGACGCAAGCTTTTATACTGACCAACAACGTATGACTATTCTAAACTGTCTCTACTAGATTAGATACTAAGTATCTATCAGTAACGAATTCGATGAAAATGTAGCAGTTGTGTTCTGTTCAGCTGTGCTTACAGTTGTTGGAGCCAAGTTTGCTTAGTTTTAGTTTAGTTTAGTTAGTTTAGTTTTAGTTTTATCTAAGTAGTATTTGATGAGTTAAGGCCTACTTCCAAATAGTGGTACATAGTAAAAGGCCTAAACTAGACTTTGTGCCGGGAATTTGATACGAACATACCAGAACTTAACTCTTTCAAATAAATTGAATACAATTTGAATCCTCTCGGTATGAACTTGCTTACAAAATGTATCCAGAACATACTTTGAACATATTGTACGGATTGGATTGAGTTATATTATACGATTGATCGTATAACTCATACATAATATTCAAAGAGTTCAAAGAATTTATTTTTTAACTTTTGGATGTTACATCACCTAACTAGTTAAGTCATTTAAATTATTTTTTCTGGCGAGTTCAAAAATTTGGCTGTCTTCTGTGGAGAAGATCTCGCCGAAGAAACTCCACAGGCGTTGCATCTTTTAAACATATTTTTACAGTTATGTTTATTATAAGTATCTTAAATTCTCAATTATGTCTTATCTAATTTAAAATGTAGAGTTTTCTTGGTTTTTAATAAAAATCATCTAAAAATAATAATAATATCCATTTGTCTTCAATAATCGTGATTTAGAAAATATTGGGTTTTGCTCTGCTCTCTCCGAAAAATTTATTGTTCTGCCCTATAGGATCCATGTTGTTGTTAATTATTACATAATACGAGTAGTATATACAAATACTCTTTGTGATCAACATAGAATACAATTAACAGATTGAGTAGGTATGGTCAAGTGCAATCACCTGAGGCCATCTCACCCTAACTTACTCAAGCCCCGACAATGAAGCTTACTTATTGGCAAAACATTGGCAGGATATTTTTTTATATGGACATCAGTTTACACCGCTCACCGTCTGCAAATCCCATTTGAACTCACACATATCTCTATCGGATCAGTCTTGTCGATCCGACTGACGCTGATAAGATCTGTCGAGATAATTCTATAAACTGATCCAGATTCCCGAGTTGCCGACTCGCCGCGTTTAGGGAAGTTGATTGACGTTCATTAGGGCGGCTCCAGGCGGGGGGAAGGAAATTGTTTTGTCAACAGTCACGTCACTGACCATTAATACGCGTCACTGCTGTCAACGCTTGTTCTGCGCCTGATCAAGACAAGAAGCTTCAAGCTGGATGGAGAGTACACAGAAGAAAATCTCATTTCGCTCCTGAGTATAGAAACGTACCTACCTACCTAGATGTATCGCAGTGCTCAACAAGTATACTTTGCAAGTGGTGGTAACGCTCTTTGCTTTGCGACAATCTCACATGGACTGGACTGCCGAGCGAGACAATCCTTGATCTCATGTTTTTGTGCCGATTCATATGGAGGTTATGACATGAATGAGAAGAGAGATCAATATGAATCATTCGTTGAATGATCCTATTTATTCGATTTTTAGTAAGTATTAGGTAATACTATTTGAACATCAGTTTTAAATTCAAGAAGTACCTAAGTAATCATTTGTTTGTTTTTTAAGAAAAGATGGATGAGCTAAGAAATATTTTTTTTATTTAGGAATATTTGAACGCAAATTACAGTACGAACAAATACTTATTAAAATAAAATGTACCTACAGACATAGAGAAAGGCTATTGCTACTTAGAACGCAATATCATCAATGCAGATGCAATTAAACTCGGAGGGTATTCTAAATGGCTTCCCTGTGCATATAAATTGCATCCTCAATGCCCAAGTCGTTAAGAAATAATGCAATTTGCATAAAAGTGTAACTAGGTTAAGAGAAAGGGGTCGTATGATGGGACGACCTTGGAAGGAAAGGCTTATTGTTTTACTCGTACCTATTTCATCCGTAGAGGAATAGAATAGAATAAAAACCACTTTGTTACGAACTTCAATTTAAAATATTATTATAGATGAATGAAAGATGATGAATAGAATATTAGAGATATTATAGATGTCGCAGCAACAAAAGCAGTACCTATACAAGTGGATGTAGCAGATTCCGCCCGCCATTTAGATTTTATTCAAAAAGAAAATAAACCATCAGTCTATCTATTTAGCTTACGGAAATACCTACCTACCTACTTTAAAACTCAACTACATAGTTTATAGAAAATAACAAACTGAAGTTTTAACATTTAGCAACAGGCTTCGGAAGGAATGGGAAAGCCACGCTTCGCTTTCAGCACCCTAATCATCTTTAAAAACTTTTGTAATTCAATTTCTTCTTGTATGGCGCTTCCTTTGAACGACTATAAAATTCTTTAATTTTGGTGACATCTAGTACTTACTACATAAACTAATATGAGTTACACTTGCATGCAGGCTACTCGTCCTAGGCCTAGGCTACGTCCGTATGCACTAAGTTGCACTATTCAACACTAGATGGCACTAAAAATGCTAATATTCAGAGAGGTTGGAAGAGCCAGCTTCGCTTTATATTAGCTAATATTTAATAAGACGGATACTATTTGCAGGGCTTGAAACCGGTATTTTGAAGACCGCTAAATAAAGGTTTTTAACCTGGTATATGCATTACGCACACTCTTTTAATTCTGCTTGGAGCGAAATTTCGTTCTGAAAAGATATAGGAACCGCATAAAAACCAGGTTTATTCCATTGCGCACATAGTGAGTGTAGAATAAGCGAGACAGGTGCGCCGCTCGCATTATCGCATATAACATCGTTGCGTAACACTAGCTGTGCAAGAAATGAAACTTACTTAAAGACTAGGCTGTATGGACTTTGAACCCTTTACCTTTCCCATAAGGGATAAAAGAATTTAAAAAATCAATCAAATTCAGGAGTTTTTGCGGGAATCGAAAAGAAACGGTGGGGCTTTTTTTCGGCGGGAACCTTCGAAACCAAAAGGCGCGAATAGAGATTTAAAATTTTTAAAATTATTGTAAAATATATAAGATAGGTTTATTATTGTTGATTTTGTATATTTTAGACTTACTGTAAGTACTGTATATAGTTTCTTCGTTTTCCTCTTCCCCATAATGGGGAGGAGTAGGAAAAAACATAAGTCTTCGGAGGCAAGCTCCGAAGTGAGGGACCGGTCCCCCCTGGGTCGGAAACCTTCGGAATCAGATCTCCCACAATCTGAATCTTCGGCCTCTGATGCGGAGTCTACGCTGGAAACCGAACCCAAGAGAAAGGAAGTAGTGCAGTCTAATGATTTTGAAGATGAAAGGAACCGCTACAATTTGTATAAGGTACCGGGATACTCAAGGAAGTACCCTGAAAATTGCAGCAAAAGTGAGTACATCGTCTTTTTGTCCCACGTCGAAGATAACAAAACTTTTTCAGACAAAGATCGCCTAGCCTTGTCCAAAGCTTTACGCAACTATTGTATCTCGGGTGTGATGCACTTGAGATCAATAAACAAATTTAAAGTTGGGATTACGTTTGACCTATCTAACAACGCAAATGTCTTCATACAAAACAGCAAACTTTTAAAAGAACTTTCCCTGAAGGCATCAATACCAGCTGGTGACACGGAGGTGACTGGAGTTCTTACATCGGTCCCCCTTGAGCTCTCAAATCAAAAGATTTGTGCCTTGATTGGTAGTAGCAGGAATGTCATACAAGTTCGGCGGTTCATGCGACGCGTCCGAAATGCTAGTGGCGCAATTACATATCAGCCTACCCAGACAGTTGCAGTTACCTTTGCCTCTACTCAGCTGCCCGAATATGTCTATTTGGACAACTGGAGACACGAAGTAAAAATGTATATACCACCCGTCAAACAGTGTCTACGATGCCTTAGGTTTGGGCATATAGCTAAGTTTTGTCGTAACGCAGAGGTCTGTTCTATTTGCACAGGTAACCATGGATTCAATACTTGCCAAGTCTCGTCAACTGATGCCAAATGTGCGAATTGTGGTGGCAATCACATCGCCATTTCGAACTTATGTCCTATAAAGAAACAAAAAATAGAGGAAAGCAAAGTTAAATCGAGAGCTGCTCAATACTCCGATTTATTTAATGAAACTTCATTTCCCCAGTTAGCTGCTAAAACCATTGAAACGCAAATCTCTAATTTGTCAAAATCTAAAGTTTTTATGAATCTTTTAGTAGAAACAATAATGAAAGTTATTACTAACAAAAATAACAAAAATGACCCAATTAATTCTGACTCTATAATGGAAGTTCTAGTTTCCACCTTTAACAATAAGACAATTCCCAAAAACAGTTAAAATGGATAGTTTAAATATAGTTCAATGGAACGCACAAAGTTTAATTAGCAATAGGCAAGTCTTAACCAGTTTTCTTTATGATTGTAACATTCATGTTGCAGTCATATCAGAAACCTGGTTGAGACCCAATCAACAGTTTAATATTCGTGGTTACTATATAGAAAGAAACGATACTGGAAATAAACACAATGGTGTAGCAATTTTAATACATAACAGTATACCTTATACTAGGATTAACACAACTTTTGATAACTCATTGCAAAATGTTTGTGTTCGTGTTACAATAGGCACTCAGGAGATAAGTATTGTTAGTTGTTATTGTCCCACTAACTGTGATCCCTCATTTAATAAAAGAAAATTTGATGCATTAATAAAATCCATTCCTGCTCCTATGATTTTTGCTGGTGATTTCAATGCGCACCACACTACTTGGGGATGTCACTCTACATCTCCTCGTGGTAGGGATGTATTGGAAGTCATTGATGACAATAACTTGGTTCTTCTTAATGATGGCCATCCAACCACTGTTGGGTCACTGAGTTGGCGTCCAAATGCTTTAGATTTGTCTATAGTGAGTCCTACTTTAGCTCTTTCCTGTGAATGGTCTATTCACAATGACCCTCTTGGCAGCTATCATCTTCCTGTAAAATTGAATATATCTTTAAATTGCAGTTCTAGTAGGGCGAATTCGACACATGTGCCAACCTACCAAAACTTTCGTTTAGTAGATTGGAAAATGTATCAAAATAAAGTTGAAAATCTTTTGTCAGATTTCTCTATTCGATCTTATCCTCCTTTAGAGGCTTATTCCATCTTTTGTAAAATTTTATTAAGTGCTGTTGAATCATCCATTCCTTCCAAATCGAATTCTTCTAATAATGTATCATCCATCAACAGAGGGGCAGGCAGAAGGCCTTCTCTCCCTTGGTGGAATGATAAATGTTCAGAAGCAGTTAAAAAATCTAAATTAGCTTACATTCATTTTAAAAACAATCCCTCTGAAACATCTTTTTTAGAATTTAAAAGACTACAAGCCTTAAAGAAGCTTACCTTAAAAATGGAGAGGAAAAATAGTTGGATATCATTGTCGAATACTTTCCATCGTTGCACACCACTTCCAGTGATCTGGAATTATATGAAAAAATTTAATAGAACTTTTGTTTCAAGTAGTAGTAATAATGATAGTTGGGTCCAAGAATTTCTTAATAAATATACACCAGACTATGTACCAAGTAATAATTCTTCCTCAAATAACTTGGATTTTAATTCTAATAATAATTTCTTATTACAACCTTTTAGTTACCAAGAACTTGAATCTGCTGTCTTGTCTAGGAAGGATAGTGCTTTTGGCTTAGATGGTATTCCTTACAAAATGTTTAAAAATCTTAATAAGAAATCATTAAAAACCTTTTTGACTGTTTTAAATTATCTCTGGGAAAACAATGAAATTCCTCCATGTTGGAAAACAGATTGTTTAGTGCCTATCCTGAAACCTGGCAAATCTAGATTGGACAAAGACTCCTACCGTCCTATTGCACTTACATCTTGTGTTGGTAAAATCTTTGAACAACTTCTAAAGCAAAGGTTAGAGTTTTTTGTGGAAAAAAATAACATCTTACCTGCTAATCAATTTGGCTTTCGAAGAGGTCGCTCTGCTAGGGAAAGTATTTGTCAGTTGCAACTTGACATTCAGCAGACTCTTGTTCATCGTAATTCTTTAGTTTCTGTATTTTTTGATGTTGCAGGTGCTTTTAATAGCGTAAATGTAGATATACTTTCCACTGAACTACTTTCTGTGGGTATTCCACAGAAACTGGTTGACTGGATTAGTAAATTTTTGACTGAAAGAAAGGTTTATGTTAAATATAATGGTAGCTTGTATGGGCCTAGGCTTGCATCTGTTGGAGTATGTCAGGGTGGTATTTTGTCACCCTTAATTTTCATTTTGTATATACGCCGCTTAAATTTAATTTTAGGTTCTCAGGTTAAAAATTTACAATTTGCTGATGATCTTGTTGTCTATGCGTCAGGAGAAAATTTAAATATTCTAGTGGGCCAGATTAATTCTGCCCTAAATAATTTGTTTCAATACTTTTCTTACTTAAATCTTGATGTTAACCCTTTAAAATCTAAATTAATTGTTTTTGGAAAGAATACTCCCTTAAGACCTGATGTCTTTTATAACAATACTGTTATTCCTAATTCAAATGAAGTTAAGTTTTTAGGAGTAGTCTTCACTCATAATCTTTCCTGGAGAAGGTACATTGACAATTTAACTGTGAGAGCAAACAAAGCCTTTAATGTCCTGAAATCTCTAGCATCCACTTATTGGGGAGCTGATCCAAAAATTTTATTAATGTTATACAAGTCTTTAATCAGAAGTCATTTTGAATATGGTTTTTACTGTTTTGCTGCTGATAATAAACTTGTTGATATATTGGACAAAATTCAGAATAAAAGTATGCGCTTGATCACAGGTGCATTTAAAAGTACTCCAATTAATGTCATGCAAGTTGAATGTAATCTTCCTCCAATTTCTATCAGATTTGCTTACCTAAAAGAACGGTTTATTTTAAAACTTTTCTCCATGCCTCAAAACAAACTTCTTTCAAATATTTCATCTTCACTTCCTTTTTTGTCACAGAAATCCATGTTTATTGCTCAAGGGTTTGTTCAGTCTCTTCAATTTCTTCAAACTGCTCATATCTACAATTCCTCATCATCAGTTCTGCCATGTTATGATGGTTGCTTCCAAAGTAAATTTCCTGCAATACAAATTATTATAGATAGTGAGCTTTCTTGTAAAGAGGAGGTATATGCTAAATTGGCTGAATGGTCTAATACTCGTTTTCTCTACACTGATGGATCTAAAAATGAACACAGTGTTTCCTTTGCTTTTTTTGATAGTTTTCTAAACAAGGGTATGGGCTTCAAAGTGGATGAAAGAGCCAGTGTATTCACTGCAGAAGCTCTGGCTATTTTAGCTGCTTTGAAGCACATAAAACACCAAAATCAGGGATATTTGAACTGGCTTATAGTAAGTGATAGTATGAGTGTACTTAAAAATCTCCAAAACAATAAATTGCACGCTAACACTAATTATTTGATTTATTCTATTAAAGAAGTATGGTATGATTTGTCTGTTGAAAATATCACAGTAAGTTTTATGTGGGTCCCGTCCCATAAAGGTGTTCTTGGTAATGAACGGGCCGACTATCTAGCTAAAGCTATAAATACCTCTACAGCCACAGCTCCTAATAATAAGTTTGACTTCCATCTGCCTTTTTCTGATATAATTTACAGTTTGAAAAAAAGAATGTGTCAGAAGTGGATAAATCATTGGAACTACGCTGTTCAAATAGAAAACAAGGGTTTATGGTATGCTCCATTTAACGTGCCAGTTAATAGTCTACCTTGGTTTTGTAAAAGTCATACCTACTTTAATAGGAAATTCTACTCTACTATTCTTCGCCTTCGTTTTGGCCATTGTAGGCTCAATTTTCATCTTCATCGTTTGAAAATGGTAAACAGTCCTTTGTGCTCTCATTGTAACTTGCATGAAGATACAATTTCCCACATCATCTTTGATTGTTCATCTTTTGGCATTCAGCGCCTTGTGTTGATGGATGAACTAATTGAAATTTATGGGCATGCTGATCTGGTCCCGCGATCTGTTCCGGAACTTTTGATAAACAGTTCTGCTTTTATACCTTTGTACAAATATGTAATTAGTACTGTTGGGGAAATTTAAATTTCACTCTTGTTTTGTTTTGTATGTATAGTTTTATAGGTTAGGATATGTAAATAAATCACAAATAAATTGAACGACGTTAGTGGACGTTATTTAAAAAAAAAAAAAGACGTCTATGGACTCGTGTGGTCTATGGACGACCCGGACGAATTGAATAGAAATCGGATACAACGATACATTATTGGACGTGGAAGACATAATCTCGAAAGAGATTATGTAACGTAAACTTAAGACGCATAACCTGGATTTTCACTTAAGAATTTATCATAATTTTGATGACGGACGAATACCCTGGACTGGACTATTCTCAAGAATATAATTACTCTACTCTACTGAAGACGTATACCTTGGATGTTTACTCAAGACATACAAAACTGAAGAAGTACATTTTGGATTCTCACTCAAGCTCAAGCAAGAAAAGAATTAACAATATTGAAGACATACCCTGGATTTATAATCTACTAAGTAAAGATTTGCAACTGAAGACTAGGCAGCATGGTCATTGACCTTAGCCTGTTCGAAAGAACAAACGAATTAAAAAAAAAAAAAAAAAGAAACGGTGGGTTCATTGTTTCGTCTTTTTAAAATTAGTTTTTCATGGTGGTGGGTGGAATTAGTGCAATTAAGTGCCTTTAACGAAGACTAATTCAATTAAAAGTGAGAAATGATGGGTGGTTAGCTGTTTGGTTTGATACCCCGTGTTAAATTCCGATTTCATTTGATTGAATGTAAGGACCACCCTTGCATTTCAATGATCCCGTGGGAAGACAACATTATGGAGACGTTCAACAAGACAAGACAAGACGACTGAAGACGTAGGAAGGATACAAAAAATGACTAAAGATGAAACTGAAGATCCTATTATTACTAAAGACTAGGCTGTATGGGCTTTGAACCCTTTGCCTTTCCCATAAAGGAGAAAGAAAGTAAAAAAAAATCAGTCAGTCAGTCAGTCAAAAAATATTTTTCGGTGTTGATTGACGTGTCTTTCTTCGGATTGTTTGAAATTTCAATTTACTGATATAAACATTTTGTTCCAATAGATTACGAGAAGTCGAGAAGTGTATTTAAATAAGTAGATACCAATCGTGCAATTGTGGTGCAGTGTTTGTGATACGCTATTGAAATTGGCGTTTGGCGGAGCTCCGTGTGGGTTCCAGGCCGAAAACGGTGAATGCACGTCTGTTGCATTTTTGACGCATTTTTTACTTTTCTGGAGTGGTTATAGTTTCGTTTCCCAACGAGTCAGATGGGCCGTCGTTGCCAAGAGGGCCGGTAGACACTTAGTAGCCAGTGTCGGCCGAAGATCGATGGATTGTTAACAAATAAGTAAGTAGGCATATTGTATGGCAAGAGGGGAAGTTGCCGCGCCGGTCGGGAGTCCGGGAGACAGGGCAATGTCCTGATATTTCTCAGTATTCATTGAACAGTGAACTTGGCACAGGCCGGTTGAACTTAAATTAGAGGGTTAGGTCTCTTTTCCTATAAGAAAATGTTTATTCTTGTTTGATAAAAGTATTTCGTTTTCTTATCTCCCGATCGTCGCGGCTGATGAGTAGGTATACTTAGTGCATGAAAATGGCAGTTCTTTGTATTGCAAATATACATTATAATATTTAATGTACCTACTTTTCAGGAAAATAAATCAAATAGGAACATAAATATGTTTGAACCTTTTGTAAAATGGGTGATGTTCTATTATTATACTTCTTTTATTTTTTGAGTAAGCCAGAACAGAATTAAGTTTTTCTAACTAGATTAAGTATACTGAAAATAAAAAGAAATGTTTTAAAAATCACAGTACCTAAATACTAATACTATTGAACAAGAACAAATACTAATACTGTTGAAGAATAATGATGATGTATACCTACAGCTTAGGCTTACAGATGAAACACTATGTTTCGGTTAAACACACTTCTTCTTTTATTTAAAATATATGCTATTGTCGGTGGAGTGACCACCATTTCTCTCTGTCCTCTGCCAACCCCTTGATACCTAATACAACACCACATTTACTTTTTCCTTCACTTGTTCAAAGTGACTTCTTCTTGGACTTCCCCTTCCTCTCCGTCCTTCCATAATGTTTTTCAAAATGTCTGTCACTAGTTATTAAATAGATATTAACAACCCTCTTTATTTTCCTCGATGTGTGGCTAAAGACTTTTCTATGTAGTTGTAAATTGTATTGTTGAGTTAGTTGTTCCATTGTATATATTGTTGTTTTGTTGTTGCTGCATGGCTTGTTTGACAGTTGTTTGTTTATTTGCCCAGCCGCACCGCTGCACAGGTCCAGCCATGATGGTGGAAACCATCCTCGAGTCCTCGCAGGACTTTGGTGAGTTTGAGCTTATTCACATTGGTTTAGTTATTTTTATTTATTTTTTTTATTTATTTAACCATTTATTGTACACAAAAACATACAGAGGACAAATACATGATAGAGATACGACACAACAGGTCTGCTTATTTCTGAAGAAATATCTTACAGCAGACCCAGGGAAGTGAAAGGACATATAAGCAAGTCGCGAGTAAACATGCACAAAACAAAAGATACAGATAAGAAATACTACACCTATGTTTACTTACACAAACAATATGGGAACAATACAATACATAAATTAATACCTACCATAATTATAATATACTACTTAAATACTAAATAAATACAATAAAATATAATATACCATAATTATAATATACTACTTAAATACTACATAAATAAATACAATAAAAATGGATCACTTCGACAACGAAAGATAGTGATCTTTAACTCGTCTCTTAAAGACAGCGATAGAGGGACTATCACGGACAGTGTGAGGGAGAGAGTTCCATAACCTACAAGAGTGGACAGTGAAAGAAGAGGAATAGAATTTAGTCTTGTGAAACGGAAATGACAATAAAGAGCGGACAAGAGAACGACAGGGCTTGTCTCGGGGGTACATATAGCTGAAACGTTCTCGCAGATATGAAGGAGCAGATGGATTATGTAGGACATTGTAAAGGGCCAGTAGTACATGAGTATTCCTGCGAAAGCGAATTGGGAGCCACTTGAGCTGTGAACGAAATTGTGATACATGGTCGTATTTTCGCAACCCAAAAATAAAACGAATTGCCAGATTTTGGAGACGCTCAAGTTTATTAAGGAGCTCCTCGGTGGCATCCAAATAGCAACAGTCGGCGTAATCTAGTATGGGGAAAAGACTCCCGACGTTGACGGAATTTCCGTGAAAATAATAAGTTCCATAATAGATTGTATAGCACCTCATCTAAGTTTTATATTTAACCAATGCGTTGATAATGGTGTGTTTCCTGACCTGATGAAACTGAGTAAAGTCATACCCTTATTCAAAGCCGGCAGTACAACAGACCCCACCAATTTTAGACCTATATCTATACTGCCGACACTTAGTAAAATATTTGAAAAACTTATTCTTAATCAGTTGCAGGGTTATTTTTATAGAAATAATTTAATGCACGTAAATCAATTTGGATTTACTCGGGGTCGCTCAACTGCTGACGCAGGCGTTGAGCTCATTACTAAAATTTTTGATGCCTGGGAAGATTCAATGGATGCCATTGGCATTTTTTGTGATTTATCCAAGGCTTTTGACTGTGTCGATCATAGCACTCTGGTCAGGAAACTAAATCATTACGGTGTAAAAAACCGGGCGCTCGATCTTCTTGAATCATATCTTACGAATAGATTCCATTTGGTCGATGTTAATGGGAAAAGATCGCCTGGATCTAAGATAAAAATGGGCGTCCCGCAGGGTTCCATTCTTGGTCCTTTTTTGTTTTTAGTGTATATTAATGATTTGCCATATCTTATAAAAGAAAAACATGGGTTGGTACTGTTTGCCGACGATACTTCTTTAATTTTTAAAGTTAAAAGACAACAATTAGTTTATGACGACGTAAACAATGCTATCCATGATGTAGTTAACTGGTTTACGGTAAATAATTTATTACTTAATGAAAATAAAACAAAATGCCTTAAATTTGTATTACCAAATGTTACTCCAGTAGCAACTGATATAATAATAAAGGGACAGAGAGTGGACCTTGTGGACTCTGCTGTATTTCTTGGAATTACTTTGGATGCCAAACTGCAATGGGATCCTCACATAAATAAATTGTCGAACAAACTGAGTTCAGCGGCGTATGCAGTTAAACGAATTAGAGCTCTTACTGATGTAGATACGGCTAGATTAGTGTATTTTAGTTATTTTCATAGCTTGATGACCTATGGAATTCTTCTATGGGGACATGCTGCAAATGCAAATAATATATTTACGCTGCAGAAACGGGCTGTTCGTGCAATTTATAAATTAAGGTCTAGAGTGTCACTTAGGGAAAAATTTAAGGAAATTAATATTTTAACATTAGTATCGGAGTACATTTACCACAATTTATTACATGTAAAAAAAAATATAACAAAATTTGCAAAGAATAGTGATCGACATGCTCTTAATACTAGAAATAAAGACAAATTGGCATCTCACATTAGTCGATTGCAGAAAATAAAACATTGTTTTAAGGGCGACTGTATACGCTTTTACAATAAGATTCCTACTATTATACAAAACTTACCCTTAGATAAGTTTAAAGTTGTAGTTAAGCAAAAATTGATTAAAAATGCATATTACAAGATATCTGATTATTTAGAAGACGAATCTCCATGGGAATGAGGTTGCTTGAGTTGGCTATTAATATAATTTAATTTATTAAGATATATTGTACCTATAATTTACATATTAAAAAAATATAATTTTTAAAAGATGCGACGCTTGTGGAGTTTATTCGGCGAGCTCTTCTCCACAAAAGACCGCACATTTTGCTTTGCTGAACTCGCCACTAAATGTAATTTTATTTGACTTAACTAAGTGTCCAAAAAAGTGTCCAAAAGTTAAAATAAATGATTTCATTTCATTTCATTTCATAGAGTTTGTGCTAAAGTAATCTTAGTATTCATGGGCAAAAAACTCTGGAGACGTTTGAGAGAGTGAAAAGAAAAATGAATTTTCCTGCTGACCTCATTTTTTTTTTAAATTTTAATTTTAAACTTTATATAATTATCTATGCTTGTATGTTATTTAGAATGACAGCAAAAGCATAATACTATTATAGATAATGTAATATTATAAAGAGGAAAGATTTGTATTTTTGTGTTTGTGTGTGTATATGTTTGTAATGAAAAAACCACTATTATAAATATCAAAATATTCATTTTGTATGACAGCCATATTTTATTATATTTTTGGGGTGTAAAGTTCTTCTCTCAACATCTTCACTGACTCTGGAAGTCTTAGAGCCTATTTCAGCAGTGGACGTGTTGAAATGCTGCTATTCAGTATTGCTATTTAGGGACTAAAACTTACTAAGAGGGAATGTTTTAACTCTACTCCAATGCCATTCACATTTAGGAAGTAGAAATACAGTAGCAAACTTATGAACAAAAAAATACTTGATATCATATTTTATTATGGTATTTTTGGTATTAATTGATATACATCACAAAAAATCACGTGGTATATATTAGACTAGCTTTCCGCCCCGCTGCTCCGCCCGCGTTAACCGTTTTTCCCGTGGGAATGAGGTATTTTCCCGCGGTAAAAAGTAGCCTAAGTATATATTATTCTGGTGTATAAGCTAGATTACTGTAAAGTATCATTAAAATCCACTCATTAGTTTTTGCGTGAAAGAGTAACAAACATACATCCATCCATACTCACAAACTTTCACATATAATATCAGTAAGATATCCTCAAACCCTGATTATTTATGAATAAAACCTAAACTTAAGGATCTAATATTGAAAGAACCTAATATTGTCAAGCATTTGACCTGAAATTGTACATTAGGCATAATAGAAAATCTAGGATAAACTTGCAAACCTAGCATAAAGAACAGTATTTATTTGTTGCAATCAATCATGTCATAGTACATTGAACTTAATCAGGAAAGTCATTATTTAATTACCATTTATTACAAAGCCAACATTATTATTATCTTTAGCATGCTGTATGTACATACATACATACAAACAAACATAATACAGTACAGATAATTACCTAATCTTATAATCCTTGTCCTCTCTCAGTAATAAAATATACTGGAAATACATGCCAATAAAATTAATTGTAACAGTCATAATGATTATAAACAATTAGCTCAGTGGGAGTGATTGTTTTCTATAAAGCTTGCTACTGCCTTGCGTTGACAGCTGATAATACTATCAATGTTGTGCCATTTTCTTACTCATGTGCCAGTGGTGGCCCATTTTGCTGCTTGTACCTATTTGTTGTAACTGAGCACTTGTTTATACAAACACATTATATGGTATGTTTGATCTATATTGGATTAAGGAAAAATATGCTTTCCTGTCATCATTATAACATTTTATTACTTAGACATATTTATTTTTCTGTACCAATTAATAAATTCTGGTACTTGCATATTTAAATAGACACATTGTTATATTTTCGTTTCAATTTTACAGTACTAAATTCTGTATTTTCTAAGGAGATTATTTTATCAATTACTACCTAAAGAAGAATATAATCCCTACCCTACTAACTAATATTATAAATACAAAAATAACTCCAACCATCTGTTTGTCATTACTCTTTTACACCCAAACTACTGAACTGATTTTGATAAAATTTGGTATGTAACTAAACATTTTCAGTGTGAAAGGAGTAAAATAAAGTATTAGTTACAACATCTAATATTTGTATTATAATTTATGCATAGATCCTATGTATGAAGTAATTCTCTTTGTGAATTTATAAATAAGTGTTTTTTAATAATTTGACAAAATTGAGGTTTAACACAACCACAGAATAAATATAGTATGTACTACAACACATTCCTATCTACTACCAAGGGTACCCTAGGTACAGTCATGCCTTTTTTTGAACCCAGAATGTTGTTTGTAGGTATATTTATATTCGTGGTTTTTCAATGAATATTTGTTCAAACTCTATTTATTGTCACACTGTCTAAAATGCAAAATGTCAAATCAAATACATGTGCGAAAGTGCCTTATATGGCATGGTGCATGGTCGTATCTTATATCCCCATTTAACATCATACCTACGGGAAACTGTGCACGGAAAATAACCTAAATAAATTATAATAATCCCCGCCACAAAGCCGTTACTTAGATCCTTTC